>LNAC01000269.1:539567-622566 GCA_002007465.1 Ailurus styani | reverse complement strand
GGGGGGGGGGGGGGGGTCCCGTAGGTGACGCTTCTAGAAAGCTAACGCCCATGGTGAAGATCAAATAGGTACAATACGGTGCCTAGCAAACGGTGGCCAGCATAATATGCAAATGCCGATGGTCATCATCATGATGACTGTCGCTTTGGAACTAAAATTTTATTCTAGCATTTTGAATAGAAATGATTCCAGAGCATGCTATAGACACTGCATGTGGTTTATACAGGCTTTAATAAAAAATTTTGATGGAAAAATATTAGAATACTGCAAATGGCATTCTTCATCCAGGGACACTGAGCTAATTAAACCAAGAGCATGTCCTGCCTCCGGGAGAGATGGGCCCACAGGGGACAGAGGCTGGGTCCCACCACCCGATCCCTGAAGTTCTTGCCTCCTCTCTTACTCAGGGCTGGAAGTCACTTGTGGCTTCCCTGGGGAATCCCTCCTAGGTTGCTGCTGCTGCTAACAGCTCAGCAGGCAGAGAACCAGGGGCGCCGGGAGAGGGGGGAAGTAAGAGTGGGCTCGGTGAGCCCTAAGAGGCTTTATGAACAGTAGAGGGTGTGGCGATCATGTGTCCACTGGGTGGTCATGACTCCGTTGTTCCAAAGATCCTTATTTCTTATTTGCCTACTTTTGGTTAATATCGTGTGGGTATGCTCTGTGAGTACGTGAGAGTGAGAGAGAGAGAGAGTCACAAGCGGCCACTTACTCAGTAACTAAAAGGGTAAGGCTGCCTACACTGGCACCTTAGCCCGAGGCTGGAGTTCACTTCACAGCGGAGGGCTGTCCTCCCTGGGAACCTGACCCGTACCCTTTAGAGGAAAGTCCAAGCAGCCTTCCCTGTCCCACCTCTCCAGCTCCCAGCCCTGACCTGGCTCCCCACACCCTACCGCACCAGTCTTGCATTTCCCGAAACATTCCTGGCTCTTCTGTGTGCAGGTCTTTGCATGCACAGTTTCGTCCACCTAGAATGTTCTTCCCTCATCCTCCATGCTCATCTTCAGAGAGGCCTTTGCTCACCATTGCCCCCAAGCAGGTCCCTCCTCTTGGGACCATTCATCCGCTTCACTCTGTGTGCTTCCTTCAGTAGCGTTCGTCACAATTTAGAGTAATTGTGTGTCCCCTTTTGCTGGTAGCCTGTCCACTCTCAACAACACCGGAATCCACGTGTGGGCCACGGTCGTGTCTGATCTGCTCACTGTCTTATCTCCAGCACAGCCCTCTGGCCTGTTACACATATTCAGGGAATATTGAATGAATTCAGCGAATATTCAGTGAAGGAATAAACACCTTTGCATAGCTCACAAGTCCTGGCTTCGCCAAGCACAGAGCCTTCCCAAAATGACCGAAAAGAGCCAAGCATCCTTAAAGAAGGACCAGGCTGCCCCCATTTCCTGAGTCCTCGGTGCAGCTTGCTAAGGAGGAGGCAGATGAGATAGTCTCCCTCCTCAACAGGTCTGTGGTCTACCAGGGAAAGGTCCCAGGTACGATGGCTCCCCCAAATACCACTCCGAAATGTAGCCGCGAGAAGGAACCATTGATTATGCTCACTGATTCTGTGGGTTGGGGGTTGAGGTAAGGACATCCCCCATCATCTGCTTCATGATGTCTCAGCTGGAAGATCCAAATCTGGACTCATCTAAAGGTTTGCTCCCTTACCTGTCTGGTGGTTGGTGGTGGCTATTGGGTGGAGGAGGGGGGTGCTGAGTCCCTTTGGATGGGCTTCTCCATGCAGACTGCCCTGTGGGCTAGTTTGGGCTCCCTCACAGCATGGCGGCTGGTTTCAAAGATAGGCGTCCCCAGGGGTCCTCGGAGACGCAATACTGCCTGTTATGAGCTCGCCTCCAAAATCACGAGGCATCGCTTCTACCACATTCTACTCGACAAAAACAGTCACAGCACGCCACCCACGTTTGAGGAGAAATAAATTCTGTCTTGACCAGGAGTGGCAAGGTTCTAGAAGGCTGAACCTTCTAGAAGGTTGGGGGACTGAAAACATGGCCGTTGCCATTTTGGGTCAATACAATTGGCCATAGGAAGATAATGAGCAAAACAATAATAAAGGATGAGAAGAGGTCCTAATATCGTCTGAGATTTCACATTGTGGGGTTAGTCTTGGGACACGATAATATCCCTAGTGAGACTATCCCAGGAAATAAGAGAAAGAGGCATTATCCTGACCATCTACGCAGACAGCAGGCCCCAGGTAGATCTTTCAGGCCCAGTATCTCCCCGGGAAGATAACGTCAGTTGTGTCCTTCGCAGCTCACCAAAGATTTCTACACATGATATTTTAGAATCCTCATTACAAACCTCTCAGGCCTGATGTGTCGGTTTTACACAGAAGAAAGCGGATGATGAGGGCAAGTGAGGGGGCCCGGCCCCAGTCCCCAAAGCCTACGACAGTGGCATCTGCTCTCGGTGCATGAGATTCTGCGTCGTGGCCCCCTCACCCCGCCACATCTGATGACAGACAGACACGGACAGGATTTCAGAGTCTTTAGACCAGGGGAAAGATGTTGACAATTTAATGTCATTTTGCACTTTGCACCTGGTGTGAAAACAGACGTTCGTCTCTGGGAGGTTTCTGTGATTCCCTCCCGTGGACACCCTGCCGTCCCCCAGGGGGCTTCTCCAGGGCCCGTGGAGAATGAGGCCCTGTCAGCTCAATCGCCAAGCCCAATCATGACGTCCTGTCCTGTCTGGGGAGCCGGCTCCCCTTTCTCGCCAAGGGTGTCTTCGAGAAAAGCACACACTGGTTGCTGGGGCTCTCGGGATTCCCACGGAGTGAGCGCGGCCCCGCGGAGGTGGCTTTCTGGCCCTGTGACAAGAGGGAGGCCAAGTCACTTCCCCCACGTGAACTTCAGTTTTTCGCTCTGTGAAATGGGAACAATATTAGCTGCCCTTTCCTTGGGGGAAATCCACACTCTTCTTTTGGGGTCCAGATTTTGAACAGGACTCTACTACTTTAAGGAAAGCTAGCAGCTCTAACAAATCAATCGAAAAACGAAAAACATGCAATGACTCAAATCAAGTAGGAGTGTTTTGTTTTGTTTTGTGTCTCACCCACGCAAAGTCTAAAATGTGTGTTCCTGGTGACTTTCCTCCAAGGGCCGATTCAGTAGCCAGGCTCTTTCCCCACCGCCTGTAATGCATGGGTTCCGACAGGCTCCTGCCCATCGGGCCCTGGAAGGCAAAGCAGAACAGACAGGAAGAGACCCCTGCGCTTAGCCTCCGGGGCCCGGAGGGGACCCGCATCACTTCTGCGCAAATTCCGCAGCAGAGCATTGTCATGGGCCCCCGTCTGGAGGCACGGGGTCTGAGAGAGGGAGTCTCTGCCACAGTGCTAATTCTGAGCATCTTGCTCTTTTTATGATGGGAACGAGGAAGCTTTCTTTACAGCTTTTGAACAATTTCTCTCTGCCGCTGTCACACACACGCACACACGCGCACACCCATGCACGCGCGCAAGCACTCACTTCCTGCTCTCTAATTGTCTGAGCCCCAGGCCCGTGACCCCGTGCACCCTGACCTTCCTGGCCTCCTCCCTCTGAGCTCGAAACACCTACCGGTCACTCGCTAATGAGCGGAGCCGGTCATGAACCTGCTGATACACTCTTCCCAGAAGCAAGAGACAATTTCAGCAGTAAACGGCCTGGCGAGGAGTCTTGGGAGGACCTCAGAGCCACACTATCCGGTGATCAGACCCCGTTTTTTTGGCCCCTGAAATTGTTCTGTGCATCTTGGTTGCACTCGGTAGCAACAGCTGGGATGGTCAACAGCATCTGGGCTTGCTTCCTCCAGCATCCAAGTGAGGATCGGGGGGTAGAGCCTTGGGGGGCCAGGGGCCTGCAGCAGCAATCGAGGCCACGCAACCAAGAGAGTCAGCAAAGGCAAATTCCTCACAGAGGAGCAGAGCTCCAGGAAGCCAGGAGCAGAATCCAGGGGCCAGCCCTGGGCAGAGCGGGCGGAGGAAGGTAGCGGGGGAGGGGGGGGCACGGAGCAGGTGCAGGAGCTGAGGGCAAAACGAGAAAACGAGGTCTGTGCAGGAGAAATGAGCCTTCCCTCCATATCTCCGTCCTTCAGCGGCCCCTCCCAGTTGCCTCCTCCCCCGACAGGCAGGCATTTTTATTTGTTTTATATTATTCCTTCTATTTAAAAAACCATAGGTAAGCGAATTAGTACATACACTCCCAGCACTCGGTTCCCGGATAAGTAAGAGCATCACATCCTTTCTTTCATGTCCTTTTCACTTAATAACCCATTCTGGAGATGTCTCTATTTCCGTGTCAAGAGTTCTTATTTCATCTTTTGGTCCCATATTATTCCACTGCGTGGATAGATCAGAGCTCATTCAGTGGGTCCCCTACGGATGGAAATGTAGATCATTTCAAGGCTTTGGGAATTAAAAGTATGATCTATCTCAATTTGGATAGATGGCCTCTCTTCTAGAATACGTACACTTTCTCAGCCCTTGGAATTCAGTCTAGTCACCCCTGAGAAGGAAACACCTGCTCTCACCCCAGGACTGGGGCAGGGGGGGTACCATGCATCCTTTTTCCACCCCCCCACCTCCACTTGCGAGTGGAGAAGACCAAATGGAAATGCATTACTAACCTTGGTCCCCAAGTGTAAGAAAGCCCTCCTAAGGGTTATTTAGCTCTGGATTCTGGGCTCCGGCTGCATAATTTCACTTCAGGGGGTTGTATGATAATTTATAAGACCATCTCTGTAGGTTGATTCTGGCTTTGCCGTTGACAGAATTTTCAATGACAAGCTATGTTGTGCATAGAGCTTTAAAATGCATTCAGGGCGCCTGGGCGGCTCAGTTGGTTAAAACCTCTGCCTTCGGCTCAGGTCATGATCTCAGGGTCCTGGGATCGAGGCCCGCATCGGGCTCTCTGCTCAGCAGGGAGCCTGCTTCCTCCTCTCTCTCTGCCTGCCTCTCTGCCTACTTGTGATCTTTCTCTGTCAAATAAATAAATAAATAAAATCTTTAAAAAAATGGATTTCATGTTATTTTTGTGGGATCTGGAGGTGGAGAGGATTTCAACTTATGATCTCAGTCTGAGTTCTGATCCAGAACTCTACATAATTTTTGTTATAGAAAATTTCAAAGGCAGATACCCCTCCATCCCTAACCTTATTTCAACATTATCAACACTTTGCTCGTCTTCTCTCCTCTGCTCAAAGTCTTAGTTTTCAACTTGCTGGAGTGTTTGCAAGTAGGTTCTGAACATCATAAAATTTTACGTAAATTAAATCAATTTGGATAAGTCACTTCTGGATTAGCATCCAAGCTGAAACAGATGCCTTCACTGGGCAAAAATATATGCGGTATGATAAAATCTCTGGGTTTTTCTTTTTTTCAGTCTCCTCTGGCCCCTGGGCTCCTCCTGGTAGACACGGGCATCCAGCTTTTCGGGAATTTAGGGTTGTTCCAGCAATAATGCAAAGAGAGAGAAACCATACCTATCCCTTTTATTATTACTTCTAAAGTAGGCTCTTGCAAAGAAAAAGCGAAATCCCTTTTATTATTATTTTTTTTATTTCACAGAGGGAGAGAGATCACAAGGAGGCAGAGAGGCAGGTAGAGAGAGAGGGGGAAGCAGGCTCCCTGCTGAGCAGGGAGCCCGATGCGGGCCTCGATCCCAGGACCCTGAGATCATGACCTGGGCTGAAAGCAGAGGCTTTAACCCACTGAGCCACCCAGGCGCCCGCCCTTTCATTATTTTAAGTACATTTGGAAAGCTAACAAAGGGAAGGCTGACAACTGGGTGAAAGTCATCAAGCAGGCAGGTAGAAAGTAACAGGTGAAAAACAACATAACCATTAACTGAGAGGTCTCTGTATTAACTAATTAGTATTAACTAATACGGACAGCTCTGTAGCATAGACTTTAAGAGGTTCTGGTGAAAGTCTGCTCTGTATGAACCTGTGAGGAACTAGCCCTTTGACCCTGAGAAAGCTGCTTAGACTTTTTGTCAATTTTGTTTAAATTGTGGAATATAACAAATGCAAGAAGGAGGAAAAAAGCTAGAGCAAAATAAATACATTTAGAGTGAACACCTGTGCACCCGGCACCCAGGTCAAGAGCTAGAATGTTGGCATCACCTCAAACCCCCCAGCGTGTTCCCTCCCTGGGCACACTCCCTTCCCCATCTCCCCAAAGTAACCATTATTCTGAATTTTAGGGTGAACAGTTGCTCATTTCTTCTGAATGTGGTTACCCAGATATACAAATCTAAACAATGTAGTTGAGTTTTGTCGGTTTTGAGCATCACATTAATGGACTCCTACCATGTACGTACTTTCTTTTTTGTTTTTAATTTTATTTTATTTAAATTCAATTAATTAACATATAGTGTATTATGAGTTTCGGAGGTAGAGTTCAATGATTCTATAGATACTTTCTTCTTTCACTCTTTTCACGCTTTTAAAATTCATCTGTGCTCTTGCATTTAGCTTGATTTCCTTAATTTCCACTGTTATGTATCAGTGTATCATATAAATGTTCTGTACGCTATTTATCCATTCTCCTGTTCGTGGAGATTTTTGTTGTTTCCAGTCTTTTACTCAAACAATGCAACTATGAACATTCTTACAAAGTCTCCTGTATTTCATTTATTCATCCCTCCTCTCCCCCAAGCCCCTGGAAGCTCTGATCTCTTTACCATCTCCATAGCTTTACCTTTTCTAGAAATATCATGCAATTGGAGTCCTACAATATGTAGCCTTTTCAGATTGGCTTCTTTTGCTTCTAAATACCCATTTAAGTTTACTCCATGTCTTTCCATGGCTTGATAGCTCACTTATTTTTATTGCTGAATAATTGTATATTTAAGTGGACCGTTTGGTGAGTTTTCACGTATGTACGCACCGTGTAGCTGTTACCCAATTAAAGCATCGAATGTATCCACCACTCACCCCCACATAAAACGTTCCTTTATTTCTTTCCACGGTCACTACCAGCCACCACGGTCCCTCACTCTTTCCCCAGGCCACCTCTGATCTTGTTCCTACCACCATGTGTAAGTTTTGCCTGCTCTAGGACTTCAGATCAACTTCAGAGACCCTATGGACTCTTCTATAGCTGGCTTCCTCCTCTGCAGCAGAATGAGTTTAAGATTGATGCATGTTGTTGCAAGTATCATAGTTTTCTTTTTCACTGCATGACTATGTCACAGTTCCTCTATCTGTTTACCTGTTCATGGACACTTATGGTATTTTTCCCCCCAGTTTTTTATTTTAGTGAATAAAGCTATTATAAACATCACTCAGAAGTCTTTTGGGGGACAGATGTTTTCATTCCTCTTAGGTAATCACCTATACATGGAATTGATGGGTCATAGGGTACGTTGATGTTTACTTTTTTACAAGAAAATGCCAAACTGGTTTCCAAAGTGTTGGTCCCATTTTACACCTAACCAGCAATAAGGAATTTTTGTGGCTCCACACTCTTACCAATGCTTGGTATTGTAAGTCTTGAAAAAATATTTCCCTGTGTTGCTTGGTTTGTAGTCGTATTTCACTGTAGCTTGGATTTCCCTAATGACTGAAGATGCTGAACATCTTTTTATGGGCTCATTGGCCATTTGTATCTCTTCTTTCTGAGATGCCTATAGAGTCTTTTTCTTGTTTTCCATTGGATTGCTTGTCTTCTTATTATTGGGTTTTAAATTTCTTTAGAGGTTCTAGATGTAGGTTCTTTGTTAGCTTTACGTACCGCAAATACTTTCTCCATGTCCTTTCATTTAAAAAAGCCAACAACTGGGATGCCTGGGTGGCTCAGTCGATTAGGTGTCTGCCTTCAGCTCAGGTCGTGATTTCAGGGTCCTGGGATCTAGAGCCGCATCGGGCTCCCTGCTCAGCAGAGAGTTTGCTTCTCCCTCTCCCTCTGCCAGCCGCTCTGCCTACCTGTGCTCTCTCTCTATCTCTCCATCACATAAATAAATAAAGTCTTAAAAAAAAAAAAGCCATCAACCATGCTTTTAAAGACTTCCGGTCATTATCACTTCACCCGCTATTTTCCTTAATAGCCCTTCCTCATCTGACCCATTGACATATGCTTGTTTAAAAGAGCTTCCCCTCCCCTACCAATATTTATTTTTATATCTGAGAGAGAGAGAGCAAGTAGGAGCAGAAGGGAGGAGCAGAAACAGAGGCAAGAGAGAATCTCAAGCAGACTCCCCGCTGAGTGCAGAACCCAACACAGGGCTCCATCCCAGGACCCTGACATCATGACCTGAGCTGAAATCAAGAGTCCTCTGCTTAACTGACTGAGACACCCAGGTGCCCTGAAATATACTTGTTTGTTAGTTCTTTCTTCCCTACCTGAATGTAAATTTCAACAGGGTAGGATGTTGTCTCCCAGCTCAGCAGCTGGATCCTCAGCAACTAGAACACTGTCTGGCCCCTAATAACCACGATTAACTATTTCTTTAAAAGAATGGATATAGTCCAATGCTGCCTTTCTCTGTGGAATAATAGAGGCGAAGCTGAACATTTATTTTGAGTATAAGTACATTTCCTTGGTCAGTCGATATCCAAAGTAAAATGTGGGAGTACCCACCTACTTAAAAAGGTTCAAAAAAGATTAACTTGGGTAGAAGAAACATTGGATTCTTACAGGATTTCCAGATGCCTCTGGAAAATCATGCCCTTTTAGAAAGACCTAAAAACCTATTGTCTTCAATCTTTTTTTTTTTTTTCCTAGCCTGTTGAGCTTTTTAAAAGAGGAGTTGAGACCGTTTCCTCACCGGGAGTTATACAGTGAATGAATAGCCATTATCTGTGCCTGCACAGTCTGAAAATTGCAGCCTTGGATAATGACATTCATTGAGAGAAGTTTCTGAGAGTCAGAGAGAAGCTGCCATAACAAAATATATTTATAGAGTTCTCTTGTCTTGACTTTGAATAATTTGATATCAGAATAAAACTCTTAGGCATTAACCCTTTGATCATAATTATATGCTTTTTTTTGAAGCTATTGGACAAAGTGTCAAGTATTCTAATATACAAGCTCTTAATTTATAAATTCAGCAGTGTCTGTAAATTACATTGCAGGATATTGCAATCTTTTTCCAACAGTTTCACATGGTAGACCTTGGCTGACCCAGACATGGTTTCACCAACTCAATGATATCTTGGTAATTGACCTACCCAACCAGGAAATCCACTTGTGTCTACCCAGTTCAGGTTTCTATCTTTGATGATATCTGTAGGCCTGTTTAACTTCACACTCAAGGACTTGGTTCTCAAGAACTTGATTTAGTCTACAGATTGAGTTATGTACAGATTAGCTAAGTTTATTAAAACAACTGTACATTTACATATACACAAATATGATAACTTCTGAGTAAAATAACATATATGTATGATTGTGATATGGTTCTGATGTTAAGTACTAAACCCAAAAAGTAGGGCCTTGGTAAAGAACTTTCTTACCAAGATCCATAGGCATTTCCTGTGCAAGATGCTGTATACAGGAATGACACCCTCCTGGAGTCTGTGATGTGAACGGTGCCTACTCAAGTTGTGCAACCTGGCAGCCCTGGGGCTCATATCATTCTCTTTGGACACTCCATTTGCATCGTTTTGTAACCAAACTCTTTTCAGTGTCACTGCTTATGAGCTTCCTGTGGAGTGCTCTCAGACTCTCCATTTGCAAATGCTCGAGATTAATCTTTAAAGAATAGATGTGTTCTACCCAAACGAAGGAGAATAGCAGCAGCTCTTTTTCTCCCCATTCCTTTGGCCGTGGACATTCTAAATACCTCCAGATCTGTGACGATATGAAAGTCCAGTGGAACCTTCCAGCATTGCTTCCACAAAGGCTACTACTATATGGTTACCTGTGCTTCTAAGTGGGAAAAAGAATCTTCCAGATTACATCCTACCTGGAAGATATCTTTTCTGTTTTTAGTTACCATTACATTACTTACTGCTTGTTCAATATTTTCCTGTGGAAGTGAGACTTCTGGTCACTGGTTATAGTTTTTAGTTATTATAACAATTTAGTAGGTGAGTATATTTAGAAATCAAAACTAATTTCTAAACCAGACATGATTGTGTTACTATTGTACTCTGAGCACCTAGCTCAGTGCTTGGCACAAGCTCAGTTAATATTGTTTTAACTGAATTAAAATTGAAATTTTGTAAGCTAGGAAATTAAATTGGTTTTGAGTTGTTCATACTGGTTTTGTAGTAGAAATAATAGATTGATTCACATTGAATCAAAATAATGGATCACTTGTCTATTTTGAGTTTATTTAAAAAAAAAACACAATCTGAGTTTGCATTTAATAGACATCTCTAGTAAATTGGTTGTAACCTTGTCTAAAAGATTTTCTTTCTGATGCATAAAGCTGTTAGTAAGAGTTCCTTGAATTATGGAAATCAACTATTTTGGACATTTTTCAGAACAAAAGAGGCAATTAATTTTTTTTGAGTGATTGGGGGCATTATCTTAAGATAATCAGGGTGAAATTTCTTATTAATAACTGATAATTTAGTAATAATTGATTTGAGTGGTGCTTTTCAGTTTAACACGTGTCATCGTTTAAAGTGTATCTTCTGAGCCACACATCAATCTCGATACTACGTGACTTATTTTCATTCCCATTTTAAAAACAAAACCTGAGCTCCAAACGATAAAGTGATGGGTCGAGATTTACACATCTGGCAAGTGTTCAGATTCTAAAGTGATATTCTTTCCACTACATACCACCGTCCATTTTAATGCCATGAAGGAAAACAGAAAGATTGATATTAATAGCATGTTAATTCGTATCTCAGGCATTACAGTTGTTATTTGAGGGCCAACGATACAAAGTCAAGTAAGAGCTCCCTCGACGACTGCAGCATCCTGGAGGGATACTGATGGTAGCAAGCCCGTAACTGTGCCACGTGATGAGTGCCTAGGAAGTAATTGCTGAGGCTGTGTGCACACAGGGTCCAGGATCTTCTCACGTCAGGGCCATGTCCTATTCGTTCTTTGATCTCCTTGGAGTCTTAGGTGCATAGTGGGTACTCAGAAAACACTTATTAGATGTAGAATGGCTGAATCAACATAAGAAAGAATAAGTTAGGTAGGTGACTCCTACATTCCAAGGTGGGTAGAAATTTTCCAGGACATTCTAGGTAGAGGAAGTGGTGTGGTCCCTGTGCTTTTAGAGGTCACCTATTTTAGAGATATTTAAGATTTTATTTATTTATTTATTTATTTGACAGAGGGAGAGAGCACAAGCAGAGGGAGCAGCAGGCAGAGGGAGAAGCAGGCTCCTCTAAGTGCAGGGAGCCCGATGTGGGGCTCAATTCCAGGACACTAGGATCATGACCTGAGCTGAAGGCAGACACTTAACCAACTGAGCCACCCAGATGCCCCTAGAGGTTATCTGTTTATAGGGCAGTCACATTGGTTAAAGAGATGTCTGTGTTTACTGAGATAATGGGAGATGGTTTTATGGTACATCATTCTACAGTCAGTGTAGCCCAACATGTGATGTCTAGCCTTCTGCATTTCACCATGGTGGGTGTTGTTAAGTGGGGCAATGGAGAGCCCACTTCATGAGAAAAAAAAAAAGAGAGATAACACTGGAAGTTAGTTTTTTCTCCCTTTTCTCCCCATTGCTTTAAAATTGCACTACCTTTCTGTTCACATCAAGTGCCACTCTTGAGAGAACGATCTCTGTTTCCGAGTGATTCGTTGAGAACATTGAGTGCCAGACCACATGCTAATTAAGGCTTGTCACATACCATAATGGCACCTTAGTAATACACCAATTAACAGTTACTTTAATTACACCACTTACATGAAATTAATGAAGAGTCTAGCTGATGAGAAATAAGAACCTGTACATTAGAGCAACACAGAACGTTCATCAAGATTCTGATGAAACAGCCTTTGAGGAATCTGTTCCTCCCCATTGCCTAGTTAAAAAAAATATTTTCACGGGGTGGGGGAATGGCGTTTTGTAAAATGAGCTGGCAACAAATGGAAAAAAAAATACTCATTCTTGCTGCTGTAAGAGCTGACCACATAGGCTTTAATGTCTAAGAGACTGGGTTCGAATCCTACATCTGTCCTTTCTAACTGTGCTCTCAGTAAACTAAGAATAGAAGCTTCTCCAATCCGGCGAAGTGCATCTACAAAACACCTACAGCTCACATTATGCTTATTGGTGAAAGACTGGATGCTTTCCCCTCAAATCTGAAATAAGACAAGAATGTCCCCTCTCACCACTTCTATTCAACATCATACATTGTATAGCTAGTGTAATGAGGCAGGAAAAGAAATAGGCATCCCGTTGGAAAGTAAGAAGCAAAACTGCATTTGCAGATGACACGATTACCTAGGTAGAAAAGCCAATGAAATCCATTTTTAAAAAAGCTACTAGGATTAGTAAGTGAGTTTTGCAAAGTTGCAAGATACAAGATCAATATACAAAAATCCGTTGTATTTCTATATACTTGGGCATCTTTCTAGACTTTCTAGGTCAGTTTTCCCATCTGTAAAATAGCAACAAATTTATAAACTTTATAGAATTGTTTTAATGGTTAAGAAAATGTAGGTTCCTAGGACAAGGTTGGAATAAATGTTGGTTTATTCCCATTTTTAAAGCATACCAGATAGAGCCCTCAGTAGGCTTATCACAGCATCTTACCTTCCAGACAGGCATGAAAGAATAAATGACGCAAGAGGAGAAAGTCACTCTACCCCGGAGTAACACCCAGGGGATTCTCTAGAGCTGGAAATCCTGCAGATGGAGCAATGTTTAAGAGAAATGCCAATCCTATAGCCCAAGCTACCTAAATCTGCTTTCTCTCCATCCATACCCTTCCTCTGGACCCACCCATTCCCGTTTCTTTAGTCTATGCCTGGACTTTTAAGACAACCTTCTAGAACAGTCTTCCTACTTTTGATTTTGTCCCTCTTAAATTGGATCTATCCCGGGCAGCCAGAGTGGTCTGTTTAGAATGCAAATCTGATCACCTCCTGGTACTGTTTAAACCCTCTTGTGGTTCCCTATTGAACTCAGAGTTAATCCCAAGTTTCTCTGCCTGGCTTCTGCACACACACACTAGGCACTTCTTGGACTGAACCATCTACACTTCTTCCAAGACACCACATTTTCCAGCCTTCCTCAGTCTGTTTCTCCATCTTAAAATTCCTCCAACTTTTCTCTCCACCCCTGTCAAGCCCACCCCAACCATTGCCCTACAATATCGTGCATATGCTTCCTTCCAGCCCCACGCAAGGTCATCCCTCTGAAGTCTCTCTCTCAACTGCTCTAGGCAGAATGGATTTCTACCTCCCCTGACATCCCTCTATCATGTCACTTATCGCATTCTATTGTAATCTCCTGTTTACCTGTCTTTGAGCTCTTTATGGACAGGGCTACACCCAATTGTCTCTGTGTCCTCCTACCCAGCAAAGGGCTCTGTAAATGTTTGCTGAAGATACTTGGAATCCGTCTCTGTTTCCTGACATGTCCCTCTTGCTCCGCCCTGGCCTGACAAAATTCTACCGGCTCCTTTCAGCCATGATGGCTACTATTCCTTCCAATTCATCTTATCTCTGAGATCTCTGGCCCAGCTGAGATCTAGCCCCTTTTAGGAGCCCTTCATGGAGCTTGCTCTCTGCTGGGTTCTTGGTGCCAATTTTGCCATCTTGATAGTCCAGGATGGTTTCCTGGTTTTAGTCTTTGATCTGCCTTCTTCTCCTAGCATTGTGGTTTTCAGCCTTTTCTGATATGAAGGATCACCCAGGCACCCAGATTCCTGAAACCTTCCCTTGGAGATTCTAATTCCCCAGGTCTGGGTTGGACCCAGGAATGGAGGTAAGTCCTGGGTGAGTCTTGTCAGGCTTGGGAAGTGCTGCCACCCTTTGGTCCAAGTAGGCTCACTGGTCAGTCCTGAGTGGTGGGGGAGCTGTGCGCACTATCCTTCCCTTTCCTCCAAGACTTGTCCTTGCTGTGTTTTTCAAGCCTCAGGGGACTCACATTTCTCCATTTCTGAAATGAGCAAAGGTTCAGTGCTCATAGTCACAGCGCTTCTTCTCTATCAGTAGGAGGGGAACTAACTCTACTTTGGGCGATGGGGCTCAAAGGGAAGCCCCTCCATCCCAAATGCCAAATGGGATCCCTCCATCCCACATGGGGCGTAAGCAGCTGAGGGAAAGACAAAACAAAATAAACAAAAAATAGACACAGAGAAAGAAACGGAAAAAATAGCCCTACTGCTTTCTAAAGCGTAATGCTACAAGGCAAGGTACTAGCATCAATATGAACATATAGATCAATGACACAGAAGAGTTGGACCAAAGCAGGCTCTGGAATACTTACGAACTTAATGTCTGCTGCAGGGGGCCTCACAAAGGAGAAGGTCATTCAGTAGATTACACGGGGACAGTGTGAAGCTGTTAAAAAACAACAAACCCTCAAGATTTTAGATTCTCATTTCATCTCATTCTCCAAAATAAATTTCAGAGGGGTTAAAGAATTAAATATAAAAACACAAAAACATAAAAAATGTAGGACATATAAATAACTTTACATTATGAATGGGGATATCAACTAAACATAGTGGAAGAAATCACAAAAAGTAAAATCTGTAGGTTGGAATACATCAAATATGCATTAAAGATGACAAGTATTGCAAAGTTAAAAAAAAAAAGAGGAAAAGACCCATAACCAACTTAACAAAAGGTTAATATGTAATATAAAAGGAGATTATACAAATAGGTAAGAAAACCATCTTAAGACTTTGATTTAAAAAAAAAGGAAAAATGGACTTTATTAGACAACGTACCTGAAGGCATAGCTGAAAAACAGTTTATAACATTCAATCTCCTAAAAATAAAATTCTCCAGCAAAACTCTGACATGATTTTCACCAAATTTAAAAAGATATTTTAAAGATTTTATTTTTAAGTGATCTCTACACCCAACATGGGGCTCAAACCTACAACCCTGAGATCAACAGCTACATGCTACCCTGACTGAACCAGGCAGGCGCCCTCAAAAAAGATTTCAAAAGGTGATAATAGTCATTACCAGTGAGGATGCATTAAGCTCTCATATACCGTGTGCTGGTGGAAATATCACTGAACGAAAAGCAATTTGGAAGTAAGTACTGAGATCCTGAAAAATAATTGTAAGAAAATAGGCTAAGATTGTATGGAACATCTCTGGTTGGTGTGATTTGATTTGTCATATTCGTTTTTTCCCTTTATTTTGAAAATTATCTCTAAGTGTGTTAACTTCATCACTAGCAAAAAGTGTTGTTTGAAACTTTAGAGAAATGTACAGATTCTGACCCACTCGTTTTACTTTAAGAAATCTATCTGAATGAAATCATAAGAAAACAAGGTGATGAGGATGAGGATGACAAGGCCAGTTCTGACGGCATTACGCTATTTACAACTCTGCCAAAAGATGTCCCACATCGGGTAAGGTAAGCTATATCTACCTAGTGGCATAGTATATGTAATTAAAATTATGTTTAGGAAGAGCTTCCAGTAACACGGGAACTT
Organism: Ailurus styani; assembly: GCA_002007465.1. Taxonomy (NCBI): domain Eukaryota; kingdom Metazoa; phylum Chordata; class Mammalia; order Carnivora; family Ailuridae; genus Ailurus; species Ailurus styani. The sequence continues at coordinate 607,032 of LNAC01000269.1, read as the reverse complement.
GCTTATACTTTTCCTTTTGTTCTTGGTTTGCAGGTGGAGAGGAGGAGGCATAATGAAGGACCACACTCTCTCGGTAGTTTAACCGACGGAAGTTGATTGTCTCCCAGTTGTAGAGGCCTGGAGTCTGAGGTGAAGGTGAGGGCAGGTCGGGTTCCTCCCAAGGTCTCGGAGGGAGAATCTGGGCGTGGTCTCTCTCCCCGGTGCAGGTGGCTGCTGGCGATTCTCGGTGTGTTCATTAGTTTATCGTAGCGTATTTGCGATCTCCACGTGGCATTCGCCCTCTGCGTGTATCTGTGCCCCCAAATCTCTCTTGTTTTTATTTTTATTTTTTATTTATTTTATTATTTTTTTAAGATTTTATTTCTTTATTTGACACACAGAGAGAGAGATCACAAGTAGGCAGAGAGGCAGAGAGAGAGGAGGAAGCAGGCTCCCTGCCGAGCAGAGAGCCCGATATGGGCCTCGATCCCAGGACCCTGAGATCATGACCTGAGCCGAAAGCAGAGGCTTTAACCCACTGAGCCACCCAGGTGCCCTCTCTTATTCTTAATAAGGACACAAGTCCTACTGTATTGGGCCCCCCCCAACTCCATATGACCTCATCCCCACGTGACCATCTGCAAAGACCTTATCCCAAAATAGGTTACGTTCAGAGGTACTGGGGGTTAGGACTGCGACACCTTTTGTGTGTTGGGGTCGGAGGGAACACACTTCAACCCATCACATACTGTGATGTGACAAATAAAAAAAATTAGGAGGTAAAATTATAGACGTAAAATCATAACCATGTTTTAAGACTATGCATAAAAAATTGCTAGAAAGCAATATGGCAAAATGTTAACAGAGGTCATTTGGGGGAGCAGAATTATGGGTGATTTTCTTGCTTTTCTTCCCTACTATTGTCCACATTTTCTATACTGAGATCCATTCATACTTGTCTTCCCAACATAAGCCTTGCCTGCCCTCCCACACACAGAGGACTCCTTTCCGATGACAAGCCGGAATCGCAGCGGCCATATTGTCTCTTGGCTCCATATCTACTTCTGGGACCAGCCCCGTGGTCCTGGGGATGGGTCTCTGCAAACCATGTTTCTGCATTGCCGGCTGACTCCTTAGAGGTCTCTGCCAACAGGGACACGTGGGGAGCCTAAGGGCTTAAGAGACNCGGCCCCCCCCCCCCCCCGCCCCATGCCCTTTCACCTGGCCATGGCCCTTCCTTCCGGTAGCGCCAGCTGAATCCAATATTGGTTTTTCTCACTCCTGCAGGCCAGCCTTAATTTGCCCCCACCTCTGAGACCCCAGCACCAGCCAGCAGAGCCCTTTCCTCAGAGAGGTCTGACGCCCAGAACCCTGCCTCCAGCTCAGAGACACCCCCCACCCCACCCCACCCACACACCCCACCCAAACAATGCTCCACCTGCCTGGGGTTCAGCTCTGCAGGACCCCTCCCCTGAATCTCAATGTGTTAGACATCCCAGACTCTCCACTTTGTTCCTGTAGCCCTAGGAGCTCTGGGCGGCCTCTTCCACGCTGCCTGGGACAGCTCAGAGTTTTCTTTCATCCTGCCACCTCCCAGTTCACAGCTTTATACCTAGTTAGTGATTCTTTACATGAACTTCTCTGGGTTCACAAGTCGGTGTGGTTTCTGTCTCTTGATTGGACCCTGCTTCAGGCAGCTTGTCTCAGCCCAAGCACAAATGCCCCCGCCCGGCTGCTCGGGATGTCCCCACAGCTCAGACCCTCACCTTCACCCCCCATAGCTTCAGGAGCTAAACCTGACTGTCTTCTAAGAGAAATAATATCTTACTCTTTCTTCTGGCACTCAAACTTCCTCGTTCCCTCTCCTTCTTCCCCCATTCCTCCGTCCCTCCCTGTCTCCCCCCATCCCTCCATCCTTCTCTCTCTCTCTCTCCTCACTCTCATTCATTCCTGTTCTACTCATCCAGTCAGAGAAAGGATGAAACACCCTTTAGGTGTTTGGGGACCTCCCCCTAACTTCACAAGGAAGGCCACTCAAAGATGTTTCTACTTCTAACAGGAAATAGTGAAATTAAAAGGGAAGAAATGAGTTTTGGCATCAGGACCTGGGGCCACAGCCAGGCCTGGGACTCCGTGATCATCGGGTGTCATGTTATCCCCAAAAGAGCAGACCCGCCATCACTCCCCCTTCAAGGATTTTGCTGGCATTTCATGCTCCTCCAGGCGCTGCTCAGCCATGTCTCAGTAGGAAGGAATTAGATAGAATTAGACTATGAATTTGGCATTAAGTGATTGTTCCCTGTTCTCTTTAGGTCAAATCAAGGCTCCTCAGCTTGATCTTCAAGCTGTGGAAGCCATCTTCACTGTAGGAACTCAAGTGATCTTCAGGAAAAGGCATTTGATGACTGGCTGAAAGCCCTTCTGAGGCTTCCCAGGTGCCTCGCTCAGGGCTCTGGTGCCCGGACTCGGCCTCTCTGGGGCCTGACACCATTTCTGCAGGTGTTCCTTTCCCTCGGGAACTCGGCTCACACTCTCCGCTCCCCGTGAGCTGCAAACTCCTACTGTACCTACAAGGCCCCTTTTAAGGGCCCCCCCCCAGACTGTGGTCCTTTCAGGACCACCTAGAGCCCCAGCACCAAGCCTGGACGCGCAAACTCAGGTTTGAGCCCCGGCAGCCTTTGCGGTAGACGGAGTCGAGGTGTCTGCACACCCCGGTCCTCACCTGTGAGCTGCTTTCAGTCCTCTGCGGGGGCGGGCATCTCCAGGTGACCCGGGTGACACCTGAGGCAGTGGCTGGGCCCCCCGGGGGTGCGGCACTGATCCTGGGGGAGAGGGCCTGGCTTCACGGCGGGCTGAGGCCCCCCACCCGCCTCCTCACCGCACCGTCTCTCCCCCACTGCCCAGCTTGGGTGGAAAACAACAGCAAATGTTCTTGCACAGGGAATGCGCCTCTCTGAACCCCATCTCCCCCCTCGTCCTTCCAGAGCCTCTGGTTTCCGGGAGGGGAGACCTTCTCCAGGGTGAAGTGCAAGCCCGCTTTCTCCACACCCCGAGGCTGCTCCCCCTTACCTGCCCCGGGGGAATCCCCCTTGCCCTTCCGAGCCAGGCTCAGCACTGCCTCCTCTCCTGGACTCGAACTCGCCAGGGGTCACCGGCCCCCAGCAGGATGGAGGCCTCTGTCCTTGTGCCCCAGGACATTAGTACAAACATCTCTCTCTCTCTCTCTCTCTCTCTCTCTCTCTCTCTCTCTCTCTCTCTCAGAGCCCTGGGTTCTCCATCCCATGGTCAAGGGTGGACCTACCCAGACCAGACCGTGAACACAGACTGTTAGCACACAGGAGACTCACCAGGAGCAAGGGAAGCAGATCCGGGCGAGGGGAGAAGTCCAGCGGGCAGGACCCCCTATCAGAGGGTCCGGCCTGCACTGGGGCATCTGCCCCGGCCTGGGGCGAGGGGCTGGACCCCTCACTGGATGAAGGCTGCCCTGGGAAGAGGATGGGACCCTGCAGTCACCAAGGTAGGGAACTGTCAGCCTTCCACACCCCATGGCGCCGAGGGAGCGTGGGGGCCCCCCAGCCCACGGTGCCCAAGTCAGGGCCTGAGCTCATCACCCTGCGCCCCCCACCCTCCCTCCCAGCTAAAAGTTTATGAGAGGAGAAATGGGCTGCCAAGGGGGACGTGGCTATCAGCAAGTTGGTGGAAGGGTCTGGATGAATTCCTGGGTGTCCTATGATATGGGTGAGGGCCCTGAAGGGCACAGGATGGACAGGAGGTGGGGAGCTCAGGCGGCTGTCTGCCAGCCTTGCCCGCAGCAGAGAGCAGTAGCTTCTTGGACAACCTTGTGATAAATACAGTCAGAGGGGACCCGTCCCCACCCTGCCCCACGGACCCCCAGGGACCCCCAGCAGGGAGGGAAGGTCTCTGGTCTGTGCACACGGAGGGAATGCCTGGGTAACTCGAACCCCCCCCTCCCTGCCCCAGCCAACAGTGCAGTCTCTCCTCATTACCAAGAATGAGGGATGGTGGCAGGGGACCCCCATTCCAAAGAGCAGATGCTCACAGTCTATCGCTCTATGGGGTGCGCACAACCTGGAGTCACTACCCCAAACACACTCTGTGTATTACGTCGTCGAGTCCTCCCGGCAATCCAGGGAGGGGAGCACCATTGCTACCTGCCTTTACAGAGGAGAAAAAGCAGGCTCAGGGTAGTGTGGCCTTGCATGAGGACACGCACTGGATATTTTACCGGTATTTTTCAATAGGTATTACCATCCCCATTTTACAGAGGAAAAGACTGAGGCTCAGAAATAATTAGCAATGCCTGGAGACAATTACAAATGAAGAGAGAGATAAAGGCACAGATAGCGGGCACCTGGGTGGCTCAGTCATTAAGCTTCTGCCTTCAGCTCAGGTCATGATCCCAGGGTCCTGGGATCGAGCCCTGCATCGGGCTCCCTGCACAGTGGGAAGCCTGCTTCTCCCTCTCCCACTCCCCCTACTTGTGTTACCTCTCTCGCTGTATCTCTCTCTGTCAAATAAATAAAATCTTTTTTTTTTTTTAAAGGCACAGATAGCTTAATGTGCAGTGCATTTTCATACTGGGAGGCATGACACTCGGCACCTGCAGGTGTGGAGGCTGGACCAAGCCTGGTGTATTCAGACACCAGCAAGCAGTGGGGGTGAGGGGCGAGAGACCAGGAGCAGGGATGGCCCCAATCCCCCGGGGGAAGGCGTGCATCCCCATGAGAGAGCTGGGGCTCATCCTTGAGTGACAGAGCCCCTGCGAGGTGCTGGAGCAAGGCTAGCTTCCCCAGCTGGGGAGGAGGGAGTGGCCGGAGCCCGGTGGGGCAGGGGGCAGACCGGCAGCCGCCTTCCCTTTGCATCCCCAGCCCTCGGCCCATCTGCACGTGACTCTGCCCAGGAAGACGGAGGCTGCTTCCTGCAGATTTAATTCAATGTCAGCTGCAAAGCTCTATTAACTAAATTGGCCATCAACCCGCGTGTCTGTTCCACATAATGGGGTTTTGTACAAAACGAGTTTTTCACTGCGTTAAAAAGTGTCATGTTTGAATCAAAACTTATTCCAACGTTCGGGCTAATGAAAGCCTCAAGTTAGAGCTGATCAATGGGTCCCGAGGTGTTTCCATGGAAACAGGAGGAGGGAAGCAGGTCTGATCTGAAGCCAAGCACACCAAGGTGAATGCTCTGGGGTGCGCACTGGTGGGACTTCAATCTGCTCCAGCAAGGGACTGAGACCTGGAGCCCGACCCAGTGGGGGCGGGGTGGGGGCGGGGGCGGGGGGCGGAGCTTCCTCCCCGCCTGGGAGCGGAGTCTCCGGGGTCGGAGTTTAGCACGCTTGCTGTGGCAGCCCAGCCTGTATTTAAGGATTTATTTTTGCATTTTTCCCCTGGGCCTTCCATGCTTCGGCTCCGAGCCTCCCCAGAGCAATGACTTGCTGTGCCCGGTCTTTCTGCCCCAGCCCTGGCCAGCCCCCCGGGTTTGCGGGGGCCAGGCAGCCGGAGCGGGGTCAGCCTTCCAGCGGTTGCCCACGGGCCACCTCGGGGAGTCACTTCCCCTCTCCGGCCACCCGTTCCTTGGCTCTAAAATAAAGACCAGGGCAATGCCGCTGTGTCTGGGGCTGAGATCCAAATTCCAGGCTCCCCTTTGGCTCGAACATGGGGCGGATCCCTCAGCCTCTCTGAAGGGCAGTTTCTGCCTCCATAAGGCTGTGCACAGTGTCTCGGGTCCCTCTCGGAAGTTGTCGCAGGAGCAGGCACCTGACCGGCCACGGGCCAGCTGCCCAGACAACTCGATGTCAGGGTGAGGGCCACGGGGCTGGCAGAGAGGACAGACCACGTGGCAGGGCTTGCGCCTGGGCCTCGGGTCCCTGGTGCTCACGGGGTCCTCGGACTAACGTCATGCCCTGGCGTAGCCCCGGGCTTCCAGCAGGTTCCTCGTGTCCCATCCTCCTCACCGCAGCCCTGACCACTGTTCTCAGATCACCCTAGGGGCCGAGCCACTCTCCGTGGTGCCACCGCCTGCTGGGACATGACCCGTCAGACGACAACTCCTGGCTTTCTCTCGGCCCCCGTTCCCTCGGCTTGTCCCTTCCCCAGTGGCTGTCAGCCCAGCATCACTTGTCCCCCAGCCCCACGTGGGCCCAGGAACCCCGGAGAGGGCCCTCCCGAGCGGGTCTGTGCAGGCTGCTGCACGGCCTGGCCGCCGGCCACCCGGCCACACGCTCTCCCCGCGCTGCCGTTTGGTGCAGGGCTCTGTTTTGCTAGGGGACGGCGGGCCAGTGAATGGCCCATTCTGAGCCAGGGGCCGGGGCCTGATTCAATTTAAACCTGGCTGTCCGGGACCTGCCGGGGGAATAAAGAGGGCTCTCTCTGAGCGACGCGGGCAGGAGACGGCCAGAGAGCCGGTAATCAGGTTTGCTGGGGCCAGCCCCCGACTGCCCCCTGCACCGCGCCCCATTACTCCCAGCCTCCGAGCGGTCAGTGTGCTGGCACGCCTGCCCTGGGCCTTCACAAGGCTCTTCTTTCCCCCCTAATCGAATCAGCCTCCCGCCTGGCATTCCCCCGGCCTGAAGTCATCTCCGTCGGGAGCGGGGCCCGGCATGAGGCACCAAGAGCTGGCAGAGGAAGGGCCCCAAGAAAGCACTGCTAGCTCAAAGCCACAGACACGCGCGGGGTGGGGGTGCGGCCAGAGACGGACAGGCTCACCAGACAAAGGTCATGGCTGGTGGGCCCCTGCAGAGCGGGGAGCAGAAGGCTCAGGACCCGGGGAAGGACTCACCCAGACGAGGAATTCTTTTTCCCACTCTGCTCTCGATCCGAAGGTTGAAATGAGAATGAACCCTACGTCCCACACCATCGCTGAGCCCCACAACACAGATGAGTCTCGAAACTAGCCTTGATGCTCTGGTCGGAGGAAAGGAGGGGGAGGGGTGCCCAGCTCGGGGCAGCACGCCCCAGTTCCTCGGGTGTGGGAGCACAGGGTGGCATCTAGGAAGCTGTGCCTGATGGGATTCCGCGTCAGTGGAACAGTCTGCACCGGACAACTTTGTGGTCCACATCTCCCCCCTACCCAGCCCCGGGCAACCACTGGTCCGTCTTCTGTTCCTATAGTTTCACCTCTTCCAGAAGGTCCTATGTTCCACTGTGTGGGTCACCAGTTTCTCTTCTCCGCAGCCAAAGGTCATGCGGGTTGCTTCTGGTATTTGGAGATTACAAATAAAGCCTCATATAAATATTCACAGACTAGTTTTTATGACAATACGATGAGTCAGGTTTTATGACAAGAGGAAGGACTCTAGGTTCTTGGATAAGAACCTAGGAGGGAGATTAAGCGTATGTTTAACTTTCTGAGAAGCTGTCCAGCTGTTTTCTGAAGGTTGCTATACCATTTTGCACCCCCCTGCCCACCAGCAAAGCATCATGTGGGCTGGTCCGTGTCCTCACCAGCACTTAGTGTTATCAATTCTGCTTTGTTTTTTTTCTCTCTTCAGCCATTCTAGCGGGTATATTATTTATTCACGGTAGCTTATTTAACTTTGACTTGAAACTTCCCATGGGATGGCCAGGCATTATCTTCCCCTGCATTTCACAGAGGGGGAACTCGAGGTTCTAACCCCGCAGGTGGCTCAGCGGGGTCACACTGAGTGACTGTCAGAGTCAAGACCCCAGTGGAGTTCTTCTGACTGGGACCAGGGCGGGGAACACATCCTCCCAGACCGTGGGAAATGCCAGACAGATAGAAGAAGAGCGCGGAAGCAACCGGGAAAGCAAAGCCCTGTTCCTTTGGGCTCCTCTCCCATACAAGGGGGAGCTGAGCTTGAGTGGGGGAAGACAGGATGGGGAAAACGTGTCAGGCAGTGGGGAAAGCAGGAGCAACAGGGCACAGCCATGCCCGGGGATGAGCTTGCCCAGCAGGGCCCCGGAAGGACAACAGGTGTGAGATCTCTGTGTCTGTGACATAGGAGCACAGTGCTGTGGGCACGGTGCCTGCACGTGGGAAGCCTTCCACGGTCAGTCACACGAAGGAATCTTTTCGCCCATCCAGGCTGCTATAACACAGCACCACAGACTGGGTAACTTCTAAACAGCAGTTCTGGAATCTTCGAGTCTGAAATCAGGGTGCCAGCAGGGTCAGGTGCACCATGTTCTCAGTTGCAGGCTTTTTGTTGGGTCCTCACAGGGCAGAAGAGGTTAGAGAGCTTTCTCAAGCTGTTTTCCTAAGGGCACTAATCCCATCAGGAAGGCTTCTGCCCAAGGGTCCCACCTCCTAATAGCATCACCTCAGGAATTCAGCATATGAACCTTGGAGAGACACAAACCATCAGACTATAACCCCAATAAACATCACTCCTGTACAATGAGGAGCAAATCCTTCTTCCCTAATCTGTGTGTTTATAAGTGCTTTCCTGGGATGCCACCCTTGGCCATGATTCTACACCTGAGAAAGCCAACATCCTGGGTATCTCTGTGGATGGACCCTGAGCTGGTCTCAGCAGCAGAGGCCACGGGGTGTGGAGGAAGAGGTGCGACTAGCCTGTCCTAGGTGGTGGTGATGACAGATGGCGGTGAGGGTCAAGCTGTCACCCAGCGTTGCTCTGTGCTGCCATTCTTGGCATCTGTTTGCATTGAGGAGGGGTCCTGTGTCACACAAAGTGGCTAGTACCCCTCAGGTTTGGCCTCAGGTGGAGGTGGGCACTTCTTGGCCTTCAGAGTCCTCCAGAGTCCCCTAGCCCGTCCCTTCCCAGGCTGATCCCCATTAAATCCATCATGTAGATGTTGCTCCAGCCGCATGGGACTGGGTCTGGCCCTCCATCTCCCATCGATCCTCCTCGCCCATCCTCACACCTGCATCTGAATGCCTTGCTGTCTCCAGAGCTGCCTAATGAAATTCACAGATCCTTCAAGACCCAGCTGAGTCTCGCTTCTTCCAGGAAGCCTCCCAGATGGGTCCCGTCAGAGTTCATCTCCTGCCGCCAGGGCTCCCACAAGGCTCCGAGCAGAAATCTGCCCTGCGGGGGCACCTGGGTGGCTCAGTGGGTTAGGCCTCTGCCTTCGGCTCAGGTCGTGATCTCAGGGTCCTGGGACCAAGCTCCCTGCTTGGCGGGGAGCCTGCTTCCTCCTTTCTCTATGCCTGCCTCTCTGCCTACTTGTGGTCTCTCTGTGTCAAATAAATAAAATCTTTTAAATAAAATTAAAAAAAAGAAATCTGCCCTATGCCAGGCCTTTTGTTTTTTAAGTGCAGTAAAATACACATCACAGACATTTTACCATCACATACATTTACCATCTTACCATTTTTTTTTTATTCTTTGCCCCAGGGGTACAGGTCTGTGAATCATCAGGCTTACACTTTTCACAGCACTCACCATAGCACAAACCCTCCCCAATATCCATAACCCATCCACCCTATCCCTACCCTCCCACCCCCCAGTAACCCTCAGTTTGTTTTGTGAGATTAGGAGTCTCTTATGGTTTGTCTCCTTCCCCATGCCATCTTGTTTCATTATTTTTCCCTCCCTACCCCCCACGACCCCCTACCCTGACTCTCAAGTTCCTCATATCAGAGAAATCATATGATAATTGTCTTTCTCTGATTGACTTATATCGCTCAGCATAATACCCTCCAGTTCTATCCACGTTGTTGCAAACGGCAAGACCGTCTTACCATTTTTAAGTGTCAATTCAGTAACATGACATTAAGTATATTCACAATGTGCATGACCATCTCCACTGTCTCCAGAAAATGTTCATCATTCCAAACTGAAACTCTGTACCCATTAAACATGAACTCCCCCAATACCCGCTACCTACCCCCTACTTTCTGTCTGTATGTCTCTGCCTACTCTAGGCACCCCGTATAAGTGGAATCATACAATATCTGTCCTTTTGCTTCTGGCTCTTTCCCCTTAGCATAATGTTTTCAAGGTTCGTCTGTGTTGTAGCAGGTGTGAGAATTTCGTCTCTTTTTATGGCTGAGTAGTACTCCTTGTGTGCATACACTGCATTTGGTTTGTCCATTCATCTGTTGATGGACACTTGGGTCGTCTCCACCTTTTGGCTATTGTCAATAATGCTGCTGTGAACATCGCTGTGCAAGTGTCTGTGTGAGTCCTTGTTTTGGGAATCTCCTGAGTGTGAAGTTGCTGGGTCCTACACCTTTTCAAGGAACTCTGCCAAGCCTTTTCTGTCCACCTGCACACTGACCCAGGAGTAGGAGGATGGCAGAGCCCATGCTGCCTTCATTGCACATCTCAAACCCTAAAGGGGTCTTTGGGGATCAGACAAGCCCAGGTTCAAATCCCAGCTCTACTTCTCAATAGCTGAGCCTCCGTTTTCTTGTTTTTGAGGCAGATCATAATCCTTACCTCCCATGGTTGCTATAAACCATAAGTGTTTCAATAATACAGAATGCCTGGCACACTGCAGGTGTTCAATAAATGCTTTGCCCTGCCTCCCCTCACCCACTTCTGTTTCCTCATCTGTAAAAATGTATCCTATTTACTAAACGCCTTGTAAGCCCCAAATGCCTTCAGGACGACTGGGTGGAAATGTTCTGTGGCAACTTTCTTTAGAAAACTTGCCCCCCCTTTTTAAAGAAGCCCATAATTCCTCCACATGCTTCCCCATCTGTTCCCCCAAATGTGATAATTAGGAAATGATGCTGTCACTTTCCAACGTGAGAAATCTGCCCCTCCCATCCCATCTCTGAGCGACATGGCAGAAGGATGAGCAGATAGATCTTAATGTTCACAGCCGGCCCCATTCCCAGTCTCCAGGATTTTGATGTGGTTCAAAAACCAGGTCACCCTCCCCTAGGAGGCCACCTGAGGTCCCAGGAGGTCTGAGTGCAAGGGGTTCGAGACCACCTCAGGTGCCCTCATCCTTCTCTCATGAGTCTTCCCGGTGTCTAGAGAGGTGAGCTGCTCCAGCCCTATTTAAGATTAGGGAACGAGGGAGGCAAAGAGGGCTTCTGTATAGACCAAGTTGACAGGAGAACCAAGACACACCTCCCGACCTCCTCCCACCGGGCTGCTGAAGATCTGGCAGCACAGCCAGCAGCCGGTTCAGGTAAGCTAAGAGGATTTGTCTAGTCTTCCCAGGAGAGTGAATGAATCTGGAACTTCGGGCTGCCCAATAAAATTCCTCAAAACTTTCATGCCAACCAGTCCTGTTTCCCCTTCCCCTCATGGAGTTTTGCATATTCTAGCCTCAGCCTTTGAACATGGAGTCCCATGTCTTATTTTGTATTCCCTGTTCAAAGCGGAGCCTGAGACAAGTATTCGAGTGCAGTTTGCTCATTTGGGTAATGATCCTGGCAAGCTGGAGTAAAGAGGAGACAGGATTAGAGGGAAAGTCAAAAAGAGGTATGTTGTTGTTTTCACCATGGCAGCTGGGGCCCAAGCTCACTGGCAACCCTCCGAATAATGATACAGAATTATTCCTCCAAAGGATGGAAGGCTGAGGCATGTCTTCTTGTCTCTCATTGATTAAGAATTGTATTTGTAATCTATTCTAAGTGACAGTTTTGCAGCCTAGAATTTACTGACCTAAGACAACATATATTTATTGTCTCACAGTTCCTCTGGGTGAGGGATCTGGGAGTGGCTCCAAGGCATGGTTCCAGCTCTGGGTCTCTCATGAGGTCACAGTCAGGCTGTCTGCAGGGGCTGCCGACTCTGAAGGTTTGGCTGGGGTTGAAGGGTCCTCTTCCAAGACGGTACCCAGCTGTGGGCAGGAGACCTCAGTCCCTTACTCCATGGGCCTCTCCATAGGGCTGCTCACAGCATGGCTTCATCCAGAGTGATCTGAGAGAGAGGAAGACAGAATGAGCACCTGCAGAATGGAATCTGCAGTCTTTTCATCTAATCTTGGAGTTGACCTACTGTTACTTTGGTGGCTCATGTCTGGTCACCTGATCAACTCTGGTACAACGTGGGGCGCAACACAAGGAGGCAGAGGCCACTGGGAGCCATCTTAGAGGTTGCCTACCACAAGGGTTGAACTTTAAGCTTTAGCCCCTTCCATGCACACACAGACACACATCCCTCTAGGCTGTACCTACCTCTGAGATGAATGAGCTCACATTTATGGAGCTAGGAAACACAGTAGGTGCTAGAACTAGGAAGCAGTCAGCAGGCACAAGAACTATCCAGCAGCGGAATAGACAGTAGGTCAAGGGGACATGGCACAGGGTACTAATAGCACCTATCTATGTCCCATGCTGCAAAGTCTTCTCCTTCTGGCCTTCTCTCTGCCACTCTCCCCTGCTCCAAACAGGTGCACCTTGAAAGTCACCCTCTAGCCATACCCTCACCCTGAAATCCTCCTTGACCACCTGGCTCCCAGCCCTTCCCATGGGCTTGCTTTGATGTTTGCACAAATCCTGTCAGGAACAGCCAGGATGTTTGATCCCAAGGGGCAAGAAGCATTCTTCACAGTGCTCACTGTTGTCTGAAGGACTTAGAAAAGTCTTAAGGGAAAGCTGTCTAGATTGGCTGCCATAGTGGCTAAGAGTATCATGAGTGCTCAATTTCGTGCCATTTCTCTACTCTGTCCCTTCAGGGTATCAGCCTTGGCTTTAGCTGGTCCCCTTGTACTCCAGAAATGTCATCTGCACTTCCAGCCAACACATCCAGACACAACAATGCCCATAAACAGAAAAGAAGTGCATATTTCTTGCATCTCCTTTTAAGAGCAAGGACAACTTTCTTGGAAACCCCCAACAGACTTCTCTTCGCATCTAATTGAGAAGATCTTGGTCCCCTGCCAACCCCTAAACTACTCTCTGGCAAGGAGGCTGAGATTGTCGTGACCAGCCTACATGGATCAGTGGCCACCCAAGAGCAGAAGATGGGATTCCATTCCCTGAGCGTGTGGCCGCAGGGAGGGGTGGATGCTCCCAGACTTGGAACCAAGCAGAGTGGGGTTCAAATCCCTACTTTGCCTCCTACTTTGGCTGAGCCTCAGTTTCCTCCTTTATGAAGAGAGTGAGACACACTTGGTATGATTAACATTAGGCTCTAACAGCTCAACATCTCTCCAATTAACTAGGCCATGGCTCACCATCCCCATTACCTCTAATTTGATCCAGCCCCTTTTCCCTTTCACACACACACACACACACACACACACACACACACACACACCTTTTAGGATTTTTAACTGACATATATCTTACATACAGAAGGTGTAAAAATCTTAAATGCACTTCTCCATAAATTTTTACATATGTATACCCCCATGCAACCACCACACAAATCAAGATTTAGAACATTTCCAGTACCCCCAGAACACTCCCTCATGCCCTTTCCCAATTAATACCTCCCCAAGGTAACCTGTATCTGACCTCTAGCATGATATGTTAGTTTTGCCTATTTTTGAACTTCACAGAAATGGAACAATACAGCGTGTATTCTTTTGTGCTGGCTTCTTTGCTCAACATCATGTCTGGAAAATTAATCCATGTTGTTGCATGTCAATTTTTTTCACTGCTACATAGTGTGCCATTGTATGAATAGGCCACAATTTATTTACCCCATCCACTGTTGATGGAAATTTGAGTTGTTTCCAAGTTTTACATTATAAATAATGATTCTGTGAATATTTTTGCCCAAGTCCTTCAGTGAACACAAGCACTTGTATTTATTGAATATACAACCAGGAGAGGGATCGCTGATCAGAGTGGGTGTGTAGGTGTATGTAGGTGGTAGTACTACCACATGCTTTCCAAAGAAGGTCCACTGATATACACTCTTACCAGAAATGTGTGGCCTCCGTAAGCTCTTGTCTGGACTACTGCCACACTCTGACCACTCGCCACTCTTTTTGCACTTGGAATGCCGTCTCAAAATTATCTGAGCCCTACCCTCTCTAATGCCTGGGATGCTGGAGGATGACAGAGCCATCTCAGCAGGGCCTTCAGCCTCATTTCTTCCCTTTGGAGTGCTTTCTGACCTTCTAACTCTTCTTCTCCACCTACCCCACACTTGGGGTTGACCAGATGCCTTGAAGAACTCTAGGCCTTACACCTATGGGGATGTTTTGGGTTCCTGTGGTTTTGCCAGTCCCAGAAGAGCAGCCTGATGACCAGATCACTCTTGTTGCCAGCACAGTATTTCTTTTTCTGGAATCACCTAAGAATGTGCTGCCAACATGGAGGTGACATGTTGATTTCAGGTGACTCTGACTTACAACAGACATAGGGCGACTTCAGGGTTCTGGGATGTTTTTGCTGATCCTTGGGCTTGAACTGCACATATGGGCCCATGCACCATGCACTCTTGCCTGCTCATATTCCCATCACAGTGCCTCCTGCTATCTACCCTATCCAAGTAAGGTATGGTGGGGGTGGGGGAGGGCAGCGGGCAACCTTTACCCCACGCACCCCAACTATTGGGACCCTGAGAAGCAATCCACTCCCTCCACTGGCTCCACAAGCCATTCTCTGTGGATGGCTGTTCACCAAGCCATCTTCCGTAGGTGGCTTCTCCTGGGGCTCCAGCAACAGTTGTTCACCCAAATCACATGGGACCTTCCAATCAATGTCCCCTCTTGCCTCCAGTTAATGTGGGGATATATTGCTCTCCCCAGGCAATCTTAAGCTGTGAAAGATGAGGACAGACGTTTCTTGTGCAAAGCTCTTTTTCTGTGCCCACAGGTCCTTTGCCTAGCTTTCCCACTGCTAGTTATTTGTGAAAGGCAAGGTCAACAGTGGAAGAGATTCCATTCTAAGAATGTAGTGATAATGGCCCACAGAGCTCAAGACGTGTCATCTTACATTTGTGTTACAAAATTCAGAACAGTAAATTTAACATGACCGAGAAATGAGTTATCAGTCACATTTTCCTGCATTAGACTTACACTGGTGATGATGGAACCAGCCTTCAAAAAACACTATCAGGGAACCACAGAGGCAAGAAGTTCTAGACTATTTCCATACAAGCAGATTCTGAAGAGCCATGGCATTGTGAACACCAACAGCATTTCTTCTTTTTTTTTTCCCTCAAAGTGAGATAGAGGAAACTAACCAAGAGCCAAGCGTCTGACAGTAAAACCCCAGAAATGACCCCCAGACCTAAGCCGTCGTACATGTGCCTGGACACTGATTGGGAATCTTCGAAGACACTGATTAGATCATAAGCAAACATAGAGGAACCTTTTTTCTACCATCATTCTAAATCTTCACCAAGAGGTCACTAGATGGTTGATTCTCATTACCGACACAGCCTCTATTTGAAAATCTGCCTCTTCACTAAATTTAGTGGTAACCCCAAAGGAATACCCAAGGTGCTCTTGCAGTCCTTCGCTTGTCTGTGCGGACAATGAAAAAACGTGGGTCCCAAACTTGGGCCCAATGTGCACATCCAGCTGAGGCTGGATAAGACGATGCTATATGCCTTGACTCAGTTCTTGCCCTGTACAAAGTTGTCCTTCTCAACGACACTTAGTGTCGCTTTTTTTTCCCTGAATTTTTGTGCTGTTTCTTGGTGATGTCCCTGTTTAAGATGGCCTCCTGACCATGGCGCCAAAATGTCTTCATGTTCCTGAGAGTGAGAAGGTTGTGATGTACTTAACAGAGAAGACATTTTCAGGTGTGCGTTGTAGTGCCGTTGTCCACGAACTCGATGTTGATGAATCAGTGATACGTATTAAATGAATTGTCTTTAAATAGAAATACATAAGGTTACGTGTTGACCAGATCAGGTCACAAAAATGTGACCAGAGGCTCTTGAGAACTACCTGTGTATTTCCCCGGGAAGCAATGGTTCAGTGTCCACTAATTTGGTGTTTGCATTCACATGGTAAAACATAACTACCATGAGTGTAAAAGCCCACTGTGCCTCACGGGGGCCCATGAATTTCAGAATTCACTCTTCATTAGAATTGTTCATATAGGCAGGACTGTAGCAAACACCATTTGCCAAGGGTCCCCAGGGTGGCCCCGTGCGCACAGTGAGACGGATCTCGGCAGCAGTGACATGCTGTAAGGATGACAAGCTTTTAGCATTCTGATCCATGTGAGCCTGCCCCCCACCCCTCGTTACCCAGCACTTGGGGTAGAGGGAGGAACACGAAGTGACTCCAGTGGGCCCTATATTAGTCTGCTCAGGCTGCCGTAATGAAATCCTATAGATGGTAGTTTAAACAGCAGAAATGGATTCATCACAGTTCTAGAGGCTGGAAGTTCAAGATCAAGGTGTGGGCAGGGCTGGTTTCTCCTGAGGCCTCTCTCCTCGGCTTGCAGACGGCCGTCGTCCTGTTGCGTCCTCCCGTGGCCTTTTCCCTGTGAGCTGTCCTCTCTTTACAAGGACATCAGCCATATTAGATCAGGACCCCACTCTCACTGCCTCACTGAACTGAAACCACCTCTTTAAAGGCCTGTCTCCAAATACAGATGCGTAGTGAGGAGGGTTCCCACATGGAAATTTGGGATGGGATACAACTTGGGCCATACCAGGCCCCATGTGGATGAACTCATAGCCATCGTTTTCCAAAGGGCAAGCAGAGACGGAGGAGTGATGCCAGGGAACTAAAGGGAAAGGGGGAGATAACCTGGGGAGTTATCTCCCAGGTTACTAAAGGGGAGATAGCTCCCTCCACTGCTGACTCCCTTTTGTGGTCTTCTCGAACCTGACAGCCCCCTGTGTTGGCAGAACAGCTGATGACGATCCTGACTCAAAAGAGCTGGAGGTGAGTCTGTATGAATGAAGGCTTGAGGAAGTCCGTGGGGACCTCAGTGGACTCATCTGGAAAGTGGGTTTTCAACCACTGACCTACCTCAATTTCAAAAAAGCTGTTGTAGGAGCATCTGGAAAAACAGACGTGAGATGGTTTTATAAACTGGAAAGTCCTAAAGAATGAGAAGAAAAAGGTGAATGCAGGTTGAAAATTTACCCACAAGGATCAGCTTTACTCGGTGGAGAGCATACACAGCCACACGCTTGAGCATTGACTTTACATGTTGTGGGAGCCTCGCTCCCAAGATTCCATAGGAGCAGTGTGCTGCGCAGGGGAGGGGAGGGGAGGGGACACTGTCTCAGTCCCTCCCCTGTGGCTACATAATTAGCAGTGGAACTGGATTCTCACAATTTTTTAAGTTAAAATTCCCAACCGCGGAGCCTGACAAACGAACTTCTAGACTGTTGAAGAAAACCGACATAGTATGCATTTGTCATTCAGACACCGCCATGGGCTTCAAAGCAATTTATTGAATTTTTTTTAAAGGAAGCAATTTTTTTTTAAAGGAAGTGATTTAAATGAGAAAAGTTAAGCATTATGACCAGAGAGCATTGCCAAAAAAACCCAAAATGGGAATTCCAGTTTAAAAAAATGATGGAAGAAATATTTAATATAAAATCAATTTATCTATCTCTGTATCTATAAAACAGCGAGGAGATGAATAGAAGGTAAAACCAACACGGAATCCTTTAGTAAAGTTCATAAAAGTGCCAGTTGGATGGATTTAAAGCACTTTATGAAATGTGGGGGGAAAAGGGAAAACACCACACGAATACCTATGAAAATAGCTGATGCAGGAACCACATGGAGTCGCGGAGGAAAAATGCATTCTCCAGTTCTTCCTTCACGAGGCTGGCCCTCATCTGGGTGCTGGTTCTTTCCTGCTGCTCCTGTCCCGTATTTGTCCCCAACAGCCTATCCTAGGAGAAGTCAAATCCCCCATTAATAACCCACAATTGACCAATTAGGTTCAGCTGCAAAGCTGGAATTAGTTGAAATTTTAAATGTTCCAGTTCAGCTTAGGAAACAAATTAGACCAGAAAAGCCCCGTTTTACATAATCAAGCAAATTTACCATCATTAGTGGCAATTAAGATAAAGTGTTAATGACTCTGTTTACCCTGATGGGAAAACATGTGGGGTGTGTGCACTGGAGGCCAGGAGAGGAGTTGAACACAGGGCTGGGCCTGGGGCGTGGAATCTGGGGGGTGGAGGAAGTTCTCTCCTCTCTCCTCATAGAACATGGGAAGATGCGCGTACCCCTAGGGAGCAGCACTGGACACATGGGGAAACAAAGGCTCAAAGCCTGCCTGCCCGTGGCCCCTCCTCCGCCATGTTTCCCACTTGGCCTCGCTGCCTCGATGCCGTCAAGAGTCATCATCAATGGAAGCGGTCAGGAAGGAGCAGGGAGAGGGGGCTCTTTAAGAGAGCACGTAGTTCATTAAGCACGCACGCTACATCATTAACCACCCCAACAACCGCAACTTTTCCGGAGAGACCTCCTTCGCCCCATTTTACAGATGAGAACACTGAGGCGAAGGAAAGTGAAATCGTTTGCCCAGGGTGACTACTCTCAATCTCCGCTTTGGTCCATTTCACCCGACAGCCTGAAAGGTTGTCTGGCTCCACCGCTTGCCCCCGCTTACACCTACACGGCCAGCTTTATCTGGAGGAGGTCTGGGCTGGGGAGACAGGGATCAAAGAGAACGTTGGGCCTGATGGGGCCTGCCTGCCTCTCCTCAGGCTGCCTGCAGTTGTGGGACAACTGACGTGGCTTCCTCTTGTGGCTTCCAGGCTGGGAAAAGGGCAGGGTTGTGGCATTCCTGAGCTCAGGAATGGGAGGGACCAGGGAGATAATTAAAGGGTAGGGAGCAGTAGGGAATTGAAACAATTACCCAGCTAATTGAGGCCCAGTGGCCCGCTTTCCCTGAACATCTGGGTGCCAGGCTCAGAAGGCTGACAGCCCAAACCTTCAGGTAATGTCGGCTAAGCAGCCTCCTGAAGCGGGGAGCTCTGGGAATCTGAGGCTCTTATTGCAGGCAGTGTCTCCGGTCTCGGCTTTTCTGGGGTGAAGGCAGGTTGTGTGTGAGCAAGGTTGTTGCCTATGGGATTTACTGATGGGGAGACTCCCTTGCTTCCTAGGACATTGGATGAAAAAATTTATAGTCACTCTGGTCATCCTGCTGAATGACCACAGTG
Organism: Ailurus styani; assembly: GCA_002007465.1. Lineage (NCBI taxonomy): Eukaryota > Metazoa > Chordata > Mammalia > Carnivora > Ailuridae > Ailurus > Ailurus styani. The sequence goes on along the minus strand of LNAC01000269.1, from coordinate 588,098 downwards.
ACCCCATTTTACACATGGAGAAACTGAGACCTACGCTGGGGGCCATTCGCTCAAAGTCACATCCCCAAACCTGATTTATCTTTTGACTTCTGGCTCCATGATTCCTCTCCCTGTGCCCCCCGGCCCCTGCCCCCCCCCACCCCGAACATGAGTTTGGACACGCACATGTCTTCCATCCCTACCTTCCCTCCTCCAGCCCCCGCCCTTCGAGACAAACCTACTTGCTATCCCTGGAATGAATGTTGAGGTCACCATTTCAGGAGCCGGAATCCTCCTCGCTGCCGAAAGCCCAGCTTTTGTGTTTGTTGTGTACACAAAGGCAGCCTAAGTTAGCACATGTGTTCCAGAGCCTTCAACCCCATCCCCTCTCCAGGGACCCACGGGGAATTCTGCTAAGATAATTATCTCCAACTGGGGTTTTGTTCAGTCCTCTGGTAAGACAAGCTCCCCGTTTAGAATAATAAGGCTATGCTATTGAAGGCTAGCTGGGAAATATTTTTCAAACAAGCAATTCACGTATGTGTTTCACATATGCCGCTCATTAAGGTTTATAAGACCTTTTGGTCTTCACAATAAAGCTTGTTTTTTTAAAGGTTAAAGTCAGCACGCCCCGGTTACTGCCAGCACCCTGCTTTCCTCGTCAGATGGGACAGAATCCTGGGAAGTGTTGAAAGGGAATCAAAGAAGCTGATGCCTCCCGACCCAGCAGAGGAAGGAACGGTGACCCCGAGGATTCTCCGTCGCACCAGGAGCGGGACCTGGAGGGGAACCCTCCTGCCTGATCCCCCCATGTGTGCAGGACTCTCTGAGTTCGAGAACAGGGATGCATCCTTATCTCAGGGACCCACCACCCCGCAGCCCGTTAGACTCCCCTTTTGAAACGTTTAAGAAACACTGGGTCCCAGCCACCCAGATCCTGATCAGGGTGATTGGATGTAGGGGGGTCCCCTGCACTGAGTAGTTTGTAAGCTCCTTGGGTGGTTGTAATGTACGGCCAAGGTCGACACCCTCCATCGACTCCTGGGTTCCTGAAGCCACCCTTGCAGGTAGGCGGCCCAGGAATCATTCTCCTTATTCTAGAGACGAGGAAAACATGGCCCGCGGGCAGACACAGCACACTTGTAAGTGGCAGGGTTGGGACTTGAACCTGGCTGTCTCACACCTTCCTCCAAGCCCTCCTTGCGGTCCATCCACGGGGCTCCAGGGCTTTGCACAATTCTCATTCGATCCTAACCACCGATGTCAGTATTAGGATAGCCATTTAGCAGATGGAGAAACTGAGGCTCAGAGAGCTTGCACACCAAATACAGAGGCTCTGATTGCAAAAGTCCCTCAGGAGACAGCCGATGTGGGCCACGGGAGTTTGGCCATTAGGCTTCTACCTCTGGGCAGTGTGACCCCTCGCTCCTGGACTGTACGCAGCATGAGGAGGCGAGGGTCCGTTTATTGTTCACTCTGCGTCAGACACTTTGCTGGCTGTTTACCTGCATTTTCCGCATTTGATGGATAAGACAGGTGCTGCCCTCCCCATTTTAAAGGAGTAGGAGCTGAGAGCGAGAGGCGTCTGGTGACTTGCTCCAGGTCCCGGAGCTGGCAAGTGTCAGGGTGAAACTCTGTGTCTGGGGCTCCCCCCCCTCACTGCCTTTCCGCTCTGGTCCCCGCGGCAGGTGCGACCCGCCCAGACATACGGAAGAGTTTCAGGCAAATTTGAAAACAACAAAGATAATTAAAAAGGGGGAAAACAGTTTTATTGTGGCCTTGGCTGGATTTCATTGTTTTTGAAGTCATTGTTAATTTGGTGCTGGGGCATTTTAATCAATTAGGTCGAAGCTTGCCGTTTATGAACCCACTAAGAGCGTGCGTTTGCTTTTATTATTAATTAAGAACATCATTCTTTAAAACATTCTTTGATCAAAACTTTTATTTTTTTCTTCCTAGTTTCTTTTACACATGGCCGTGGGGGTACGTAGAAGTAGAAGACGGTGACTTGGGGAGAGTCCGGGGCCAGGAACCGGGAAAGCTGGGTCTGATCCTAACGCAGCCCCTGACCCTCAATGCGATCCTGAATGGGTCACTTGACTTCCAGGAGCCTCGGCTCCTTCCCCAAATGCCAGATGATGATCCTGATCCCAGCTCCCTGTCAGAGACACAGTGAAAATGAGCAAATCGAGGTAAAAGATTAAAAACTGGAAAGGGTTATGCCAAGAGGGGGGCTTTGGCTAAGGAGAGTATTGCCATTCAGATATAAAACCTGTTTCCTAACAGCGCGTAACATACACACCATGATTCCCATAGGCAAAACCATTGTCAAGGCCAGTGGAGGGCCACACACAACTACTCGGTGTCCTCCGAGGTCCAGGGACCCACCAGCTGTGGATGGTAGAATGAGTCATTCATTCGTCCACTCCTTGCATGACGGGGAGCCCAGCCTGGCCCTGAGCCAGGGAAGGGGCTGGGACGAAGCGGGTCAGCGAGGGAGACCGCCATTCATGCACTTGCACATGAAGCAGAGTAAGACAAGGATACGGCAGAGGGAAGGAAGAATTTCCATGGCAGCCCTGAGAAGTAGGAGGTGGAGTGCGGCGGGGTGAGTGTGCGTTCTGAGGGCTGTGGGACTTGGGCCGGTCACGTTTGTGCTCTCCTCCCATGTGGCCTTGCTCTCAACCTTCATGCCCTAGGTGAACACAGAGGGGGCCCTTTGCGGGGCAACAGGGCTTGGCTGCCTGGTCCACCCTGGGCTGCCCTGAGGGTGGGCTCGGAGAGAACATCACCTTAAGTCAGGGGGTCAAGTGTATGTTCCAGCAACTCATTCAGCCCCTCATCCAACACTCATTTCTTCACTCACCAGCTCCCACTGAGCTGCTTATGTTTGGCCCATTGATGTCCGTCTGTACACAGGCCTCAGCAGAACCTACCCCTGGAACTCACTTTCATTCATTCAACACATGTTTATGGAGAGCTCAGAACTGCCCGGGCTCTGTTCTGTCACAAGGCCTTTCAACAGACTCCTTTAAAAGCCTGCATGAATTCAGTTCGCCGTTACGAGGAGATCTTTTCCCCTTTCCAGATCACATCAACAGAGAAAAGGTAACTTATCCTCCTGTGATTATCATGGCTCATTAAACTGATGCGTAGTATTCCGTACAGCCTAATCTTTGCATGTGGAGCATAAAATCTAGATTCACTAGGGCTGGTGGGATTACAGTGACCACCTCCCATTTTACAGATAGAAGACTAAGGCCCAGAGATGGAGGGTGCACAGCTCAAGGTCACACAGGAAGTTAATGGTGGAGCTAAGGCTCTTCTCTCCTTGTCCAATGCCAGTCTCCAACCCCCTTGAAATAGGTCTTAGATTATGCCAAATGAGCTTAGGCAGACTCTCGTTTGGCCTCAATCTTCTTAACCATAAAAAGAAAGTTTGCTGCTGACTTCTAATCAAAGTTTCAGCTGTATTTTCTGGATCTCTACCAAAAATACAGACTGGCAGGCAATCATTCATGTTTCGGGGAAGAAAAGGCACTTTTTCACTTAGTATAGAGCGAATGTGTCAATGGATTTTACTCAAACACAGACCAGTTGTCCATTACTATTATTAGCCCGTTTGGAGCCTGGGGTAGCCTGGCCCGGGGACCCTTGGGTCAGACTAAAGGCAGAGTCTTCTCTAGTCCATAGCTCGGGTTCATGCTCTCTTTAGGCACGTCAGAGTGTGGGCTGTAGTTCACCAGGGAAGTAGGTAGCCCCAGCCCTGCTCTAATCCCTGGTCTCACAGCACACAGGGTCCCATTCGCAGCCCTAGCCCCCCTGTCTCAGGCAGTGGGCTCTGGGGCAGCTCGAAGCATCCCCCATTCGCTCATTCATCAACCCAACCAGACATCCCTCAAACAGCAAACATCAGCAACTGGACCCTCTCTCGTCCAGTGCAAGTCGCTTTAAAAGATCCACAGAAATTCAGTCAAATAAACACCCGTGAACAGGCACATTGAGAGCAGGGACCGTGTCATCCATTCTGTACCTCAAGCACCTACACATCGCAGGTGCTTTGTAAGTGGTTGTGAGTTGAATGGACTGTCGGTCGGGGGGGCTCCGTGCTGGTTGAAGACCGTGAGCAGATCACCTAACCTCCCTGAGCCTCTCTTTTCTCACGTCTAAAGTGAGAACACTGATAACACGAATGTTCAGTGGCTTGGAGACTCCAACAAGAAAAGCTATGTGCAAGAAAGACCTTGCAAGTGACAAAACCCTAAGGAAAACGTTAGCTCTGTTCCTGGCCTGCGGAATAATAGAAGTCCACGGGGCTCCTGGGATCAGAGGGACGCATTAGACTTCGCAGAACCTTGGGGGAGCAGGGGGTTGCAGGGGGTGCGGGGAAGAGGGGAGGTGGAAATGCCAGAAGAAATGCAGTATTTAGAAACTAAAAGATAAGACACATATAAGAGATCTGGTAGTTCGTTTGCTTGTTTGCTTTTCACATAGAAAAATAAAAATAATAATAATCATGGGCAAGTAAAGATACTGTGACCTGAACAAGAATTTTAGTGAAAAACGAGCTTTTCTTTTTGTGGTTTTGGGGTGGCCAAGCTGCGAAGAGGGACCTCACCTCTCCTGAGTCCTTGATATGCCCGGGCATGCTTGGTACCTTATCCCATTCAATTAGGAATTTGAGGGAGATTCAAAACTGCCTTCCCTGTAGTCATTTGAGTTCTGGAATCCAGGGATCTGGGAGGGCTCAGGTCAAAGGTTTTCCCATTATTAAAGTGTCCAGAATGACAGAAAGATCCAACGCCTGCCGCCTGACCTCCACCTCCACCTCTGTCCCTCCCCCTCCCACGGCCCCAGCCGCGGTCTTATTCAAATAAACAGTCTTGGGTCCCAAGCGGAGTTCCTTCGAAGCCAGAGCAGAAATCCTAATTGTGGTTAATGAGGCCCGGGGTTTGCTCTGACTGGGCTGTTTACTGAAGCAATTCCAGTTTGCTCCTTTTGCTCCTTCTGGGCAGAGCCCGCAGCCACTGGCTGGCCTGTTCAGGATAAATGTCAGCACCGGCAGCCGGGGGATGGGGGGGTGGGACCAGCTCCCCCCCCACCCCCCGCCCCGTGTCACCTCGATCTGTGGAAGGAGCCTAGGCATGAAGAGCAGGAAGGTGCAGAGCTTGTCTCGGAGGTCTGGGGACGCAGCCGTTGGAGAAGGGACAGCACTCGGAAGGAGGGGAGCGGGGGTGCCCTGGGGCCTGAGCCCGGCTTCCTCCGGCCACAGGAAGGGCTGGTCCCAGAAGGCTTCCCACCTGGTGGCTGCAAGACGGAGTGCAGAGCCCTTCCTGCAGTTTGTGGCCACCCCAGGTGGCTGTCCCTCCCCTCAGCCACGAGCAGGGATGCCAAGCACCTCACCGCCCCGCCCCCCTGCCCCCCGCGGAGCCTCTGTGTGGGAGACGGTGCAAAAATCAAACAGTGGTCGCTGAATCCCAAAGAAACATACATATTAGGCGACCTATCCAGTGTGACGGGCTATGTCTGAAATGGGAAGTGCCCCCGCCCCCGGAGGCTCAGCACCCATCGGCCCCCCTGCTCTTTTGTCTTGGCTCCCAGGCCTCAGAGAGGAGCAGCCCAGGAAAAGAGAAGGGAGCTCTCATCGCCTGAACGTGTATAAGCACCTATTTTGACGGATCGGTCCTTATTCCCAACGTCCAGAGAAAGAAACTGAGGCTTGGAGAGGCAGTGACTTGTCCAAGGTCACGCAGCGAGGGGCCCAGAATATATTCTGGAATTACTTATTCACCTGCCAATCACTGCCTGAGCGCTCACTGTAAGCCAAGCGTGGTTCTAGGTGCTGAGGCTCTGTCTGGGAATCATCAGAGACCTGGCCGCACAGAGACGAGGCTCCGGACAGGGAGACAGCCCGCCAACACCTTGATATATAATATAATATTGCGTCCGTAGGACTCAAAGCTGTTCTCTCTCGCACAATGCACAGCTCCCTTGCAAGCCCCGAGCATCTGGTCTCGGAAGATCCCCCCGATCCCTTTTATTTCCAGGGGCCTGACATTCAGGCTTAATAACGTGCCGCCTATCCACACGCCCTCCATAAACCCTAAATGCTCCTTTGGGGTTTGGGGACTCAGGAGAGGTGAGGTCCCTCTTTGCAGCTTGGCCACCCCAAAACCACAAAAAGAAAAGCTCGTTTTTCACTAAAATTCTTGTTCAGGTCACAGTATCCATCCCCACAAAGGCAGTCGTGGCATCAAAGAAGAAGTCTGTCCTCTGCCCGATGCCTGCACGGCAGCTGTCCTCAGCAGGCCTGGAATCCTCCCCAGAACAAGTCGGCCCCTGGGGTTCTCCCGTCCTTCCTGGACGTACCCTCTGAAGTTCCTGGCGAGGAAGTTCTGGTTCAGATAAAGGTTACCCAAATAGCTGCAGCCGCCCGAAATGTGGTGGGAGATTTACAGGAAGCAGGGAGGGGTGGCACTTCCAGGAGCCGTAAATCTCTCCCGCCCGAGGCTGGGAAGAGAATGCACCGCCAGCCCTAAATCAATTTCATGGGCGTGCTCCGGGGTTTCTGCACTTGGAGGCTGGGCCCCGGGGTGGGAAGGAAATAGTTGTCAAACATCGGGACTGATGAGGACAGACGCCGGAATCAGAGGTTGTGATTTCCTGTGGACCAGAGAGTTGGCGTGGTCTTGGCCTTTCCCTGGGGGTCTGGTCCCCCCAGTGCCTCTGTCCCCGGGAGTAGGGAGCAAAAGCTCCGCGGCCTTGGGTACCAGATGGCATCCGTCTTCTCTGGGGTCTTCTGGGTTTTTTCACAAAGCCCCCTCCTCCTGGGCTCCCTCCTCCCAGATCCTTGCATGGCTGGTTCCTTCTCATCAGCCACGTCCTAGCTCGGATGGCCCTTTCCAGCGAGAGAGACCTTCTCTGGGCATTCTACCCGAAGCAAGCACCTGGGTCTGACTAGGGTCTCAGTATCTCTCTGGTTTAGTGCCTTCCAGGGCAATCCTGTCTTACAGGATCTTGTGTATTTAACCACTGTAACAGTCTGCTTACCTGCACCGTGCCGACTCCATGAAGATCGCCGTGTCCGCTACTGTATGCCTGGTCCCTAGCACAGGACTTAGACTACACTAGATGCTCTGAATGACAGAAATAACGAATAAGTACATTGCTATCCACTCTCAGCTTCCTCTCACAACCGAAGCAGCAAAGCTGGTGGGGGAGGGGGAATACATATATTTGTCTCAAACACGAGGAGTCTTGAAAGCATTCATGGTGTGCACTTGGCTCTGGGGGAGACGTTTCTGCCTGCAGCCCATACAACAGAAAGACCCTCAGGGAAGCAGTGAATTCTCTTTTACACCTGATCCCCGAGGCCACATTGTTGGGCAGGCCCAGGTGGGACTGCAGAGCCCCCAGCCCATTCCTCCTTCCCTGGGTCTTGCTCTTTCTCCCAAGGAGTATTTCCAGCTCCCAAGGCCACACAGAGCTGCAGTCCTGTTCTGTCTGTTCTGTTGCTCTTCTGCTCTGACTGCCCCCACGCCGCGGTCTTCCTGCTTCCCAGCCCTCCCTGGTATAGACTTGGCCGTGGCCTCTGGGCCTCTCAAACTCTCTCCTTCCCATGGAAAAGCATGACCCTCTCTGGAGGTAGGGATCCTGTGTCCATGTAGTCAAAAGCCTTTGGAGGTCTTCTGGGTCAAATCTGACATTTTTCAGAGGGGCACGCTGAGCTTCAGAGGAGGGACGATTTCAAGGTCATCAGCCAATCAGAGGCATCCCGACTCCCAGGCTAGGGCTCCTTCAGTGAGGAGGAGAGGCACGGGGCTGCCGGGAAGGACGGGGTGGGTGGCAGAACCCTCTCTCTACTGTGGAGTCATCCGGTCTTGTGGGTGTGATGAGGGAAGGAGCACAGCCTTCGGGTTGGAACAGACCTGGTCTCCTGCTGCCTGGCCTCGGGCTCCCGTGTGAAGCCTCGTGGAGGGGAGCCTCTGGAGGGGAAAGAGCAAGGGATGGGCCAGCGCCCGCCCTCGCCGTGTGCTTAGTCAGGGTGTCGGCTCTCCTCGGTTGCTCCCTTTCCCTCCCATTCAGTTTTCCGGTGCTTCTCCTCTCTCTCCCGAAGACCCTCCCCACCCCCCACCCCCCGTATAACCCCATTTGCCCTCAGTCTCAACTTCCCACATGTCCACCACGGTCCCGCCTCAGGGGTGTGCCTCCCCTGCTATTTATCCGGTTGAAAAAATTGTTCTAATGCCCAATTACCTCTTCCAGGAAGCCTCTGAGGATTTCCAGTCCCTTTTTGATGGGAAAAATGTCAAGCACCACGTTCAGCTTCTCTGGTTACAATTTTAAATAGCCGGCGTTTTCCAATATCCATTCGCTCAACTGACACACATTATAGGCATGATCGCCCAGCTCAAGGATATAAAGACAGACCGGACTTGGCCCCTTCTCGCCGAGAGCCCCCGGTCTAGTGAGAGACATGGAAGCAGTGAGGCAATGGAGCGGTAAGAGGTATACAGAGCAAATCCACGACGTTAGTGCTGGCTGCTGTAACAAGAAGCCCTAAAATGTCAGCGCCTTCGCACGACAGAAGTTTATTTCTCACTCATGAATGTCCACACATGCTGGTTGGCCAGAGGCTGGGCGAGGGAACGGTCCCTGCCAGGGAGCTGGGGAGCTTCCCCGGGAGGGGAAGGCACGAGCAGATCAAGGGCAAACCAGCCAAGCCGGCTCAGGGGGTGGCTGAAAGCTAGAGTCCAGGCACTGAGCATGTGCTCAGTGGTGCCCATCCAGACAGACCCGATGAGCGGCTTTTCTTAGGGTGGACATACACAATATTCAAAAAGGACGAGGAGGGACATCAGTCGGGAAAACCTCCGTTTGCCTTGCTTGCCTTCTTTGCAGTCGCTGTGAAGACGAAGTCACTTTTTGGAAAAACCAGTGTCCACTTCCTGTCCTTGCAGCAGGGTTAGATGAAGTCCCAAAGGCAAATGGGTAAAAGAGGGTGTGCGCGGCTCCGGGGTCTGTAACATCTGTCTGGGCAGGCGAGGGGCCGGGCAGGGGAGGGGGTGGGAGAGCTGGAAGAGCCAGGAGAAACACCTGCTGACAGGTAGCGGAGCACAGGTTTGCAAGGCGAGGGGCACCCAGCAAAGCCCACCGCTGCTCTGCACCGTGGAAGAACCCTCTGCCCGTGTCAGTTCCGTCACAATTCAGCTCCCTGGTCAGTGTCCCAGGAGGGTGGCCTGGCCTGGGCCAGGATCACCTCACTGGGCAGACCCGGTGCGCAGGGAGCTCGGACAGAAAGATTTCCTCCGAGTCAAGTAAAATCTGGCTCCAGAACCCTCCATTCTCAGGCTCTCGTTCCTCCTCTTAGACCCACAGATTGTCTTCGTCCCTCCTCCTACCCTCCAGGAAACAGAGGGAGGAGGGACCCGCCCGACTCAGAGCAAATTCAAGGCCGGTCTGAGATGAAAAGCCAGCTCCCCTCGGATGCGGGCTCAGGCTCTTCCCACTTGGTTTTGTCAAATCTGTTTACAAAAGAGAAAAGCCAAAGGAGCTGTATTTCTTCCAACTTGGTTTCGAATCTTGAATCTCTCCGAGGTTTTCCTGGTGAGACAGAAGGCACGTGGGAGGCCGGAGGAGGGGCCCTGCTTGTCCAGGCCCGGAGGTGTCAGGGAAATGTGACACGAGGAAATGCATTTGCACAGAGTGAACGTGGGGGAAAGGGAGCAATTTTCAAGGCTTCCAGCAATTAGGAAAAAAAGGCATCTCAGGAAATAAAAAATGACCCTTTCAGGAATGTTCTTTCAGAGAGTGAATGAGAAGCCCACACATCTATTACATAAAGTAAATAGTCTGGTTACCTGGTTTTCTGCGTAATTGATGGGGGTATCAACATAATCACGCTGGCATTCATTAATAGCGACGGAAAACTAGGTTTAGCACTTGCCACACGTAGAAGGAGGAGGAGGAAGAGAAAGGGAAAGTGGAAGGAAGGAGGAAGGAAGGAGGGAGGAAGGAGGGAGGAAGGAGGAAGGAAGGAGGGAGGAAGGAGGAAGGGAGGGAGGGGGGAAGGAACGAAGGAAGGGGTGGAGGGAAGGAAGGAGGGGATGGAGGGAAGGAGGGAAGGGAATGCAGGAAAGTTAACCCCCCTGGAAGGAACAGACTTCAGTGACCACAGCTGGGTGTGCCCAGAACAGAGTGGCCTCAGCAAACAGCACCTGTCGCTCGGTCCTACTTCTGTCTGCCCCTTTCCACCCCGGGACACTCAGAGCACTGCTCCTCCGGGGCCCCCTGCCTGGTCCCCAGCCCCCCGGGATGGGACAGAGCAAGGGAAGGCCGAGGAGAGGACAGCCAGGCAGCTTGAATCCCACTCTGCCACTTCCTTGCCATGACCTTGGGGCTTAGTTTCCTCCTCTCCAAAATGGAGTCAAGTTCAACAACAGTCTCAGGAAGTCATCCCCACGGAGTGTTTAGCCACAGGCCAGGCCCGTGCTGAGTGCTCCATAGAAGTGGCTTCTTCCTGGTTTGTGCAGGTACCTGCCAGAACCCAAAGGAGCTCCCAGGCCCTGCGGGGAGAGACAACGCCAAGACAGCCTCACGTGCCCTGTAGGAAACGCTGGCAGGAGAAGCAGAGAGGCAGGGGAGAGGGGGAGCAATTCTCTCTGGGAGGGAGGGAGGCCAGGTATGAGTCACTGAGATGCTTCTGCTGGGGGCGGGGGGCACTGTGCAGGGTAAGTGTGAGGGAAGGGGTACTCCAGGCAGAAGGAATGGCCTGCACAGAGGCTCAGAGGCAGGGCCCAGGAGGTGTGGGCAGCAGACTGCCGTGACCCCAGCAGATGCACGGGAGCAATGAGGGGCTAGACTCATCTCCTGAGCCAGGACAGACCGAGACCCACCCTAAGCTAGGATCCAAAAGTCATGACCACCTGAGCCCTCCTAAGAGGGGGCAAAGAGTCTGGTCTGGAGCCCCAGGGCCTCAGAGGTGGCATTGCCTTCTGCCAGGAGCCCCCACCCCACCCACACACATCCCTACCCTCCTCCAGGTCAGAAGGGTCAGCCAGCTTTGCAGCTACCCAGAAAAATTTCCATTTGCCCAAATTGGAGGCCTGGCCATGTGGCAAAGCAAACAGAACCCTCATAACATCCAAGAACTTGGAACAGGGCCCAAGGAAAGCCCGAAGGAGCCAGTGCTTTTGAACACAAAGTGGGAGCTAATGCCCAGAGAGGGAGGGACATGAATATGGCCCTACGGGGAGTTCATGGCTAACCCTGACCCAGGCGAGCTGGAAGCTAAGTCTCTGGATTCCCAAGTCAGTGCTCTGTTGGTGGCACATTGCTGCCTCCCAGTCAGCACCACTGTGCCACACGTCTCCCTGTGGATGATGGGAAGGATACCCCCTGGATTTGTGCAGGGCACAGCCTGTGCAACCGAACGGGGCAGCCCTTTTCCAGTCGGTGATTCTGATGTTGTGTGGACACAGAGCCTGAAGTCGTTCACCATGGGCAGGAGCTAAGAGCTCATCTAGTCCAGGGTCAGGACCATGGCCCGTACCCCACCCAACCTTGCCTGTGGCCGACCCTGCTCATTAATCACCGTACACATACGGCTCCAGCAGGAAGAGGCCTCCCTAGTTTTCTCAAAACAGGGCCCGGGACAGCCATTGGCAATTCATTCACTCAAAATGGGTTTATTCTGTGCCAGGCCCTGCTCCAGGTGCCTCTCGGAGTTATGATGACCCAGACGCACGTGCAGGCCCATGTCATGCATGAGGATGCCGAGTGGGCTAATCTGTCCTCGGAGGCCCTGCAGCCGGCCGGGACTGAGCCAGGCCCCTGCCCACACTCGCAGCGTCTCCCGGCTCCCCCTGCCTCCTCCCGAGGCAGACCGAGAAGCCCCACTGCCGTGTGCCTCCCTGCGTCCGCCCTCAGACCTGTCACCACGGAGGTACACTGTAAACGCAGTCATTGGAAATATCCTGCTTTCGCTTGGCATTGGCTTCTGCAACTGTGCAGTTTGAGAACAATATGAAAATCAGCATTTCATCAAGATGTAAAGCTGGTTAAGTGAGATCTTGAAATCCCTAAAATTATTCTTCCCGGATCAAGCAGAACAAAGGATGCTCGCGTTTTAAGCATTCCTTTTGGAAAAATTGAAATCTGTGTCCATGAATTTCTAACAAATAAGCCCAAGGGGAGACAGTCGAGAGATCTTCCATCCTGGGGGGCCTTTCCATCCTTCCTGGTGAACAGAGTCCTGTCCTGGTGGGGGCCAGGGAGCGCTGCCCAGCGAGGGAACTCGGACCCCTGCCCCCGTGTGGGTCCCTGTTTCTCCATCCATCCCATGAGGAATTGAAGTGGGTGCCTCTCGGTTCCCTCTCACCCATGGGCATCTATGAACGTGGCCTCTACCTCTGCGTAAACGTGCACTTGGACCCCAGTTCGATGACTTGTGACCCTTCAGGAAATTCAGTTCCCTGTGCAACAGTAGGGATGATGTCTGTACCCAGATGTAGCTGGGTTGTCAGCGAGTTCAGCGCAGACCATACCCACCCTGTCCCAGGCCTTCGGAGAGCCCCATGCCAAGGGAGAGCGGGACGCTTGGAGACGGCCCCAGCCCCCTGGGAGCCCTCTCCAGCTCCGGCAGGGAGGCACAGCCGGATAGCTGGCCGCAGTGACAGCAGTGACAGCTGGCGAGGAAGAGGATTCAGACAGAAGGAAGAAGAAAGATGATTTCTGGAACCTTGCAGAACCGGGAGGCCATCGCAGAAATTCAACAAAAGGGCACGCTAGCAACGAATTCTACCTGTCTGGAAGTCAGTGTGGGTTAGAGGAAAAGACACACACTCTGTGATCTGCCAGGTCTCCTGCTGGCTTCCCACGCAAATGGAGATAACATTACCTATCACGGGGTTGTTCTGAAGATTTAAATTAGGTAATATATATAAGGTGTACGACACGGTTGCTAGCACATAGTGAGCACCCCATAAATGTCTGCTCAATTAAAATGGAGGCTTGTGCCGTGTTAACGGTGCTTTGGGGAAATGGTGGATTAAAGGAAATCCTCATCATTGTCTGCTCCTTTTCTTTTCTCCTTGATTCTTATGTTAGCACCTGCAACCAAAGAAAAGATTGGGGTTTGGGAAAACTGTCTATGTCTTCAGCAGGTTCTGTGCCCGCATAATGTCAGAATTACCCGCTGGAGAGGGGCTGCCCTGTACGGTTGCACAGGCTGTGCCCTGCACAAATCCAGGGGGCACCCTTCCCACCGTCCCCAGGGAGCCGTCACCTGTGACTTTGTGTGTAGGACCCTAGGTAGTAAAGAGGGGAACTCTTCCCCGGGTTTTCTTAGTTGTTATTATTATTGAAGTATAATTAATATGCAGTGTTAGATTAGTTTCAGGTGCACAATATAGTGATTCAACGATTCTCCACATTACTCAGTGCTCCGCATAATAAGTGAACCCTTAATCCCCTTCATCTTTCTCACCTATCCCCCACCCACCTCCCTGCTAGCAACCACCAGCTTGTTCTCTGTATTTAAGATTCTGGTTTTTTGGTCTCTTTTTTTCTTTGTTCATTTGTTTTGTTTCTTATATTCCACATAGAGTGAGGTCATATGGTATTTGTTTTCCTCTGACTGACTGACTTCACTTAGCATAATATGCTCTAGCCCCATCCGTGACATGGCAAATAGAAAGATTTCATTCTTCTTATGGCCAAGTAATATTCCAGTGTGTGTGTGTGTGTGTGTGTGTGTGTGTGTGTATCTCACATCTTCTTTATCCATTCATCTGTAGATGGACATTTTTCAGGATTTTAAAAAAGATGCAAACAAAAATCAAAACAAACCCAAAACCCCACTTCTTCCTTTACACCTTTGGCTCTTAGCAAACAGAGTAGGTCCATAATATCTGTGTATTTCCACTTTTCTTCTCAGATCGGGAGCCTTTTAGATGTTACTGGAGACTTTTACATGTTTTCCAGGAAGCGATTCTTCCCTGCCCTCTCTCCACGGGACTGAGTCCACTGTGGCTCCCCTGTTCCCCATGCCTCTATGCTCACTTCTCTAAAAGTGCTTTCCAAGCCGGCTTGCACAGTCCATCTCCCCCGGGGCAAGAGCTGTGCCCTGTTTCTGTCTCAATGCCCAACTCCTGCAGCCTAGCCCCTGGCCAAGAAGGGTGGTCCATGAATGTTGAACTAAATTCAGCTGACTCAGGTAGGTTCGATTCATTTAAAATGTGCACAGCGACCTGTCGAGATAAAAACATGGAGCTGAGAGTGCAGCGCGCCCCGGGAGCCTCCGTGGCTGGTAAGAAGCTCCCTTCCCGGTCCTGGGTCCCGAGGCGGGCTAGCGTGAGACTGAGACGGAACGACCTTCTGGAGGAGTCCTTTGTCCTTCTTGTCTTCGGAATGGCCAGAGGCAGCCTTCTAGCACGAGGATCGGAAACAGTAGTTGGACCAGCTCCGTCTCAGCTGCTGGGCGGCCCCATGCAAGGACCTGTGTGAAAGCTTCACGACTGACGGAATAGCCGTGACAGAAGAAAGTGTCTGAAAAGGCCACTGGCTCCTCTTCCTCCTTCTTTAGGATGCTGAACGAGGGGACTGCCTTTCATCTTGCAGAGGCAGCAGGGCCGGCAGGAAGAGCCTCGATTTAGGAGTCGGGAAGATCTTAGTTCAAAATCTGGATCTGTCGGGCGCCTGGATGACTCAGCCGGTTACGTCTGCCCTCAGCTCGGGTCATGATCCCAGGGTCCTGGGATCAACCTCGAGACGGGATCTCTACTCAGGGGGGAGCCTGCTTCTCCGTCTCCTCCCTGCTCCTGCTCTCTCGCTTTCTCTGTGTCTCTCTTTCTCTCAAATAAATAAATACAATCTTAAAAGAAAATTTCAAAATCTGGATCTGTAACAAGTTCTGTGACCTTGGGCAATTCTGCTTACTCTCTCTGAACCTCGGTTTCTTTATCTTCAAAATAACAATAACAGGGGACCCCTGAGTGGCTCAGATGGTTAAGCATCTGCCTTCAGCTCAGGTCATGATCTCCGGGGCCTGGGATCAAGCCCCAGTTTGGGCTCCCTGCTCAGCAGGGAATCTGCTTCTCCCTCTCCCTCTGCCCCTCCCCATAGCTTGTGCTCTCTCTCTCTCTCAAATGAATAAATAAAATCTTTAAAAAATAAAATAAGGATAGCAGTACGCACCTCAGTGTTGCTGAGGATTAGGGGAAAAATGCAGGGGCCTGGTGTACAGTAGGTACTCAGAAAGTGGTCACTTTGACTTTGATTGTTGTCTTAAGGTGACTTCAGACAAGTCACATAATTCCAGTTAGAGGGTACAATCTGCTTCTTGAGTGGATCTTAACCAAGTAAGTTGAGGACATCAGACAGTCTCCTCTCCTTGGCTACACAGGACCTGAAAAGAGGTAAGTCAGGAGAAGTCATTTCCCTGTAAAATGCACCTGAACCCCTTCACCCACCCACCCCAGGCCTGTCCCCTTTGAGGATACATGGGTCTCCTGGGAAAGGAGCAGGGAAAGGGGGCAGAGCCATTGCGCCATGGGAAACCCAAGGAGAAGGTATCTTGGGGCTTTGACTAGCCCCCCATTGCCGGATCCCCTCCGGTGTTATTTACCCAGAATCTGATACAGATCCTTATAGCTCTTTATATGCGAACACTTCTCCAACTTTTTGGTGAGTAATTCTCGGGTCAGTGCCATCTGCAGACATTTCCCCCTGATTTGCTCCTGCTCTGTGCCAGGTCTGAAGCAGGAAGACAGCAGTGCCCCCTCCCCCGCCCC
This sequence comes from Ailurus styani, assembly GCA_002007465.1. Lineage (NCBI taxonomy): Eukaryota > Metazoa > Chordata > Mammalia > Carnivora > Ailuridae > Ailurus > Ailurus styani. The sequence goes on along the minus strand of LNAC01000269.1, from coordinate 572,328 downwards.
CACCACCCAGCACCTCTCAGGAGTCTGCCCGCACCCATTGGCCTTGTTCATACCCTCCCCCAAGGCGTAGTCAAGCCAGGCTTCAGTGCGGAGCCGCATCCTTGTGTTGGACACCTGTAACGTGCCTCTCAAGTTCAAGACCTTCATGGGCTGGGAAATGGGGTAATGTGCCCATAATAGCTGTACACGGGCAAAGAAAGGACTCAAAGCCAAGACCTTCCCATCACCCTGAAGAGGCAAGCATCTGTCAGGGCATCTCGCAGAGCAAGGAAGCCGAGGGTCGCCAGGATGAAAACTTGGAAGAACCAAGGCAGTGAGCAGGATTTATACTGGATGAGACAGGGAGCTACTCATGGAAGCAAAGAGAACGGAAAGCTGGTTTTAGGAAGAGAATGAAATCAGTTTATTAAAAAAGGATTTTCAGAAGCTTTGCCCTGTGTTATAAGTGCAGTCTTCCTTTGATATTCCTGTCAGACCCCGAAGTTATGATTTCTGTTGCTTTTGGTTTTGTTTTTGTTTTTTTTTTCTTATTTGAGAGAGAGAGAGCGCATAAGATGGGAGAAGGTCAGAGGGAGAAGCAGACTCCCCATGGAGCTGGGAGCCCGATGTGGGACTTGATCCCGGGACTCTGGGATCATGACCCAAGCCAAAGGCAGTCGCTTAACCAACTGAGCCACCCAGGCGCTCACTTTTGCTATTTCTGAGGATGCTGGATTATTGTTCACAGGATGAAACACAGGGCAGGGACCAGGCCTCATGGCCCCTTAGCCTTGGTGACCCACCGCATTAGGCTCAAAGTGTGATGTAATGCCTTCGCCGACTCCCACCTCAGCCCCCAGGCCAACCATGAGCTTCTCCAGGGCAGGGTGAGTGTCTTGTTCCATCTTTGAATCCCCACTAACACTGGGGGCTCGGTATATGTTGTTGAAGGAGCCAATGCTGAGGACAAAGGTAGAAGAGGGCCGAAGGCAGAAACTCTACCCAGATCCTTCACCCCCTGCTCATCTTTCCTTCCGACCACCTGGTAGGCTGGAAAGGGCTCGCACATGCTGGAGACCTCAGTCGAAGAGAGGCTCGGGAAGGGCAGACGGGAATGCCAGTGCCAAAGCTCTTTCCAGGTCTGCCAACCTGGTCTGCTGGCAGTGGAGCTCACAGGAAGCCAGCCTCCAGGAAGTGAGCCACATGGCGCTCGGGGCTCGAGGACGAGGAAAGAGTAGGACCAGGCGCTGGAGGTGGAGAAGGGAGGTGAGAGCGGGAGGGCAGGGCAGCCCACACCAGGAGAGGGAAATGAGAGAGATGGAGGGAGGAGGCAAGGCAGGGCCCCTGGCGGTCTCAGTGACACAGAAGGCTCAGTAGGGGCTCATCTCCGACGTGAAGAGCCCCATTTCGTTGAACAAATATACAAGAGCTTTCAAAAGAGGGCCGGTACTTCAGTCAATGGTTCCCCTCCAACTTCCTCCCTCTTCTCTAGAGGGTCAGGAGGCTTTATCTCCATCCGTTTACACAGCATTCCAAATGGATCTGCGCGATAAGGCCTGGTTGGGACAAGACCCTTCTGGCCAGGTGACTCCCTCCTTCTCTCTCGGGGTCCCCTCCCACTTCCCCTCCCTCTGGGTGAGAGACAGCTGGAGCCATGTTCTGAGGAGGGCTGGAGGCCCACTTTCTCGAACAAAGCAGTGACTTCCTCCAGCACCTCCGTGGCCCACCCCCTCCCCGAGTCCTCAGGGAAGGGCAATTTGTGGAAACGGAGCTGCTGGGTAATAGATTTCTCTGTCAACATGATGAGTGAAAGAAAGAACGAGGTAATTACCAGTAATGCACTTCAATTATGGCTCTGCCTCCCATCCCCCAACCCCAGCTCCACGTCCCCATTTAATTTTCATTTAAAACAAAACAGTTGCCACAGACCCAAAGCTAAAAACAGAAATCCCTTTCAGCTCCTGGCAAATTAGCAGGAATGTCTTATTATGGAAGCCGTGGGCGACGAACTTCTTCCAGAGCAATACAGGAAGCGGGCCTCCTGGTCACCCGGCATCCCCTCAACTCTCCACACCGTTCTCCAATGCTCCAAGCAATTAACCTTGTCCCTCAGGACCTCAGACCGCCCTCCCCTCGCAGGCCCGGCTTAGCCTCTTTCAAAGTCCTTGCCTGAGGAATTCTGTCAAAAATCAGTAGCACCTTGAGGAGGCCCGAGGTCAGGGGACTTCCTTGCTACACAGGAAGGCGTGTTCTATCAGAAAAGGGAAATGTTCTCAGTCCCTCAGATCTTGGGCGACTAAAAATAAACTAATAGGCCTTAAATTAACGTTTTCTTTTCTCCCCCCCCTCCCCACCCCCCGCTCTCCACCAAGACTTTTCAGCTTGAAGGAAAAGCATTTATTATCTGAGAGTGACACACAGGAAATTAGACTTATAAATTGTGCTTAAAATGTTATAGTTTCCAACTTTCTTTAATGCTAATCTTAATGCTAATAGGTTGTGAGATATGTGTTTTGACTTGAGAGATTTTTTTTCTTTTCTAATTAATTCTCGGCTACACCACATGAAACATTTGTGTGGAGGGGTTCCGGGAGTTTGCGCACGGTTGGAGAAAGGGCCTCTTAGCGGGGTTCAAATGGCCACTTTCCTCGAGGGGCTTCAGGAAAAATTCTTCTCAGTAGTGGGAGTTCCATCCATCCATAGAGTCAAGGGCACTCACTCACTAGTGGCAGGACACAAAATAAAGTCTTGGTGTTGAGATTCCACTATGACCTCAAGTTATCCACATGACGCTGGTCTTCCCCATCCTCTCTCAGGTACTTTCTGGTCCGGACAGAAAGCCCATCTGCTTCCCAGGAGGACCAGGCTCACCCCGCACTGCACAGTTTTCTTCACGCCACTTCCCCACCTGGAATCCCACTCGATGCCCCCACTTCCATGTAGATTCTTACCTCTGTGGCTCTTATTGAACTATTTTTGACATTTGGACATATCTATTCTTCAGTGTGGTTGTTACGTGAACAAGACTCAGGCTATGGCTGGGTAACACCTTTCTCCAGGGCAGGTCCTGCAGCCCTCTGAGATGCCACCGTCACGCAGTAAACACAAAATCCATGCAGTGGCTGGAGGGTTATCAAGAATTCTGGGTGTCACTAGATTGACATCAGTCATCCAGGACAGGAGGATGGTGTGATGGGGGAGGAGACTGTTTTCATGGCTTCCCAGATAAGCTAAGACCTTCTAGAAGGTTTGGTTGATGGGTTGAGAACCTTACTGAGCCCCCACTGGTGATTTGGGAAAAAAAACATTTTTGCATTTTCTTATCCTCAAGGATGAAAATAAAATACATGGGCTCATTATACAAAATACATTAGCTCACTGTTCCCCAAACTACTTCCCCTTTCCTCCCAGGCACACAGTTATATTACCTTTCCCAAACTCCCTTGCAATTAGCCGTACTCACGTGACTGACGCTGTCCAACAGAATGTGAGGAGTCACGTTATACATCCCCTCCAGTCCTGGCCCTCAGTGGGCTTTCCCTTTCCCCCTCTGCTGGGTGGACATGGCGGATCCAATGGAACAGTCCAGACTCTAGAGGATGGTCAAGCCCTAGAAGAGTGGTTCTCAGCGGGGCATGATTTTACCACCCAGGGGACACTGTCATAACCATGAGCATGTGGGTCCTGCTGGATCTAGTGTACAGCAGCCAGGGAGGCTTCCAAGTGTCCTACAAAGCACACGACAGCCCCCTACAGCAAAGAACTCCGGGGGTCCGCAGGGTCGGCAAGCCAAGGCTGAGAAGCCAGCTCCACCTGGAAAGAGCCCGGGTCTCTGAATGATCCTGTGGCTCCCTGCCAGCCTGCGCTGTCCTTGGATGCAAGCAAGACATGAACCTTCATCGGTTAAGTCATGGAGGCTTGGTAGCCGTTTGTTAGGGAGTCAGCCCCCCGATGAATGCCCTGCTCGCTGACGCTACGTACGCTGCTGGTACATATGCTACATACAGGCTTACTGGTTCCTTCCAGGGCAGCCCTCCACACTCCCCCAAACCCAAACCAAGGAACACTCCTCCGTGCTTGCCGGCAATCCCCACGCCTTAGAAATCTACCGCCAACCCCCGCTTTGTAAAGTCATTCAAGTCCACAGGTGCCCTGGAAACTCACTGTGAGCCCTTCAAAGCCAGGAACTGAATCTCAGCCAAACTCGGATGAACGCGGTCAGCTTTTCCGGGGAGTCGGCTGCATACCCCACTCTGCAGAGAGCTGGGGATGGAGGCCTCGATACCCTCTGGTCCTGCCCTCGGGAAGCTTAGAGACAGACAGAAGAAGGCTATCCCGGACTGCGCTGAGGAGGAATGACTTTACCATCTGTCACATGACCCTGTGGCTTCCTTCCCTCAAGGCACAGTCCCGGAAGCCAGGCGTCCTGGGCCACACCTGATGGGAGTGGCAGGGAGAGCCGAAGGGTAGCTAGAGCCCACCCACCCATGGCCAAGGTCTTCATCAAGACCAGGGACTCCTGCCCTTGTCTCCATCCCCTTAGCCCCACACTGGTCCACGCGCCCTCTGCTCCGCGTGGGGGGGGTGACTGTGAGGGGCTCTCCTGCCTCCGGTCGTGCGCTCAGTAAAGACCCGGGTAAATGTGTCTGCCGCAGATCACACCTGCTGCTAGGGCAGAACTGTCACCAAGAGAGGCCTGCTTTTCGGGGTGCATCTTGCCGATGCCGTGATCCGATGGGAGCACAGCCTCTCAGGCGGCAAGCACCGTACGGTGAAGGCTGCCGGGGAAGCCGGGGCGGGAGCAGCTCACCCGGCCCTGGGGGGCAGAAACCCTTTCCAAACAGAAGGGACACCTAGGGCAAGAGCCTCAGGAGGAGTGGCATTGGGAGGACTGGGCTTAGGCGGTGAGGAGAAACAGGAAACTATATGTTTGTGGGGCCAGAAGAAAGCAAGAACATGCTATCTGGAGGAACAATGGGTTTGCTGGCGCACAGAGGCTGAGTGAAGAGTGGCAAAGGCGGGCGCCTGGGTGGCTCAGTGGGTTAAAGCCTCTGCCTTCGGCTCAGGTCATGATCTCAGCGTCCTGGGATCGAGGCCCGCATCGGGCTCTCTGCTCAGCAGGGAGCCGGCTTCCTCCTCTCTCCCTGCCTGCCTCTCTGCCTACTTGTAATCTCTCTCTGTGTGTCAAATAAATAAATAAAATCTTAAAAAAAAAAAAAAGAGTGGCAAAGGCTGGCTTGGCAGGTGACCGGTGACGAAACCATGCACGGACCACCTGGGGATGTGGCAAACTCCAGATGGCTTTCAGCAGGAACAGTCACCTCACCTCTTGGGCCANTAAAAAAAAAAAAAAAAGAGTGGCAAAGGCTGGCTTGGCAGGTGACCGGTGACGAAACCATGCACGGACCACCTGGGGATGTGGCAAACTCCAGATGGCTTTCAGCAGGAACAGTCACCTCACCTCTTGGGCCAAGGCTGGGGGTGAGAGATGACGGCCCCCAGACCACTGTGCCGAGAGGGGGGACCACAAAGGACCCTGACTCCAGGCCCATCTCCAGCCTCATCCACCCTGCAGCTGCTAGACAGACATGTTTAGACACTCACCCATCATGTCGGTCTCCCGCTCCGAGTTCTGCCATGGCTCCCATTGCCTACAGGCCCGAAGACTAACTCTTTACCAAGGTCCTGCAGAATCTGGTTTGCTTGTCTTCCTGGACATCATCGTCGCTCATTACCAAGAAGCCCAAACCTTGCTCGGGGCAATTGCGAACGTTCAGCTCCATGATCACCTTCTTTACAAAATAAGTCCTCTTTATTTCCATCCAGGCCGGGTTCATGCCTTCCCTCTGTGAGTACTTGTATCCTGATCGGCGATCGGCCCCGCTCGATGGGGAACTTCCCGCGGACAGGAACTCATCACTCATGCTGACGTGCTCAGGACCCCGCACAGCGTCTGAGGACCCATCCGCCGGCTCAGTAAGTACGCGTTGAAAGAAGAAACAGATGGATGAGTATCCCTCTACATGTTTATGCACCGAGTTCCTTTCAACTAGAAAGATTTCTTTCCCTCTCTCCCTCTGGGGGGCTTATCTGGCCCTCGAGTCTATGTTAGAACCATCTACACTGCTACAATAAGCCGCTCCCAGGAATTCTTTGGCTTTAAGAACCAGCGGTTCATTCCTTTCTCATCTAGTCCCGGAGTGTGGTGGGTGCTCAGGCGGGCAGTGCTTCTAGCCGATGCCATGATCAGGAATGCAGGCTGACCGGGACTGGCCATTGTTCAGCATCCGAGGGTCCCTCGCTTGCCGCTAACATGGCAGAGATCACACACTCCCTTGTTCCGTGTGCCTACGCCAGTTGCTTCTCTCCTGTTCCGAATGACCCAGAAAACAGTCTCTCTCGTTTTTCTCCCCTCTGACTTGGCAACAGAGCAGCAGGAAATACACTGCAGTAGGATTCAGGAGAGCCAGCTACCAGCTCACTGTGCTCTAAGGCAAATCACTTCCCCTTTTTGGGTCTCAGTTTCCCCAAGCACAACGAGGAAGAGGTTGGGGAAAATGCCTCCCACGTTGTCTAACACCCCTTTTACTCTGCGATCCTAGATGAGCAGCCTTCGGGCCTCTGCCCCAGCCCACCCCCGTCTCAGCCCCACAGGAAATCCAGCAGTGAGGGGAGCGGGGGACTGGAGTTCCAGTCCTGGCTCCAGCAAACCATTGCCTTGGGAACTGGTTATGTGCTTCTGAGCGCCAGTCTTCTCTCTTGTAAATGGAAATCCACCGTCTGCCCCGTGGGGCTGCTGGGAGCCTCAAGCGAGGTCATATGTGAAAGGCTTTGTGGAAATAGTGAAGAGCTAGATTTCACTTCACCCTAAAAATGTGTATTTCCCAGAACACTTGAGGCTTTGTGGTCTGAGGTGTCTACATTACCACATCTTTCTGTCCGTATTCCTGAGGCCTCCAGAGGAAGGGTGAGGAAGAACAAAATGGGGGCGAAAGATCTCTTGCAACCCTCATTTTAGGGCAGCACACGCATATCCTGGGCACCTGGCAGACGCCTGGGCTGGTAAGTGAGGCCAGGAGTCTAGCCAGCACAGTGGGGGCAGAATGGTGACAGGAGTCACTTCTGGGCTGTGGAACTTATGGTCCGTTGTGCTGGGATGACCTTGGATGTCACACATCGAGATGGTGGCATCAGGGGACAGAAGGAGTCTGGCCGCCTGAGTCCTGAGTGCTCACCTAACTTACCACCCAAACTAAGACTCTCTGAGAGTGAAGGAGAGGGGCCAGCGATCATTAGGGTGGTACCGCAGTTGTAAACCAACATGGCCCCAGGCAGTCCATCTAGGCGGTCCTCCTACTTGGGATGCAGGGCAGAGGGGAGTCCCCGCTCTCTGGCACTGGACTCGGAGCTGGTGATTTGGGTTGTTCTATGCCACTGAAGGTTCGAGGTTCATCTGTGGTGGCAGTTAGTGAATACTTACCCTGATGAATACATTCACACCATCAAATTCCATTTCCACAAACATCTGTGAGGCAGGCAGTATTTCCCCCAGGTGACACACAACCAACAGGAGGAACTTGCCCAAGGAACTTGCTAAGATCTCACAACTAGGCTGAAGCTAGGTTGAAACTCTGTTTTGCCTGATTCCGAAGTTCACGCTCTTCCGTCCACTCTCGGCTCTTGCCTTCCTCGGAGCGAAGCTAGACTTCCCAGCTCCCCACGGGCCGATAGAGGCCATGGTCTGAAAGTGACATGCCTTTGCCCCCCGCCCCCTGTAACCCCCAAGAACAGAGCTCCCTTGGCTTCACCCTCCATCTGCAGGGTTCTGAAGGGAAGTTCCCATATTTCATTTAAAAAAAAAAAGATCAAACGCCCTCCACCGGTGACTTTAACTTATTTATGGGTTAGATTTTTTTTTCCCCTGGATCATTTCCTTTCATTCTTGCCAGAACTCCTTGCCTGCAATCCTCCCAAGTTATTAATAAAAGAAGTCAAACAGTAGCGAGTGCAGTGGAACGTTCTTGGCTCCTGCCGATGTGTTTAGTTTGTGTTGGAAGCAGATGTTTTCGCCTCGATCACAGACACTTGCCAGGCCTTTCACATCTGCCCTGTTTTTGGATGAGAACAAAAGGAATTCAGAAGACCAAGTCTATTTCCAACCCAAATAAGAGAGAGTGAGGAATAAGGATTGCCACCCACATCACGTATGACGCCCGCGAGATTGTCCAGCTCTGTGCGGGACACTACGGACCCCAGGGTGAGCAGACCAGCCACAGATGGTCACCCAGTGCCGCTTCCTACTGCCTCCGTTGCTTGGGATGGTTCGGTCATTTCTGGTGCGGGCATGGTAGAGGATTGCCCGGGCCCGGGGTGTATTGCTCGCCTTTGAGAACAGGGGCTAAGATATTTTCAGTGTCTTTGCCATTTTTTTTTAGGAGTCCTGAATTAAAACAAAACTCAGTGGAGAAGCCTGGGATATATATCTAGGCCAAGTGCACTGCACAGATCTTTTGCGTGAGGACTTTTGTCCCCAGAAGGCAAAAACTAGGCGAGCAAAACTCCTCAGGTTGTCTCCTGTCGCCCTGTCCCCACCTCCACCTGGCCAGTTAATGCAGCGGATTAATTGTGCCCTGGGTGTCTGAGTGGACAGCGCTCTCCCCCAGCAGAACCCAGTTGAAGTGTTCTCTCCTGGTCACTGTCATTATGATCTTCCGCTCGCTGGCCCCGAGCAGGAGGAAACCCTGGGACCGGTCCCCGCTGGGGCAAAGGGACCCGAGAGCCAGGCCGCCAAGGCCACGCCTAGGTTGCCGTGAGCTTCCAGAACTACACAGTGAGCATCGGGGGCCAGGCGGCATCCAGTGGGGCGCCCCCTGAGGGGAGAACCCAGGCCCGGGGCAGGCGGGCAGGTGCTGGGGACACCAGCGTGGGGGCAGGTGGGAGGGGAAGGAAGACGTTTGACAAAAAGCCACCAAGGGCTCGTTTCTAATGCCAACTTTGTCGCCAACTGGCACTTTACCAGGTGTTAAATCCCCCATACGCACCAAACCAGAGCTTCTTCGTTTAGAAAAGATGTTTCCAGGGAAGAGTCTTCTGCTTTGTTGACCTCCAAAGGGGGCTGTGGAATCAAATGAGACAAGAGGAGGAGCATGGCTGGGGACAGGTGGGTCCCTTCCAGCTCTAAGGTAATCTTACGACTATTTGCATGCTGCCAGGAAGTTTCGGGGAGCCGTTTGCATCCAGGGATGCAGCTAGGCCTTGACCCCGTTGTACTGCCTGAATGCGTCGGCATGACTGCGTGTGTGCACACGGGGCTTTGTTCGGTTCTGGAGGAAGCCGGGACCAGCAAGGCTTTGAGGGCTCAACTCTGCGTTCCTGCAGTATCGGAGCCTGGTGTCCACGGACGGGCGCAGGCCCAGGCAGCCTTCCCCTGGGTCTTGGCCGGTAGCAGCCCCGAGGGGTGAGGCCGTGTGCCCAGAGTTCATCTCTGGGGCTGAGTCTGGCCCTTGGCCACCCGCCCCCCACGCACTGGCTCATTAGCATGTGGCCCCGTGGGTCCCCGTGATGGGGGCCACACAATGAGGCGGTTATGCTGGTGGGGCTGCCCTCTGGGTTCCAGCCCGAGCCCTGCTCTCTCACTGTGGGCTCCATTCATCCCAAAGGACACCCAGCGCCCCCTCCCCCCGCCTCCGGAGCCCAGCCTGGCTTGGGAAGCCTCAGAGCCCAATCTCCCGCTGGGGGCAGCCGGGGGCCTGTGCCACGCGTCCCAGTCCCGCATGGCTCAGATTCTTGGAGGAGGAGGAGAGAGATGCCGGGTGGGTCTTCCCCGTAGGGCCAGCCAGGAGTGGATGGCCAAAGGCATTGCCACCACCCCTCTCACTTCCTGACCTTTCATTCTGCTCATGCCACCCAAGGCTGGCCTGTTGCCCTGGGCAGAGAAGAAGTAGCTTGGGGACAACCGTGTCATTTTTGCCAGGTTCCATTTTCTGCAGAGACAGCTTGTCTGGCTAGCTGACAGACGGTGGGAGTCCCCAATGCGCCGCTCACCCACTGTGTACTTTGGCCAAATTGCTTCATCTCCCTGTGCCTCAGTTTCCCCTTTGCAATGTGAGGATATTCATTTTTGCCTCTCGAGATTGTCATGAAAAATTAAATCAGATGAAGCGTGCAAAATGTCACCGCGCCTGGTGCTGAGTCAGTGCCAATAAAGGATTGTGGAATTGAACGGATGAGGCGCCCTCGGGCAAGGCATCTTAGCTCTCTGACCTGCTGTCCACCTGGGAAGAGGGGTGGCCCCACCAAACACACACGGCCTGGAGCTCTGGAGCTCTAAGGGTCCCATCCGGTGGGTCTTCCCCTCAAAGTGCAATTTCCCAGGTTCACTGAACCCACACAGACCCTTTCATGCATGTGTTTCTGATTCTGATTTCACACGCTGACATCACTGAAACGGTATGCCTGGGGTTAGACTCATGACCACCGAGCTGGGAGCGTAGGAATTTTGGTGCCAGAAAAATTGGATAATGTGGGACATTCTGACTTTGCTCTCCAATTTCCAAATCCTCCCGGGACACTTCTGAGCCTTTCGGAGACTGTGGTCCCTGTCACTCATGTACAGGGAAGATCAGGCTGGGATCCCAGTCGTCAGGCACCTGGGCCCTCACCAGCATTGCTTCCGCATCCAGGAAGCAGCCGGGATTTCATGGCGGGGGTCTCTGTCTGCAAAGCCCTTCTGAGACCTCTGGGTGTTTTGCATGCAGTCTTCCTGAAGGTCCTGGGACCACCCTGGGAGCACGGAGAGTATTGGGGGCATTAGGGGGGAAAAAACCAGGTTAGGAGTTCAAGCAGTCTACATTTGAGACCTGGCTTTGCCCTTTGGGGGATTTTCATGGGGGCATGGGTTTCTTCTGTCTGTTACAGCATCCCAGTTGGGAAACGAGTTGCATGCATTTATCAATGGGTTTTTATCTTTGTTTGCACGGTACCCAGCAAAATGTCTTGAAGCCATAGCTGTGTTTGTGTTTGGGTCTGTCAGGTCAGTACTGAGCAGCTGTTCTGGGCTCTACAGGGACCACACGGGGAAGAATGAGCAGCCGGTTGTTGAGAGAGCTCCAGACCAGTAGGAGCAAGACGGTGATGTGTGTTCACACCGCTGACCCTAAAACAAAACAGAGCTGGAGCCGGAGCCATGGGCTGAGAGAGGGCAGCCCTGGGTGCTGGGTGCTGGGTGCTGGGTGCTGAGTGCTGGGTGCTGGGTCCTAGGTGCTGGGTAAGAAGGAGACAGGTGGACTATACCCACCAAAGAGGATTTCAGGGAAAAGGGGAATTCTGGGATGGAAGGGAATTCTCAGACAGAGCTAGAGCAAGGACAGCAGATGCCTCAAAGCCTATGTCCTTTGTGTCCACCTGCCCAGCTCACACTCCTCCTGAGTGCGGGGTGCCCCAGGACATTCCCTCAGCCTCCAAGTCTTAGTCTAAGCAAAGCTCTTTCTGACTCCTCCCCTGAGCAGCCTCGGAAGCTCCAGCGTAGCCCAGAAGCCCCTCTGCTATAGCACTCAGGACCCTGCAATGTTATCTACCTTGTCTTCCGGGAGCTGAGTGCTCTTCATGCTGGATGCCAAGGACGGCAAGGACCCCTTGAGGCAGGTAAGGGCGCCTCCCAGGTGACAGGAGGGCTGAATGGCACAGACACGGGAGAGTGAGTCAGGCTGCTTAGTGATGGGGCCAGGCCACAGGCTGCAGTATGAGGGGACAGCAGCATGAGAGTGTGTGTGTGTGTGTGTGTGTGTGTGTCTGTCTGTCTGTCTGTCTGTCTGTCTGTGTGTCTGGGTTTCATTCATAATGAGAAATAAGGCTGGAAGGATTAGGGCCAGAACTCCAAGGGGGTCTTGGAGTTCAAACCTGGGAGGTTGGGCTTTTCCCCCAGAAGCATCTGAATCAGCTCGGCTTCCTTTACGAATTCTGACTCTCGACGTTGCCGTCTCTGCTCCCCGGCCAAGGCCAGTGTCACCTGGCTCAGTAGCTCAAGGATTTCCTCCAGTTCTTCCTCCTTCCCTCCCTCCCTTCTTTCCTACTTTCCTTCTACCCGTCCTCTGGTTCTCCTTTACTTCCTTCCACCAATATTTATGGAAGTTGCTAGGTCCAGACTCTTAACTAGCAGATTAACCAGATAAAAAGCCTTATCCTCAAAAAGGTCACAGTCTGATGGAGAAAATGCATTAACACAAGTAAATAAGAGAGCGTGCTGCATTCTGAGATAGAAGTAGATTTGGTGGGAGCATGGAGGAAAGTGTATAACCTAAGCCACGTAGTAATCTGGAAGACTTCTTGGAAGAGGCCACATCTAAGCTGAGACAGGAGTCATTGAGGGTTTTTAGCAGGGGAAGAGGAGAAGCTGAGAGAAGGTCTTCCAGGCAGGGTGAAATGAGCGTGCAGCGGTGCAGGGGTGGGGAAGGCAGGGAGTCGAGGTGAGAACGGGAGGTGGAGCTGGGGTGCAGGAGAAGGCGTCTGACAAGACATGGAGGGTTGATAGGCCACAGCCTGAGAGGTCCTGTGTGCCAGGCTCGGGAGCTGCAGGGACAGAAGCTCAGTCTGCCTGCCATGTTGGAATCGGGAGCTCAACGCTCTGGATGGCCCAGGGGTACGCAGATGGTGGCAGGCCCACGGGGGCTGGGATGCCGATGAGAGGAGAATGGAAGTGGCCATTGAACAAAGTTCATGGGCTGGGGATAGGGCAGGGAGCAGGCAGAGCTCTGGCACACACTGGGGGGGTGGGGGGTCAGAGCCTAGGATCAGCCCTGGGAGGAGGAGCGGACCACCCCCAGGTGACCCACACCCCCCTCCCACCGGACAGAAGCTGGGCCAGCCTCCCCCACCAGCCCCATGTTGGTCTTCAGGGGGTCAGAATGAACTGATTTTTCCGGCAAGGCCACATGTCCGATCCTGGCCCACCTTTGGGGACCTGGTTATTCGACCATTTGATCGTATCTATTTGGGACCTCGTGGCCCTCGCAGGCCGCATCCCCCAGGGGCTGGCTCACAGGCAGGTGGTGACTGCACAGCTGTGTGTGCTGGGCTGCCATTGGTCATGGGGGCCTCAGGTCCGGCCTCTCCAGCCAGAGCCTAGCAGTGAGGCCAGAGGGCTGCCGGGGGATCTTGGAGGTGGACAGGCAGGGCGCCTCGGACGCCCTCTGGCACTCACCCTCCCCGCCCCCCGCTGCTGCAATCAAGGAAGCCTTCCTTCAGGAGGTGTTGTTGAAGCTAAAACTGGGGGTGCGGGACACTTCTCAGCCGGGAAGGAAGGAGGAACAACGGTGGCTCAGATAAAGGAAATTAGTGTCAGAAAGAGGGTTTGTTGCTTTCCCCACCTGTGAACATTCGCTGGGGTGATGGGAGAAAGCTGGGAGAAAGGAGGTCCTCACACGATCTTTCTCTCTCTTCTTAGGGAGTCACCAGAGAATTGAGGCTCCAGGAGCTCAGAGGTGGAGAGACAGTGGTAGCTGGGGCAGTCAAGGAAGGCTTCCTGGGGGAGAGGGTCTGGGAAGGGGAAGGAAAGCCTGCCCCACATTGTGGAGCAGCGGGGAGCCGGCCCAAGCCTTCCAGGAACCCTGAGCCCCCAGAGGGGACCTTGGCAGCCAGGCTGGGGGGCTGCGTTCACCCAGAGAGCCAAGGTCGGCCTCTCTCCATCCCCCGCTTTGTATTTCCAGCTCTGTGGTTTCCTAATTTATTTGGCTTGAAATTCGTGTCAAACTTTTTTTTCCAGGTGTAATTGAAACCAACCCTCTAAATGCTTGTTCATTCCTGAGGGAAATTAAAGGTGATTTCAAGCAGGAAGATCACAGATTTCAGAAAAGGGGCCGGGGGTGGGGGGGTTGCATTTGGGGCTGGACGGTGGGGCTGCCGGAGCCCCGTTTGGGTAGATTAGCTGCAGCTGATTGCACTTTCCGGAGGGAGGGCCCCCCTGAAAGAAGTGGGGAGCCCCCCATCCTCCTTCCCTCCTCCACGCGGCAGAGGTGGGGACATCTGCCGGCGACAGCTCCTGCCGCACGTGGCCCCTCATCCCTGAGTGAGTGTGGCAGGGGCGGGGGGGGGGGGTCAGGGAGTTAGAGAGAGCACCCCGCTCCCATGGAGCTCCCCAGAAGCCCTCCCTGGGAGCCTCCGGAGCGCAGAGAAGGAGCGGAAACCTCGCCCAAGAGCTGCGGGGAGGACCCCACGACAGGATGGCACCGTGAAGCCCCCGGGGTCCGGGTCGTCGGGGGATCCAACAGAGCCCGATGGAAGCTGAGCTGGCATCCCGGGCCTGGAGGCAAACGGCTTTCGGCTGAATATAGGGACTCAGCCAGGACACCCCTTTCCTCAGAAAGTGAGGGCTGACTCCACACATGCCTTAGAAACAAGAGCTATCTTTTCCACCCTTTGCCACCGTGAAAAAATCCTTTAAAAGGCTGCAAACTCACCTGGGTCCAGACCCAGAGCACAGTCCGCGCCGTTGAGAATTTACTAAGGACCGTGGACATTCGGACGTGGTTCCTATTGTTCCCATTTCACAGATGAGCAAACTAAGATTGAGAAAACTGTGTTATCTGTTCCAGGGCACAGGGCCAAGGGGTGGCAGCGCCCAGCCCGGGGCCCTTTCCCACCCAGCGAGGAGCCCCTTCTTCCCGGCCGGCCTGGGGACACAGGGACACGCACTCCTACCCGCTGGCCCCGCGTGTGTCCACGCAGTGAGCGCAGCACCACACACAGGGAGGCTCTGGGCCAAACGCCCCACAACCGAGCTGCTTCTGAGCCCCAGCCCACTCAGCCTGCTCCTCGGCCTCACCCCTCCCGGCCCAAGGCTCGAACTTCTGTCCCCATTGCCCACCCTCCCTGCCTCCCCAGCAGGCTCCTCGCAGGTGGGGTTGGATGACATCTGTTTCCCGCCCCCCACCCCCGAGCCTGGGTCCCTCCTCCGCAAGGACCACACAAAGGGCAGGGGTATCCCTCTCACTCCCCCAGCCCTCAGAACTGCGCAAGATGCTGGTTTCCCGTATCTGAAGAGCCGTCTGTGTCTTTACGGTGGAATCTGGAAGCTTCAGGAAAGAAGACTTCAGCTTGTCACAAAGGGGGCTTTTCAGGGGTCAGGGGGCCTGGGCATGAAATTGGCTTGCTCAGGAGGAAGTGAGCTCTCTGCTACTGGAGGTGTGCAAGCAGAAACTGGGGGGACGGTCCCTTGGCAAGAATGCCACAGAGGGGATTTGGGGTTCAGCTGGGAGGTCACGGTAGCCCCCCCCCGCCCCCACCCCGGAGGAAATTCTGTCCCAGTGGGACAGCATGGTGGATTCTCTGCTTGCTCCTGGCCTGAGGCCCACGTGGGACGGCGCTCAGGCCTTTTTCTCTTTGCCACGGGTTATTTAAGTGGAAGCTCCCAGCAGGCCACTCTCCCTCCGGGACCCACAGTCGGCACTCTGCCCATCGACAGCCAGCCGGGGAGGAACACTCAGGCGGCTAATCTCATGCAGCTGTTGCCCGCTGGCTCCTCAGCCCCGGGGCCTGTCCTCCACGGGAAGGCTTCATCTGTCGAGCACATGAACACGAACTTGGACTGAAACTCCTCTAAAGCTTCCTGGTCTCCCCAAAGGCTGTGCGTGCCCGTGAGAGCACCTCAGCTTGGCGCCTGGACCCGAGTCCAAGCGTCTCACCTCTGCATGTCCTCCCCACGTGACCTTTGTTGAGTTACTTACTGTCGCCGAGCTCCAGGTCCTCATCGGCCCTGGGAAGGCTCCGTGATCTCAGATAGGGCTGCTCAAGCTGTAGGTGTGTCAGAATTTTCCGGGGAGTCCTGTTAAAACACTGATTCAGCAAGTCTGGGGTGAGGGCCCAAGAGTCTGCATTTCTAGGAAGCTCCCTGGTGATGTCCATGCTGCTGGCCAGAGGGTATCTGGGCTCCAAAGGACAGGGGCATGGCCAAGGGCAGCACGGAGGTTGAGAGCCGAGGTTCTGGACCACAGCACCTACCTTCTGGCCATGTGACCTTGAAAGAACTCACTAAACTTACCATGCCTCAGTTTCCCCACATGTGAAGTAGAGATAGTTTTTATTAACTAACCCCTTATGGGGTTAAGACTTATGTCTTGCGTCAAGATTAAATGAATTAACGCTGTCCCTCAGAGAGTCCTGTTCTTTCCCCTCCTTCCCTCTTCCTGTTTCTTTCTCCCAGCCCCAGACATCGCAGCACACTCCTGAAATACCCTCGCAGCCCCGATTGGAGTTCCGGAAGTAGGGCCGCTGAGTGCATAGTGGGGTATGGGGCTTGAGCAGAGCCGGGCCATGGGGGAGGCCCGGGGAGGAGGTAGCAGAGCCCCGGGCTGCCACCCTTTCCAAGGCAGATGGCCTGGGTCGTCTGGACCTCCCATGGAACCAGAAGTCCCACAAAAAATCCACAATGAGAGCGAGCCCACGGCTGTCCCTCTGGCTGGAGGGCTCCTTGCTGGCTCTTTCCCTGACAAACCCAAGCTTCAAGCCTCCCTGGGGCACTAGGGCTTCAGCACAGCCCTGGGCTGGAGGGCAGGAGTGGAGCATCAAGTGTCGGAGATCTTGGCCTCCGGGTGGTCCAACACCCTGTTGCACAGGCCGAGCGGCTGAGGACGGGATCTGGAACCGAAACCCAGAAGTCCTTACGCCTAAACCCGGCATCTCCCACTCCTTCCTGTGGACGGACCCTGGGGAACACTGACTTCCTCAGCTCCCTTGGGGACCCTCAGTTGACCCCTGACTTCCCAGTGGCACTTACCGCTCTTCTCTGGTTCTTCTGACGGTACCCAGGACAGAGCCAAGCCTCTGATGAGCCCCCTGGACCACCAAGTGTCAGAATCACAGGTCAGCTTGCGTCCGCAGCGCAGCGTGACAAAGAAGCGAGACGGCAGGCCGTGTTCGTATGCACACCCTTGCCGTGCGGTTGGATAACCCTTCCCTGAACACTGTCTGTGCACAGTACGAGGCACCCAGGATACAGAGGAAAATATGGGGGGTTCCTGACCTCACCTTGTTCCCAACTGGATAGTTATGGTGGAAATAGGACAGATCATTTGATCACTCTAGGACAGGGGTGAGCAAACGTTCTCTGTAAAGGAACAGGTAATAAATATTTCAGCTTTGTGGGCTGTAAGGTCTCTGAAGGAACTACTCGCCTCGGCCACCGTAGTGTGGAAACAGCCAGAGAGAATACAGGTAAACAAGTGAGCATGGCTAAGTCCCAATAAAACTTTATTTACAAGAAGAGGCCGTGGGCCAGATTTGGCCCTTGGGCTGTAGATTGCGGCCCCCTGACCCAGGCCATAGGTTACATAAGAAGTAACTTGGAAACCCCAGGAAGGAGGGATTGGTTATCCCGGGGTGGTGATGAGGTGCTGGACAGCCTTCCCGGAAGGAACGACAGGATGGTCAATAGGCAGAAACTGAGGAAAGACGGAGGGAGGGGAAGGAATCCCAAGCCCGGAAAATCGCCTGAGGAAAGGATGGTCCGCATGAAATCACAGGTGTGTTCAGAGCACGTGGAGCAACCCAGTTCGTGCGGTGCCTCCGTGCTGCACGGCCGAAAGGAGAACTCAGCCCGGCGACCCCAGCACCTCCGATTAGAAAGACCGTGGGGGCCGGGAGGAGTTCGCGGTTTATTCAGCGGCAATGTGGAGCCACCGAGGACGCGAGGAAGTTGTCCGCGGGGAGGTGCTGACACGATTATGACTCCGCCTGCAATCAGCTGCGCACGTCTGGTGACTTTGCCATCCAGCAATGCCCTCTGTGCCGGCAGCGCGGCAGGGCGCCTTCCAGACTGGTCAGAGCGGTCACCGCCGCTCTCCGGGTCTCTGTCGTGCACACGTGCCCACGGTGCTGCCCACCCGGGAGGGGAGCGGAGGGGAGAGTCAGGCGTACCTTGTGAGCTCTCCGTGGGGACACAAATCCCTGTGACCCACGTGTCCGCGCGCACACACACGCACGCACACGCACACACACACACACACCGTTGAGTCTTCTCTATGTATGGATGTATGGAGCACCTACTGTTTGCTAACTGAGCACCACACAGAGAGAGCTTTACACCGGGCTCTTGACTCGCCAACAATCCCGTCGGACAGTTATTATTCTATGCATTTTACAGACGAGGATGTTAGTAGGTGCCTGCTGGGTGCAAGCTTCTCTGTCCTAGACAGGGAGGTGCTGGTGTTGTAGGAAAAGGCCCTGTTTGTCCGACCTAGGTGCTTATCCTGGTTCCTCACTTACTCTTCGGGTTGGAGGAGACTGACTTCTTTGATGCTGAGCTCTCCCACCTGTAAAATGGGACTACGGGGCCTACCTCACAGGATCTCCTAGAGAACCAGGGGATGGGTGCTGATGCCTGGTACAGCACCTGGCATGTAGTAGGTGCTCAGTAAATAGATCCCGGAGAAAGAAATGCAGGGCAATCTCAGATCGCAGAGTCCACTGCAGCAACTTTGCAAACCTCTCACACTTCCTTCCTGGAAGTCTCTGCTCAGGGGGAGATCTTTGGCTGACCCCGGGACCAGGGCAGAAGGCCTCACTTCCATGTGGTTACAATTGGCCCTTTGAGGGGCCAACACCCGGGGGACAGAGCCGGCCTCCCCCACCTCCACATCAAGTGGTCCGATTAGAGCCAGCCACCGGAGTGAGGCATCCGGGGGCAGAGGCCGGGCAGTGATGGATAACCCCATCCAGGGACGCACACACAAGGCTATTTTGGGGCCTCCTGCCTGGGAGGCGGCCTCCTCGGGGCATGGGGGCCGCTGACCCGGAAACAAATTAAAGGCACATCTGTTGGGAGGCCATTTCCAGCAGTGGCTCCAAGGAGCCGCCTGCATTCCGGGAACAAGGGGGCTGTGTGTTTGGTGAGCCAGGCGCGTACTGTCCATGCCGAGAAGTGGGGGCTGGAGCCTCTGGCCAGGAAGGAGCAGCCGTGGGGGATGTGAGGCCGAAACAGAAAGGAAGGGCCATTTCTGGGCCAAGTAAGTCTTGCTCCTCTAAAAAGGGAGTTGTTTCATTCTTGAGTGACTAAGGACACCAGATACCAGGATATTGGGTGTTGAGTCTATCCGAACACTCTGACAAGTGCCACATCAGCACTTTCTGCTTGAAGGAGACGGAGGAGGAGCTCTCTCCTCCAAGCCTCAACTGGCAATCGAAGGCCTTCTTATGATCACATGTGGACCACCTTGGCTCATATACTACAAGGGCCAGGAATTCATTGCCCTCCAAACTGGGCTATAGAGCATCTCAACATGCTTGCTTATTAAAAATAAGATAATATTTTGTCTCTGGGCCCCCCATCCATGGCCTCAGTGTGCCTCTGAGCTATGTGCTCAGTAAGTGTTCTATGGATGGATGGGTGGATGGGTGGAAGGATGGTTGGAAGGATGGATGGATGGATGGATGGATGGGTGGGTGGATGGATGGATGGATGAAGAAGGTTGAATAGATGAAGGGTAGATGGATGGATGGATGGATGGATGGATGGATGGATGGATGGATGGATGGTTGGATAAGGTTATATAGATAAAGGATGGGTAGATGGATGGATGGATAATAGAGACTGGATTGAACGAACAGCCTGTGCTAGACACAAAGAATAAAAAAGAGAAGATAAAAGGAAGCCTAAGACACAATCCCTTCTTTCAAGACTCAGCATTCTGTCCACATGAAAAGAAATCTAACATGAGCTTCCCTATGCCTAAATCATCCCTGTGCATTCTTTAAGGCTCAATACAAACACTTGCTCTGTGGAAGCTTCCATAACGGACCTGTTTCCTCCCCCTTCCTGTGGGAAATGAAATGACAGACACAATCAGAGAAAGAAGAGATATAAGCTCTGGGACCTTGAGTCCAATCACTGCATTTGGGAGAAACAGGGCAGCCAGCAAGATTTTCTCCAAAAAGGAATTCAGGGAAAATGTTTTCCTATTTTGTTGTCTGCCTATGGAATCTGAAAACCTAGCAGAGTGTGAAGGTCTCCATTGACTATGTTCATTGATCCATTCATTGAACAAATACATTCTGCAAGCACTCTGGGCCAGGCTTTGTGTGAGGAGCCGGGAAATCAGCATAAATCATCAGACTCCTGCCTTCAAGGACCCACAATTCGCTGGTGGGAGCCAGGCAGTGTGATGGTGGCAAGACCGCGCACTGGCCCAAAACCACATTATCTGAATGCGAATCCTGGCTCTCCCACTGCCTAGCTGTGTGGTCTTACACAACGATACAGCCAAAAATGCAGAGATTTCCTGCTGCTGCCCATTCTTGAACAGACTTACGTGGCGCTGACTTGGGGACAATGACCTTATGACGGAGGTGGCATCTCAGATGGACCGCACCAACTCAGCCGTTCCTCCCATGTATGGGGCCCACTATGCTCTGGGCACCTAGGAAAACAGGTGTGGTGATACGCTCACTTCCCACGTGACAAAACAGTCTCAGCAAGGCCAAGTAACTTGCCTGAAGTCACACAGCGGGGCTGGGGCAGACCCGGGCTGCAAATCCAGGCAGTCTGGATTTTGGCTTTGCCACACTGCTGCCTGGGATCTGAAACAGGCTACTTCCCACTTCTGTGCTTGGGTCTGCTCCGTGGGGGGGTCAGGACGGTCCACGCCTCCCAGGCAGACGCCGTGAGCTCGGGACAACGCCAGGCACGCTGGAAGGGCTGGGAGAAGGGCCAGGAGAGCCGCCGGTAGTTATCTGCTCAGACTGCAAAGCCCTCCTCTGACCATGCTGCTCGGCGGCCTCAGAGCACTGTGGTCTCCCGCAAGGTCCCCTCTGAGGAACCCGTTCTGTGCTTGGGGACTGATGAGCCTTTCACTATGGTGATGGTGGCGGCAGGGGGTGTGTGCTTTGAGGGCGGCATGTGGTTTGAGTTTGAAACTTTACTTCCTTGAAGTCTAATGAGCCTCTGAAAGTGATTAAGCAGAAGACAGAAAGGTTAAGCCAACGCCTTTTTATCGGAAGAAGTAATATCGAGGCTAATGTCCCCAAATCCGTTTCCCACCGCTCCTGCCATCTCTCCCAAGAAGGGGCTATTTCCTGGTGGGGGTGGAAATTCGAGCCCAAGTTCGCACACATCCAGGCCAGATGAGGGAATGGCTGGCAGCCGCTGGACCACCACACACGGTGGGCTCCTTCTTTTCCATTTCCAGGGAGCCGGGCTGGAGCCGAGCGCTCCGGGTCAGGCCCTGGACCAGCCCCTTCTCTCACCTCGTGTCCTCAGGGACCAGGGCTCCCTCCTGCCCCTGCTCTGCTCAGACTCACCCCTGCACTTCCTCTTGGCTGAGGGGACACTTGTCCATGCGGACGTAAACGCTTATCCCTTCTAGGGGCCCTTCTCTCTCTGTTGCTACAGAGACCCCCCATCTCTGGGAAGCCCAGATGAAAGTTTCCTGGCACCAGGTGGGGATGGCTGCTCAGACACCAGAGAGTGGGCTCCGCACCCAGCCCAGAGAGGAGCCCCAGGGTGGGCTGATGGGGCAGAAGGAAGCCTCTGCTGCCCCAGGGGGTGTGACTGATGGGGGATCTGATGATCACAGGGCAGGGCCAGAGAGCTGTCAGCAGAAGAACCATCCCTTCGGGCAGGTGAACAGCATCTCCACGCCTGGTGGGGACAGAACAGGAGGGCTCACGGCAACCTCAATTTTCTCCCTGTACCCCGCCACCTCCCCAATCTGGGGGTGCTATTCGAGGTCTCCCTCCAAAATGCTTCCTTCTTCCGAAGCTTCTCTATAACTCTGCAATCTCTGCTCCCCTTGGCCTATGTTCCTGTGGCGGTGCCTTCAGCCCTTCGTGAATCTGTCTTCTCGAGTGGCTGAGAAAGCATTCCCCAAATTTCCTGAGGGGCAGGACTCCCAGAACGCTCCTTTCTTCACTTGTTCTTTGAATCTTAGCATCTTAGACCTGATGGGAGCCTTCCAGATCATAGAGCCATCTCTTCAATGTGCAGGTAAAGCCCAGAGGAGTCAGGGGACCTGCCCGAGGCCACACAGTGAGTCAGTCACAGTAAGCCCAGAGAACCTGACTGAGCGCTGGTGACCACTACGCTCACGACCTGTTGGCAAAAAAGGCTGCAAATATGTTGGAATTTGAAGTGGAAAGTGATCATGAGCAGCACGTGTGTTGTATATTGTGTGTTGTGTGTGTCGTGGATGTTGCGTCTGTCGTAGCTGGGTTTGGTGTGTGTGTGTGTGTGTCCTGGTGTGTGGTGTATGCATGCATCGTATGTGTAGGATCACTCACACTTGTTACTGAGAAGGGTGAGAGTGGATAGGGGGATTTCACACCGACCAACAAAGTTGTTGGGACAATCAGGCAGTTACTTTTTCTGAGCAGAACATGCTTTCCGAGGGAGACTCCAGGAAGTCCCCATCCAGGAAGCGTATTCACAGACAAACTAATATCCTTCTATGTGATCTGGACAAACCCATGGGTGGGCACACATGATACAGCAGAAACGCAAGGTAGGGAAGACATAGTTCGGTGCCCGATGGGGAGGCTGGTGGTCGAGACACGGTTCCTATGGAACGTGGTTCGAGCTGAGTCTTGAAGGATTAGAATAGACAAGTTCTCGGAGAAATAGAACCATGTGAGATATATGCATAGAGAGAGAAATTTATGGTAGAAATTAACTCATGCAATTATGGAGTCCAGAAATTCCCACTATCTGCTCCTGTCGCCTGGAGAACCCAGAAGCTTGGTGATGTGATTCAGTCTCGGTTGGAAGGTCTGAGAACCAGGAGCACAGCATCTGAGGGCGGGAAAAGATAGACATTCGGGTCAAACAGAGCAAATTCTGCTGAGGGTGGAGGCTGGAGGCAACTTTTCCTGCAGCTGGAGCTCAAAAGGAACTTATTATCATGGACTCCAGCACCCCGGCGGCCCTCAGATGTCCTGAAACACGTCTGTGCCAAGTCCGTCATCCACTCACCTGCGCCCAGTGCCGGGCATGGGGACCTCACCACTCTTCAGAACAAACGATCCCAGCTTTTTAGCTCAAATGTATTTCTGAATACTGACTTGGGAATCTTGGGACACCGCCTGTCCATTTTGGGGTGGGAAATGGGACCACCATAAGCCTCAGGGTGGAGGGTTTCCTTTGAGCACAGAACACGAAGTCAGCCCTTGTGATTGTCTAGAGCTGGTGAGAGCTAGTCATGGACGAGGAGCGAGGAAACTGGGGGTCTGGCCCCACCCCTTCCTCACTGGCCTGGTGCCTGTGACTTCATGTCCCCAGGCTTCAATCTGCTTATCTGAAAAAAATGAGGTTCATCTATGTCCATTTTATACGACTGTGGGGAAGAGCAAATCAACTCTTGAGTATGAAAACACTGTGAAAAGTCGGTGGCACTCTTTCAGTGCCAGGAATTATCATTAATCACGGTGAGGATTATCATTAGTTTGGGTGGTAAGGAGAATAATAACGATCCATCTACAGAAACTTTCTCTCTAAAGCCTGGGGCTTTTCTTAGAGCGCAAAGCCAGTGTAAGCAAACATTCAGCCTGCTGTTGGGGGGCGGGGGGGGGGACGACAACCTAGCCTTGGGGAGATTCTTCTGTCAAGCTGCCCTCCTCGCGGGAGAGACCACCCTTCCTTGGAGGAGTGAGCTCCCCATCCACTGGTGGCATCCAAGCCTCCCCGGGTAGCCCTGTGTCTCCAAAAACAGAGGGGATTCCTGTCCCAGGGAGAGGCGGTTTGGCCGGGGAGAGTAGGAGCCAGGGAGCTCTCAGAACACTTCCACCCCGAGGGGCGACTCAGACTGCAAGCCCCTTGCTCCCGTTCCTGCTCTCCACTCTCCCCGCCCCTAGCAGCCCCTAGCAGCCATGGAAGGGCTGTCATAAAATCCTGGTCTCTGTGGGACTCCCTGCCCCCACATCTCAGCCCCTCCTCTCCCGCGGGGTGTGCGGACGGGGGTCCTGGCTCCGCTTGCATTCCTCGGCTGAGCTTGGGAAAGCCGCCCCCCGCCCCCCTGCAGCCAGCTGGAGCGTCGGGGTGGTCAGCCCCCCACCCCGGACCGGGAGATGGAAGAGAAGACCGGGCGACCTCCCTCGGCCGTTATCTGGCCCCATCTGTAAACAGCGCCCGGCCCTCCCCGGGGCCGCCTCAGCCTCACACTCGGGGTGACAGGGTGTTTGGACGTTCGGAGACCCTCACCCAGCCGCCTTTGTTCTCCAGGCTTAATGAAGGGACTGCTAAAACCTCACTGGCCAGATAAGATGACAGGGCGGTCTTTTAGGGTTATGGATGGTACACAGAGGTGACAGGACGAATTCCTGTGTGCAGAGGGGTCCCAGGGCACTGCCTTTTGTCCAGAGGGGAGCCCGTCGGAGCTGGTACGGGTTTGGTCCTTCAGCCTCCAAACAAACACTTCTGCTGCCCGCAGGAAGATCGGAGGGGGGTTCAGGAGACAGGCACTTGAGGGGAGCAAAGTGTCCGTCCCCCCCCCCCGCCCGGCCAGAGCCCAGCACACCCGGGAGTGACTGTGTGCACCTCCGGCTCCCTCCAGACTGGCTCCCACCGCCCACCCCCGACTTCTCTCCTGCTCCTGGGAAGAGCCCCATCGCCTTCCGTGCATGGGAGTTTGCAAAGCGCTCCTACTTATTTTTACCTGCTCGTCACAAATCCTTGAGAGTTAGGAGGTGCAGGGGGGCCTCTGGATGATGTTATCTGCCTTGAACTTGGACTAGATCTCTCGCCTTCCCAAAGATGGAGAGTTTCACGTGGCTGTGGCAAGACCGCCATGAATTAGCATATTGGGAAATGCTTGTAAGCTGCTGCCGTCTGTGAGCTCTCATTTATTTCGCTGTGGGATGGTGGCTCAGGAGGGACAGGAGTCCTGGGCTGGGTTCCCTGCTGCCCCCAGCCCCGGAGAGCGCGTGGAGTACCAGAGGGACAGTCCTGCATTTTTGTTAGCGGAACACACAGCTGGGTGGACTCGAGGGCGCCTGGGCTCTGCCAGGGAGGTAATAGGGAGCTGGTTCCTGTTTCGGTGAACACAGGTTCAAGGGTCTCTTGCTCTGGCTTTGATGGGGTCTGCCCCCCACACTCCCTGGGCTGGGGGGGGGTCTCTGGCTGTAGATGGAAAGCCTGTTCCTACTCAGCACCGGGCGCTGGGCCTACCCTTGGCTTCCACATGCCAGGCAGACAAGGCCCCACCAGGTGGGTCCAAACTGGCACCAGCTCAAAACACAGTCTCCTCCCTGCCCCACCCCCAACACACACACACACATACATGCACATGCACGCACACCCCCACATGCACGCACACCCTCACACATGCACACGCTCACACACACACGCACACGCACCCACACCCACACATGCACGCACACCCTCACACATGCACACGCGCACACACCCACACACGCACATGCACACACCCTCCCGAGGGCTCTGCTGCGGCTGGTCTAGAGAGCAGGGGTGGAGCGGGGATAGGGACCACTCAGGCCTCTCCTCACTTAGGAAGCGTCCAGAGCTCTGGGGAGCAGCCTCGCAAGATCAAAGGGGAAGGAGGGCCCACCGCATCAGTACCAGAGGTGATGGTCCACCTGGGGGCAGATGGTACCATTTCTATTTTATTTTCTTCAACATCGAGTGATCTCCTTCTGGTACTTTCTAGTTTGACAGACTCCTGTTCTCTTGCAGGAAAGTAAATGGACAGGCGGTCGTTGGAAGGCAAATGATCGGGTGTGGAAACTGCCTTTACCCCCTTTGAGACCCCTCGAATGGCCTGCCTCTGGGCCTCGGCCAGCACCAGGGTGAAGCCCCATCCAGCCGCTCAGCTGCCTTGCCGAGCCCGCCCACCCCCGAGGGACCCAGGAGGGGCCGGGCCGGGGCTGTCAGCCCGGCCGCCTGATCCCGGGCCCACGGGCAGAGGCCGACAAAGGCCTCTGGGGCTGAGTCTGTGGGTAGGGTCAGCCTGATGCATTATGTAACGAAATAGACTGTGACAGAGAACAATAAACACTGCGCCTGGCAGAGCGACGCGCTTGCTGGCAACGGCCCCGTTGGTGGAGAAATGCTTCTTCACCCACTTTCTTCCTCCCACTGACGCAGCCGTGGGAGGTGACCCTCCTACTCAGGGAAGGTCCCCCCCTGACCTCCATCCGCTTGGCTCTATTTAAGAAGAGCCTCTGGCTTGGTGTCCCTGCGCTCCGCACGGCCACCCCAAATCCACAGGCGCACTGAAACGACAGCCACCCTTCTCCACCACCCTCAATGGCTCCGCGTTGCCCCAGGATGAACACTGATGGTCTCGGTTGGGAATCCAAGGCTTTGCCCAGTTCCCAAGTCACTTTCTTCCCCTCTGCAGCCGCCAATGCAACACTTCTGAATGCACCGTTCCCTTCACTTTCTGGCCCCCACGGCCTTGCTCATGCTGCTCCCGACGGCGGAAATGCCCACCCTCCCGGAGTCTTCCTCTCCCACAGATCGTCCTCATCATCTTTCAATTTCTAATGAAAACTCCCCACGGCATTCACCCCCTCTGTACACTTATTTCTTCCTCCAAAGCATATTGCTCACGTGTTCATTTCATAGTTGGCTTTGATATGTTGGTCTTCCCATGTCAATGTTGGCGGCTTGAGCAAAAGGAGTGTGACTTACCCATTGCCGTGCACCCCTCCTCGCCCTGGAGGAACTCAGGTCAAGACTGGGGGGATGGAGGGCAGACATTTAAACAAATGCACACAGCAAAGTTTTCAAGGAGCCATGGCAGAAAAAAGCATGGCGTATTCGTTCAAACGTCAAGGTCATGGGAGCTGTTGGGCAAAAGCAAAGAGGGGAAAATGTGTCTATAAGGGACCACAGGGGTTAGTTGAGTATCACTGGAATGTTCCTGGGGGAGAGGCCCAGTCTTGTGGGCCCTGCTCACCATCGGTCATTGTCCTGTAGGTGATGAGAGTCTTTGAAAGACTTTTTTCCATTATAAATCATAAAAAACTACCTTCATATCAATAAATATCACAAACCCCCACTTATCAGAGTTTAACTTTCCATTAACCTAAGAGAGCCAAAAGAGCACCGATTGAAAGAGTCATGAGCAACAAAGGAGAAAGAAAAACCTGGGGAACTCAGGGCATGCTCTAATTGGCCACGTCACTGACCAGAAGACGTACCCCCAGTAGACACTCAGCCCTTGGCTCTAAAGGAAACAAGTCAACAGGACAAGCACAGAAGGTGGGGGAAGGGTTGGGTGAGATTGATCAATAACTTCAAACAAAAGGAAATCAAGTTGACAGACTGATAACAGGCAAGGTATATTTCTTATACTTTGTTTCATTCCAAAAGACATTTGTCAAGGTAGGGAGAAAAAAATTTTAAATAGCAGATAATAAGAGAAAGAGTTAATGAAGTTGAGGCATCCCAACTGGCTACAAAATAGGAAAGGCGATACCAGAGCTGTGGACAAATAGGGGGGAAACTGACACGTCACAGTTAACTCATTCTGCTCTCTGCCCGCCCAAACACAAACATAAAGAACAACTTAGATGAGAGAATCAACGGTGCAGTCAGTTCAGCATCTGACTGTTGGTTGGGCTCGGGTCATGATCTCAGGGTTGTGGGATCAAGCCCCACATCCGGCTCCACGCTCAACAGGAAGTCTACTTGAGATTCTCTCTCCCTCTCCCTCTCCCTCTGCCCCTCCCCTCACTCTCTCTATTTCTGTCTCTGTCTTTTTCTCTCTCAAATAAATAAATAAATAAATAAATAAAATGTTCAAAAAACAGAGAGAGAATCAATAGGTAGGCAGAAAACTCTGTATATTTCAAGTCCCTTCCCAAATCTCAAATTAGACCAGTCTTTGGAAAATGTCTCCTTCCCCTAACCAAAAAGCCACCATCATTCAGCAGCACACTGATACGCTTGCCAATTATTTCAGAAATGTCTAGCCATCCTGCCTGAAGGAAAACGCTGTGTCCCTGTCACAAGTCTTCTGACCCATACACGAAAGTGCCTAGAATAGAGCCAGAGAGATAGTGGGCGGTAAGCAGAGGCTGGTAATAAACAAAACTTGTGGGGCGCCTGGGTGGCTCAGTGGGTTAAAGCCTCTGCCTTCAGCTCAGGTCATAATCTCAAGGTCCTGGGATCGAGCCCCGCATCAGGCTCTCTGCTCAGAGGGGAGCCTGCTTCCTCCTCTCTCTCTGCCTGCTTGTGATCTCTGTCTCTCTCTGTGTCAAATAAAATAAATAAAATCTTAAAAAAAAATAAACAAAACTTGGTGCGTACACACGATTGGATACTCTTCAGCCCTGAAAAGGACTGAAATTCTGACACAGATTAACAGGGGCAAACTATGGTTTGTATACTGATAATACCCAGAAGAGTCAAATTCACAGAGACAGAAAGTTAGCATCGCTGCTGCTGGGCACGCAGAATGGGGGGTAACGTGTTCTTACCGGGGAGGGAGCTTCAGGTCAGGGGAGGGTTTCTAGTGCTTCCGATGGATGACGGCGGTGGTCGGACAACCGTGTGAGTGTTGTACTTCATGCCGCCGCATCGTACACATAAAATAGTTGAAAGGGGGCACCTGTATGCTTAGTCGGTTGGGCATCTGCCTTCCGCACAGGTCGTGGTCCCAGAGCCCCGGGATCGAGTCCCGCGTCAGGCTCCCCGCTCAGCAGAGGGTCTGCTTCTCCCTCTGACCCTCCCCAATCTCGTGATTTCTCACTCGCTCTCAAATAAATAAATAAAATCTTCTAAAAAATCGTTGACATGGTACATTTTATGTTATGTGTGCTTCCCCACGGGGGTACAAAAGCGCTGGGAGCTCACAAGGTTCGGTGAGAGGAGCAAACACGGCGCTGTCTTCTACGGCTCGGCCCCCACAGATTCGCGCCCAGTGTTCTGGCTGGACGGTGGACCCGAGGGGAACGGGACTGTCCCCGGCGGGCTGGGCCAGCGCCGGGAGCTGCCGGGAGCGCCTGGGCCGCACCAGCGCTCCCAGGGCCAAGGGCCGCGTGCCCGGGCCCGGCCAGAGGACCGGGACAAACGTCCTCGCCTGCGAGGTCAGCCCCCGGGGAACGCGAGCACACCCCCCTCTGCCCGGAGCCGCCGCCCTCCCCCCAGTGGGACAGACCGTCGAGGGAGCCCGGGTCCCAGCTCCCGGCGACGGGGCCGGGCCCTCCGTCGCTCGGCGCGTGGACTGAGCGCGTGGAAGGAACGCGGCGCCCACGCAGATCCCCGAGTGTCGTCGCCCGCGCGGAACCGGCCCCGCGCTGACCGGCTCGGCCCCGCGCAGCAGAGGCCCCCTCTGTGAACACGGGGTCCTTCTTTGTCACCCCCGGCATCTCTCGCCGGCAGCGAGGCCCGTCGCCCTCTACCGTGTCCGCCCTCGGGCCCCCGCCCCGCCGCCACTCATCTGCGGGGACAGTCGCGCTGTGACTCCAAGTCACGGAGCCTTCTTCACCCCTTCCCTCCCGTGACGCCCACGGCGGCCCCTGAGGCTCGGGGTGCGGGGTCGTTCTTCCTTCGGCGGCCAGAGAGCCCCAGGTGGTGAGGACTGGCCCCGGCACGAGCCGGGGACCCCCAGTCAGGCCCTCCCTCCCGACCTGCCAGGCTGCCCTCCCAGGTGTGCGCGCGGCTGCCTCAGTTTCCCCTCTGGGCCCCGGCTGGACGAGCCGGTCCATGCATACTCACTCTTAGGCCCGTGAGAGGCAGAGCACGGCCCCTCGACCCTCAAAGGCTTCCTTCAGAGAAGTGTCGGCCCCTTGGAAGCTCTCGGGCCTCCTGCCTCACCCGGACTTCTCTTTCCATTCCCGCTCCGTGCGGGCCACCGGGGGCCTGGACCCCAGCCCCTGGCTCCCAACCTCTCCCTTCACGGGGGACCCAAGGCCGCCAGAGGGACCGGGTGCTCCTGGCCTGCCGGCGAGAAGCCGCCCGGACTTCCCCTCCTGTCGGCAGCTCACCTGACTGGGACAAACGGGCCGCTAGGGGTGCAGCAGTCACAGGACGAAAGTGCCTCCACAGGGACTGGTAAGGGGGATGGTGTGCAGTGCTGGCCTGAGGGCGGCCTGCTGGGCCCGTGGGGGATCCAGGTCCTGACCCCAATCCCGTCACTGCTGGGCGAGGTGACTCAGAAACACCTGCACTTGGTGACCTTCGAACTCTGGGCCATCGTGCCCGTCCTGCTGGAAGAAAGTCACGCACAGGGAGCTCTTCAGAGACGTAGGAAGTGCTCGCCCCTCAGACCTGAGGGATGGCTGTCCCAACCAGAACCTCTGTCCACCGCAGGTGTCCGTCCTCCTGCGAACTGAGGTGCAGAAGGGAAGCGGAGGGGGCTGACTCTAATGGGGTGACTGGAGTGGGCCCACCCTGAGCAGTGCTCCCACGAGACATTCCGGAGTGGGGAGGAGGGTGCTGGGGGCTGTAGGAGCCCAGAGGGTGGGCCGCTAGCCCTGCCCCAGGCTTCGGTGGGGCCTGTCAGGGCCCAAAGGTGGACGAGGGGGCACAGAAGGCTTCTTGGGCCAAGAACCAGGCCCAAAGACCAGGCAGGATTTGTCCCTGTGAGGAAAGCTGGGGAGAGCTTCCACTTCCTCCTCAGGAGCACTTTGCTCAGTTGTTGCCAGAGGAATCACTTCCTCCCTAGCTGTGCCCTGATTTCTCTCCTTTACCCCTGGAAGGGCAAAGGCCAGCGCAGTGGCCCGGGCTGTTCCAGAAGGAGGGGGGCTTGGCCTTCTCAGCATTTCTGCAAAGCAAAGATCTTGCTGCTCTGAGTGTTTAGCTCTGAGGCCTTGTCTTCCCAGGGCACCTGTGAGGTCAGGCACCGAGAAGGGACATGAGGGTTACAGGCATGGATGGACCCAGGCACGGCGAGGAAAACTACATTGAGAATCCAATTTCCAAAGCCCAAGGGGAACTTGGCCAGAGGAATCCATGCGGGCATCTGAAAGAGGAAAACAGAAAGGCCCACAGATGAGCGAGAGGCAGGGCGGCTGGCGGGGGTGTCCTCACAGAAAACTCTGTAACCAAACCAAACCACCCCCTTGGTGGCTCCCGCCAGAGGGCAGCTGCCGCCAGCAAGGAGGGACCTCAGGCGGAGAGAGGCCTGGAGTGCGGCCCGGCAGTGAGGCGGAGGCTACGCCGGGCACATGCACCTTATTTCCAACCTCCTTCGGTTCTCCCGTGTGCAAAACAACGGGTTGAATTCCACAATCTCTCAAGACTTTCCCGGGCCTGGTTTTGTCAGTTCTGTGACTGCAGAATTCTGAAAGCCCTGGAGTTGACAGCTCCGCCGGTCCCTGAGTCCGGGCCCCAGCGCCACCGCTTACTGCCCGTCTCACTTGACGCGCTCTCTTGAAACCTCTGCACCCCAGTCTCCCGGGCTGAGAAATGGGACCATCCCAGTAGCCTCCCTAGCAGAAGTATCACGAGGACTCACGGAGAAAGTGCTCCTCAAGGCCCCTGCGCACTCCCTGCCTGACCCACAGGAGGGCCTTGGAGAGCGGAGCTCACTTCCCTTGTCACGCTTCTCCGTTTCTCCCAGCTCCGTCCTTGTCCCCCAGGAGGGTGAGCTCTGTTAACAGCGAATCAGGCTCAGGGAGAAGGCAACTCCACTTCTCCAAGTCCTCCGGCTGCCCTTGGAAGCGCTGGCACAACGGAGGAGGAGGAGGTGAGCCAGGCCTGGAGGGAAGGCGGTAGGAGGGCCAGGCTCCAGGCCGGTGGGGACGGACAGGGACGCGGCCGGCCACGGCGGAGGGAACACTTTGCTGAGCCCCGCAGCCGGGGTTCCAGGCCGTGGGTTCCATCGCCACTGAAGAAGATCCCGCGGGCCCTAGTAAACACGCGGGCTGCGAGTCTCGAGAAGGGACCCGAGTCTTTCCTGCTGCCTTGAATGCCAAAGAGCCAACGGGACGAGAGACTGCTTCCAGACAATATCCTATTAACACTCATTACCCATAAAACGGGTAGGTTTCAAACAGCCAGATAATTGAGTGGAAGGGGGCTGAAATTACCTGATTAATTGCCTCACTTCTGGGCCTCACATGTTTAGACACGGCCTTGGAGAAGCTGTTGGCGCTTTGAAGTCTTGATACACTTTCCCTGTCCCTCTGTTTCCAGGCTCGGTACCCCGGCCTGGCTTCCTGCTTTGTCCGTGAGCTTGCACACCTCATCAGTCAGCCCAGGGAAGGCATAAACTTTTATTTTTCATTCTCATTTTAAAAAGCAATTCCATCTGGCCCTTTCTCGGCTTTTATCTAGGCCCGAGCACTGTAGGTTCATTCACGTATTTGTTCATTCAGGAAGAAATGGATTGAATGTCTCCTACCCGCCAAGTTTTGTTCTAGGCTCCAGGGCCTACGACAGCAAAAAATAAAGTAAAAAAAAAAGAGAGAGAGAGAGAGAGAGAGAAAACAAAAACAAAACCAGAAATAGAATGGGGCCACCCAGTTCAAACCCAGGCTCATCTCCGGAGGGTGTGGGCAAGTGATTGAACCCCTTCCAGCCTCCGTTTTCTTCCTTGTAAAACCAGGGCGATGACAGTACCTGCCCCTGGGGGTTATTTAGAGAATAAAAGGGCACATTATCTAAAATTAAAAACAAAATGAAATTCCCTGCTCATATGGAGCTTACACTCTAGAGGAGAGGGGGACAAATAAACAGGCGTGCATACGCTGTTCCAGATGGTGATAAAAGCTTTGGACAAAGAGGAAGGCAAGGTGAGAGGGGCCCTATGTCCCATCTGGCGATCAGAGGAGGCCCGAGCTCAGGGGCGGCTGCAGCCTGCGTGGGCTCCCGGGGCGGGGGTGGGGGGTATTGGTG
>LNAC01000269.1:527553-539446 GCA_002007465.1 Ailurus styani | reverse complement strand
GTATTGGTGGCGGGGGCTGGGGGTGGGGGAACATAGCTTAGTGCTGCAAATCCCACGCCCAGAGAGCCCCTCAGTGCCGGGGAAATCAGGCAATGGGTCAGTCCAGAACGGGAAACGCAGAGCCCTGAGCGGGGAGCACAGGAGGCGGGCAGGGCCAGAGACAGCCAAGCAGCGAGGAAGTGCAGCCTGCTGGGCAGAGCCTGGACCGCATCGGCCACGTGGGCTTTTTGCCCCTTCCAGGCCTTACCCTTCCCTCAACCCCCAAGAGCCAACCCTGAAATGTATCAGCGGTCGGGGTGTGTTTTCAATGAGAACAGAATGGAGAGATTGTTTTTGGTTTTGTTTTTTTGTTTTTTAGCAAACACCTAGCATGACCGTTGATGACCTAGATGGTGCGTCGGCATAAACCCGGGACGCAGGCACCGTCCTCATCCTTGTTTCACGGAGCAGAAACTGAGGCTGGCGGATGATCGATCGCTTGTCTGCTCTCCCGGCCCCGAGCCCCGTGTGACCTGGGCAGCCCGCGCCAGGCCCAGCGCCCTTCCCGGGACCTCGCGGTGCTCGGGGGGGTCTGCAGGGAAGGGCTCCGTCGCTCTCTGCACGTGCCAGAGAAGCAGGCGGGACAGAGTGACCTCCCAGGGTACAGGAGGGAGACAGAGTCAGAGCTGGGAGTGGCTGGCGTACAAGGTGGTAGTCTGTTCGGATCGTGACATTCTAACGGAGGCCTTCTGGGGCCCATTCCTGGCTTGTTCGTACCATGGAATAACTAGCAAGGCCCATAGGGAAAAGGAGCCCTTTTCTCCCCAAACCCCAGCCGGCCTCCTTCCAGGGGCCGGATTCCAGAAAAAGAGGTAGAAGTCGACGGATGCAGCTGAGGAAAGGGACATCGCCAGCCAAGGACGGGGTGCGCCACCCACACCCGCCCTTCCCAAGGCTGCCCCTCCCCATGGCCACGGGGCCCCGGGGTCTGCTGCACTGGGGGAAGCCGCTGAGGGAACTCGCCTGGACAGATTTCCCGTCACCCCCCCACCCGCGTCCCTGCTGCTCCTTTCCCAAGGGGGAAGAGAATTATTTGTTTTTCCTGTTGCCCTGATTTATGGGCCACTTTGTTCTTTATCTATTTGCACAAACTCAGTAAAGTGACCCTCTCCTTCCCAGAGGCCAGAGATTCTGTCAACACCTCGGGGTCATAGGTCAGTCGACCTGCCCAGGGTGGAAGGGGTTGCGGGAGGTCACCTGGGGATGATGGTAGATACCAATTTTGCTCAGCCCAAGTGGCTCCAAGGTGGGGCTCCTGAGGCGGAGAGGGAGAAGTGGTCTCGTACAGAGCTCCTACAATGCACTGGGTCCTTCTGGGTCCTTCTGGGTCCTTCCACCCACAGTCCTGACAGGGAGACGATCGTGTCTCCACATCACAGAGGTGGGAACCGAGGTCTGGAGTTGTGGGGTTGGGTCACCGAACATGACACCAAGCGGGACTCACATCAGGGTCTCCTGACTGCCAGCCTCACCGTCTTCCCATCCCATTCGTCCAGCGAGACACACGGGCCAGGAGGGCTCCACTGACCGGGACAAATTGTGTGGGTCAGAAAAGGCAGCCCAGCTCACTGTCTTCCTCCTCCTCTCTGTCAGGACTCCAGTCTTGTCCTCCCCTGACGCCTTCTGTGAGTACCAGGACTTCTCCATTCCAGGGTCGCTGGGTTGTGTCCACACAGACGCCAAAGGGGGACAAACTCAAGTCATGCTGTGGGCAGACTTCACCACATACATTCACAGACAAGTAGGAACCCTTGTTGAACCCCCAGCCTCGAGTCCCAGTGAGGTTCCCAAAGGTTCAATGAGGAGCCCCATCTGGAGACCTCTGCAAATGGCAGGTGGCCCCTAGCCATGTGACTTGGAAGGGCCCTCCTCCTCCTCACTGACGTCTCTGCCATCCGGACGATGGCGTGGACGTCCCAGGGATGCAGGTGCGGGTCCCAGGGAAGCCCATGCAGGACTGCTCTGTGAACTGTGAGGGATTTCCTTCCCTCATTTCACAGAAGCCGGGACAAAGGCTCAGAGAAAAACTGGGAGCTTAGACAGGGCAGCCAAAGTGGCATTGCCTGAGATGTGGCTTCACCAAACTGCCCGGAGTCCACAGCTCTAACTCTCCCTCTGCAAACATAGCATGAAATGGATTCACCAAACACTCTCAGGAAGTTTCAGGAATCTTCCAAAGACCTGCCTGAGCCAACCAATGCGAACCTAATGTAATCCAGGCTCTTCCAGCTCATTCCAAGTCAGCCACTTGGAATTCTGTTCAGACCAGCCCACTGAACTCTTGAAGCCTAGAATAACTAAAGAAACTCATGGCAATAAACACAATTCCATTAAATTTGACCCATGCCAGTCCAATATTCCCACCTCGACGAATTCCATCAGATTCCAGTTAGTACCCAACAACCCAATCCGATAGAACCCTCCCCATCCCATGCAGCTTATCCCAGACTATCACCCCCGCCCATGCTAATCCAATTTGGTCTAATTCATACTGAGACGCAACCCTATGCTTCGCAGCCCCAAACAGTACAGCTCAACCTATCACAGCAAATGTCTCTACACATATCTTGAAGATAAAAACACTTTTTTAAAAAAAAAGATTTTATTTATTTATTTATTTATTTATTTGAGAGAAAGAGAGAGAAAACAGAGTGGGGGGAGGTGCAGGAGAGGAGAAGCAGACTCCCCACAGAGCAGGGAGCCAGACTTGGGGCTTGATCCCAGGACCCTGAGATCAGAACATGAGCCAAAGGCAGAGACACTTCATCGGCCGAACCACCCAGGTGACCCTAAAAACAATATTTTAAAGATGAGAAATCAAATCTGAAGAAGACTACCTTGTGATGTTTCCAACCATTTGGGTTCCAACAATTCCTTCAAGGTAGGTCTTTTCTTGGTCTATGCAGCACACTGTTCTCATTCCAGCCTCCACCCGGGAATCTCTCCCTCCTCCTACTCATACCTACTTGTCAGTGTCAGTGCCTTGGACAACCCTCGCCTCTGACAAGAATGATTTCCCAGGAGACTGGAGCACGTGGTTTCTCTCTCCATCCTCTTCCCTCACATTTACTCAGACCCTTCCTGGCCGAGATGAAAGCTGCTACAACGATGTCCTTCACTGCTGGTGTGAATGGGGTCCTGCCCAGTCGCACCATGAGCTTCCGAGACCAAGGATCAGTGCGACAGTAAATTCTGCATCCAGTATTTGGCAGTACAAGTAATTTCAATGATCATTTCGACCCCACACATTTTTTTATTCTACAAGTTGTCTTTGTCCTGAGAATCTCACTCTTTCAAAGGATGCAGTTCACTTGGGCTGCTCTTTCCTTATTCTTGCTTGCTTCCAATTCATTCTTTACTCTGCAGCTACATTAAGCTCTAAAAACCTGGCACTCACAACCTTAAAGTCCTCAGATGGTTCCCCATTTCCCTTGACATAGACCAGACTCCTCGATAAGGCTTCTATGGTTTTTCAAGACACGTCCTTTACTCCCTCCTTAAGCTTCAGCCTCCACTCTCCTCTGCCCTCCACCCTTCTTGGGCCTTTGTATTTACTGTCTCTGTTAATGGGCCATCATCTCTACCCCTCCATCCAGTTAGTCTCTTCCCGTACTTCAGTTTTTAGCTTAAGAACCACTTATTTCAGGAGGACTCGACTGGTTTCCCTTGCACTCTATCCCCACATCATCCCACCTTTATCAATGTTATTGCAGTTTCCTGGGTAATGACTCTCTTTCCCCATAGACGTAAATTCAATAATGGCAAGAACCATGTCTGACTTTTTCCTTGACATCTGTGTTCACGGTCGATATTGAATGAATGGATGATTGGGATACTTTGCATGGCCTCTGACCTAATTAGGAAGTTTCCAGGTCATTCATTCACTCATTATTTCACTTACTATTTTAGCAAGAGTTCCTCAAGTACGCTCCACACACCAGACTCTGCTATGAGCTCCAAGGAGCTTTACCTCCTCACCTGTGCTCAGGTCTACATGCTTCCGTAAGAGGATCGTCCAGTTTATCCACGCACTTCACTGTGTGTAAGGACCGACTTTACCCCCCAGCCCTGTGAAGACACAGAGGGGAACGCAAGACTGAGCAGCTCAGGCGGGGTGTGTAGGTAGGTTGAGGTCAGGGAAGGCTTCACAGAAGGAAACACACTTGAAGGCCTCAGGGAATGAGGAGCATTTTGTTAGACTGCTGAGGGAACGAGAACATTCTAGGCAAATGGAGAGACTCGTCTGCAGGTCTGGGCCGTGACACAGGAGGGCACTAAGAGAGGGCAGAGCACAGGAGAAAGGGCAGCAAGTGGAGAGGGACAGAGCTGAGATTCAAGCCCAGGCTTTCCCGAACCCAAAGAACGATCTCTTTTTCCCTCCGCGCCGATTTTCCGGGAAGCTTTAGAAACCCTTATATCTTGGTCTGGGGAGAACTCTCACTTTACTGAGGCTACTTCTAAACAGGCGAAGAAGTGAATATCTGAAGCAATTATTCAGGTAATTAATGTGAGAAACACTCCCACAAAGCTTTTTTTCTTCTCCCTATTAGCATATTTCAGTGGAAAGCGGTGGGTTTTTCGCTTAAATTATCTGGTTAATTGTCTTGCAGGTGTAGACACATTCTCAGAGGGAAAAGACTGCCAGAGCTATGGGCCCAGACCCCAGCCCCAGGCGCCTTGGCACAGAGAGACCGTTGTGAGTGAACCAGCTCGTAGAAATCACAGTTATTACTATTTGAGAACATGAGATGTTGGAAAATTGGCCTGTGAGCGAGTGTAGGAAGCGTGCCCTCCCCGCCACCCCCCCACCCCCAGACCAGGAATTGCCTGTATGGGCAGAGGCACTAATGAGCTTCCGCGTCATTATTTCAAAACTGACCTGGTAGGAAATTTGGCTCCTGGAAATACCGCCAGGAGTTCTGAAATTAATACATTTAGAGGATGTTTAAACATCAGAGATGAAGAGCTCTTAAAATCATCTAAGCAAACCACAAGCCCCCTCCTTCTACAGATGGGAACACCAAGGCCAGAGAAGGGCAGTCACTCGCCCTGGGTCACACCAGCTGGCCTGTCCCCACCCCGTCCCTGTGTGGAGTTCTCCTGTGGAGGAGAGCCTGCCACTCTCCCCTCCTCTGTGCCCTCTCAGTGACTCAGCCCGGCCAGCCCGGGGACTGGAGGCATCCAACAGGGGACCCGTGGGGTCTCACTCTACCCGGTTGGCCACACCTGCCCTCACTTTCCTTCCAACGTCTGCAAGAAACCAGGAATTTCATCTTCGTGGAGGTTGGTGCTACTATCCCCATTTTACAGATGAGACAGACTGAGGTTCACAAAGTCAGGTGACCTTGACAAAGCCCCCAGCTAGGGGTCGTAGCCCCAGACTGATGGATTTGAAAGCCTATGTGACTCATTTTCCCAATGGCAGTCCCCCATTGGTTGGGACTCAGATATATTGGGGGGAGCCCCCCAATATATCTGAGGACCACAAGCTGGTGGGCAACACAACAAGATCAAGGAGAAGAGACTGGGGGCCAGGGATAGTGGCATGTGACTTTGGGAAAGTTCCTTCCGTTCTCCAGACCTCAGTCTGGATGCTTTTGGACAAGACACTTAGGGTCTAATACAAACCACGGCGTGAGAGATAAACACATGAGCAACTTCCTGGGGCCCTGAGGCAGCCCTAAGTTGGCTCCTTCCCTGGTTCACTCCCGACACGGGTATTCATTAGGGACCTATTATGTACCCTACGCTCTGAAGCTTTCACATCTGCAAACGCTATCGTTCCTCATGATGTTATTATCCCATTTGCAGGGAGAGAAAATTGAGGCTTAGCAGAGTTAAGTGACTTGCCCAGGGCTGGGCACTTAGGCTGCGGCAGATCTGGGACTGGGGTTTGGGTCATGTGACTCCCAATTCAGTGCTCTTCCCCCAGGACTGAGTATTTCTCTCGGCTCCCAGCCTGAAGTTGCCACAGGGGCTTCCTGATGGCACAGGCAGGAAAGCAGACGAAGGCAAACTGCACTGGGGGCCGCGGGAACAAGGCCAGACACACCTTTGCCGGACGTTTTCCCACCCCAAGGTCCAAGGTCGAGGGCAGAATCTTCCCGCTGCCTTCGGGTGGCCTCAGTAAACGGACCACGGGCCAGGCTACCAGTGAAGTCCAGTCAGTGGCCTGCCCTTCAGCTCTTTGCAGTTTGAACTTCGAGTCCGCTGAGCCCTGTAATGCCAAAAATGCCACCAGCTGTGGCCTGGGAGAAATGCCCTCCACGTCCCCGCGGAGACCGACCGACGCACAAGTTGCCATTCGCTGCCCGCCCTGCTGGAAGAATGGGCATTCTAGAATTCCACCACCCGCGCACATGCCCTCCTGGGAGAAGCCCAGACAAGAGGTGGATTCACTTCAGGCACAATAAACACACAGAGCGCTCAGCCGCCCTGCGTCTCCGACCTAATGCTTGGTCCTTGCACCCTGCCTCCCCAGACCAGATGGAGCGTCAAACAGGCTGGGCTGGTTTGGAGTCGAGCCCCGTTTCCTGCAGCGCCCTGGTCTCCATGTGCTGCAAAGAGGCTGGCATTCGAATCCGAATTCCTGGGTACGAGGCCAGCTTGCGTTCTTGAGCTCCGTAACCGTGGGCACTTCCCTCGCCCTCGCGAGGCCTCTGTTTCTCCAGTAAGCTCTGCCCTGTTCGCCCTGCGGAGATGCTGGAGGGCCCGTGGGAGGTGACGTGGGTTTAGAGCCCAGGGGCTGAGCTTCTCCATACAACGGCGCTTCTCCTTTGGAACCCCCAACGGTCAGGCCTCGCACACAGCGTGTGCCCCTTAACCATGCTGAGTGGATGTTTGTCATCCTCTGGCCCAGAATAGGAACCCCCCTCCCCATATTAGCCACGCACGAGAGCTGATGGGAGGCAGAGCCCACCGCCACGATACAGGCTAAAAACTACCAGCCCCGACGGCCAGCTCAGAGCACGTGCTCCTGGCCTGCTCTTCACCGCCAGCAGCAGCTCCCTAGATGGGACTCAGGGTCTGGGAGGCAGGGAGGGGGGCACTGTCTGGTGGGGGTGGGGATGGGTGCAGGGAGAAGCAGGAGGTGTAGCCGATGGAGCTTCCGGACAGCAGCGGCTGCTCGGCGGGCAGCCGTGACCGTGACCAGGCCCGTCCCTAAGGCCGGGCCCATCGGCGAGCAGCAACAGTGCCTGGCATGTGTTGGCGGAGGCATCTGTGTCCGTGCGTCCACTTCTGTCATTTGATCCCCGCCCCAGACCTCGGTCTCCAGCCCTCGTGACTCTGACCCTTTCAGTGAGCTCCCTTTGTGGTCACATGGGCCGGGATGTTTGGGTGGCCGGCAGCTCAGAACTCTGACTGCTAACCATGCCAACTGTCCTCCAAGTTGTCAAATGCCCTGGGTTCTGCTCTTGACCTTGTCCTGACCCTCTGTGTGACCTTGGGCTGATCTCTACTCTCAGAGCCTTCACCGCCTTCTGGGTAAAATGCAAATTGTAATGCACCCTATGGGACGGCTCGAGAGTAAAGGAGCCCACATACGGGACAGCCCGTGGCCTGAGCAGCCACAGGAAGAACCCTTCTCCTGTGATGAGGATCTAAAGCATGGATCGGGGCCATCAGAAATGAAGCCATCATTTCTGTAAGCTTGGGAGGGCGCAGCTCAGTGCATCCGGGGGTGGGCAAGGCCCGGGCCCAATCTCCAGCGAAAGATGAGAACCACCGAGGACAGGAAAGGACTTGCCCGAAGCCCGCATTTGCACCCAGGTACTGACTTGGCCCCCAGCGCCTCCCCTTGCACCTGACCGCGCAGGCCCCCTCTTGGAAACTTGGCTTCTCTGTATTCCCCCCACGGGCCGAGGGGCTTCAGTGGGAGCTGTTTGCTAATTGTTTTTGCGATATTCCAGAAATATTACAACCTTGTTGCTTATTTTGCACAATTTCCTCACTCCATATAAATGTCTATTCTAAGAAAAAAATTGAAGAAGGAAAAAAGAAAGAAAAAACCCACTTTAGTGGGGAAGAAACAATTACTGCCTGTAGATAATTAGGGGGCTATTCTGGTGCCGAAGCAGGGAACACGCCAAGGAAGTTGGCAAAGACAATTCCACAAACAAACAAGTGATGGGTCTAACTTTCTCTCGAAGCACAAGTAATTCACAGTTTTTTTCCCATCCTCTCTAGAAAGTGAAATCAGCCAGCCTGGGGTGACCTCAGGCCTTGGAAAAGGCTGAGTCACAAGGGCGTGGAAGAGCCCTTGGACCCCATCCAGCCCACACCCTCGCGTGCAGGAGGGGAAACTGAGGCCCCCACAGGGTGAAGGCCTTGCCTGAAGCCCACACAGCCAGGCAGGGGCCAGGTCTTGAGAAGCCCTAAGTCCAGGGCGTCACAGTTGGAGCATGGCTCCCACATTGCCAGCCCACCATCAGAACCCATTTGGCCATAAATACAGTGGGCCACCACGTGCCCCTTACCTCTACTCATGACATTCCTGCTGCCTAGCCTGGCCTAACCAACTCCTATTCATCCTTGACAGTCCAAGTCAATATCACCTCCTCTGGGAAGCCTTCCCTCCCTGGCCAGTTGAAATGAATGGTGTTTTTCCTCCTGGGGTCCCATTCCACAGACCCTGTGCTCTCTCTGACTGCTCCAGACCCATCACAAAGGAGTATGCATTTCTGTGTACTAATCTTCCTCTCCTGATAGGATCTTCCTCTCCTGTGAGTTGTTAGGAGGCAAGACCACGTCCAAGCCCCACAGTAGCCCTAGGATCTGACAGCATCCTTGCCAGAGAGTAGGTTCTTAGCATTTGTTTCATGAACAAACAAGATTGGTTTAGCAACCTGGCAGAGTCTCCTTTCATCTTAAAATCCGGGAGTCCAGA
The DNA here is from genome assembly GCA_002007465.1 of Ailurus styani. NCBI lineage: Eukaryota > Metazoa > Chordata > Mammalia > Carnivora > Ailuridae > Ailurus > Ailurus styani. The sequence goes on along the minus strand of LNAC01000269.1, from coordinate 530,520 downwards.
TGAAAATTTGGCATATCTACTGTCCCATTTTCCTGCCGTCTTAAGGAAATGAGTGAACAGGGGGATCGATTTCATTTCACCTCTCGGCTAAAACAGCAGGTTGGCCTCCCTGTGTCATGAGTCTTCCTGAGATTTGTGGGCAAGTGGATTTCCCTACATCAAGTTATATTCCAAACACACTTGAAGAACTACCTCCGTAAGGGAATCCCATCAGAATTCCTCCAAAGGGCAAATGTTTCAGGCTTCTCAATTCACAGTAGGCACCCGGGCCCCAGCCCCGAGCTGGAAGTCCCTGTAGCCAATATGTCCTCCTCTTCTGCCAGGGGGAGATGCTTTCGTGGAGGCACCATGGGGAAGGGAGGGGGCCTTGGGGCAGATCAGGTGGGACCAGACCCAGTGCACCAGCTCTGCGGTCTTGACAGCCTACCTGGTCTTTCCGAGCTCCACCTTCCTCTTCTCTGAGATCCGTAACTTCAGCAAGAAGGAAATGAGGTATTTCACAGGACGATATGGCACAGACTAGCGCTCTGTACACAGTAGCTCCGCAAACATTGTCAATCATGCTACAAACATCAGCCGTTAGAGGCAGGGGTCTCTATCAATGGTCCTTTGGTGACAGCAGAGAAATAATAAAAGGGAGACCAGCAATCCCGAAAAGATGAATGTGAATTAGAACAAACCCTAAGAAGGGAGGGGTGATGCTTTAAGAGGCAGACTTGAAATTAAACTATTAGTGAAACTGTTTTCTGAAACCCTACAGATGAGCAGCTTCATCCTCACATCATAGGCGAGGCCGTCACTTCCCCCACCGCCCCCCATCCCTGCAAGTCAGGCATCAGCCACTTTAGGGCATAGCCCGGGAGGGCTCACTTTTCTTTTTTTTTTTTAATCGTGGAAGCTGAATGATCGTATCCACTCTTCTCACACAGTTTTACCGATTCTCCAAAATGAGGAATGAGGAAAATTCAAAGCCCTCATAGAATCAAATAAAACCATCGCTCAGATTGAAATCTCTCCTGGAAAAAGCTCTGTTCTCTCCTCTGGTCTTGGATTTGCGGGCACTGAACATGACCAGTGTCTTAGTCCATTGCAACCACAATAACAAAAATGCCACAGCCTGGGGAGCGGATACGCCACCGAAATGGATTTCTTACAATCCTGGAGGCTGGACGTGGGCAATCAGGGTGGGGCAAGGCTGGGTCCTGGCAAGGTCTTCTCGGGCTACAACTGCCCACTTCTTGCTCTGTCCTCACCTGAAGGGACAGAGAGCTCTCTGGGCCTATTTCATAAGGGCACTAATTCCATTCCTGAGGGCTCCACCCTCATGACCTAAGCAGCTCCCAAAGGCCCCACCTCCTAATGCCATTACCCTGGGGGTTAGGGTTTGAACATATGAATGTGGGGGTGCATACAAATACTCAGACCGTAGCAATCAGTGAAAAAAGATGTTTTATGTTATTTGCAGTTTATTTTGTTCTTTCTTCGTTTTTAAATACTGAGTTGTTGTGGGGTTTTTTTTTTAAGATTTTATTTATTTATTTGTCAGAGAGAGAGAGCACAAGCAGGGGCAGCAGTAGGCAGAGGGAGAAGCAGACTCCCTGCTCACTGATCAGGGAGCCCAATTCGGAACTCGATCCCAGGACCCTGGGATCATGACCTGAGCTGAAGGCAGACACTTAACTGACTGAGCCATCCAGCCATCCCCTTCACTATTTAATTTTAACTTCGTCACCTCTGTGAGGACCTTAGCTCCAAATATAGTCACATTCTGAGATACCAGGGGTTAGGGCTTTAACAGAACACAGTTTAAAGAGCACAATTCAGCCCATAACAGCCCAGTCTTCACAGTGAAGGTGACTAGGCCCAGAATCGAAGTCAGGTGTAATGAGTTCCATCCCCCCACATCCCCATGCTCCCCTGGGCTCTCCTAGGAACCAGCCATATGCCTAGACGCTTCCCGTGAATTCTCTCCCCTAGTCCTCAGGATACCACATCTCCGTGCTGCTGCCTCCGTGAATAGCTTCCGAAAAAGACTGTCCAAAAAGCACACATCTTGTTCTTTATGTAGAACGAAAGAAGGGTCTCACCTTAGTGAGAATTCGGCCCTGGGTCATCAGAATAATGCAATTTTTCAGTTCAGCAAATACTTATGAATTCCTCCCATATGCAAGAGCTGGTGAGGGGCTGAGAGCATAGCAGTGAGAAAAGCAGACCAAATCCTCATTCTGTGAGACACTTTCTGGAGAGAGACAGACACCAAACACATAGATCTCTTCTGTAATAGGTGTTAAGAAGACAACGCAGGGAAAGGACATAGAGAATGATGGGCAGATGCTATTTCATATAAGGGGTTCTAAGAGACTTTTCGGATAAAAGATATGTTTCAGCCAAGACTGACATAAGAGAGCAGACCAGGCAAATATATAAGAAAAACAGCATTTCAGGCGTGTGCAAAGGTCCTGAGGCAGGAATACATTTGTACTCTAAGGACAGCAGGGAGGCAGGGTGGCTGGAGGGGAGTGACCTGAGGGAAGAATTGAAGAAGATGAACTCAGAATGCTAACAGGGGTATGATAATGAAAAGCTTTGCAGGCCATTACAAGCTCTCAGCTTACATTTTGAGGAAATAGAAAAGGAAGATAGTTTGAACCAGTAGGTGACATGATCATCTGACTTATTTTGTTTGTATTTCTTTTATTAGTGGTAAGGTCGAAGCTCCGTCCATAGGTTTAAAGCCATTAATATCCTCTTTTCTTTGGCTAGTCCAAACACTGCCCATTTTCTTTAAGGGGAGGTGTGATCAAATTCACACAGCATCCAATTGACTATTTTAAAGTGAACGATTCTGTGGCATTTAGTACATTCAGAACGTTGTACAACCACCACCTCTAGTTAGTTCCCAAACATTTTTGTGATCCTAAAATAAAAGCCCACACCCATTAAAGAGTGTTCTCCGTCCCACCCCCC
>LNAC01000269.1:499392-527248 GCA_002007465.1 Ailurus styani | reverse complement strand
CCTCCACCAGCCCCTGGCAACCACCAATCCGTTTCTACGGACTCACAATCTATTCTGGCTAGCTCATATCAGAGGATTCACACAATACACGACCATGTGTTTCTGGCTTCTCTCACAAAACATGTCTTTGAGCTTCGTCCAAGTGGCAGGATGTGTCATTCCTTTTTAAGGCTGAAGGGCGTGACCCTACCGCATTTTGTTCATCTGGTCACCCGCTGATGAACATTCAGGTCCTTTCCACCTTAAGGCTGTCCTGAGTGCTGCTGCTATGAACACCCACGTCCGAGTGTTTGAGTGCCTAGTTCCCATTCTTTAGGGCAGACACTGGGGAGCGATACCACCAGGTCATCTGGGGACTCCGTGTTGAATTTCCAGAAGTATCAGCACGCTGTTTTCCACTGCAGCTGCTCCATGTGACCTTGCCATCTGCAGGCCAGCAGCATTCCGGTTCCTCCAGATCCTTACCGACACTTGTTTTCACTTTTAAAAAGTTTATTATAGCCATCCTCATGGAATCTAGAGGGGCATCTTGCTGTGGCTTGGGTTTTCATCTCCCTAATGATTAATGACACTGAGCATCTTTGCATGAGCTTTTGGGTCATTTGTAGATCTTCTTCAGAGGAAGAAGTTATGTTCATGGTATCACACTGGCTCTTGTGTGGATACTGGACTGGGGAGGTATGAACAGGGACAGGGTCGGGGGGCCTGCATTCTTCTAGGGGGGAGCTGAAGAGGGCCCAGGCAGGGGGTAGCCCTGGAGGGGTGAGAAGGAGCCAGGTCTGGACCTAATTTGAAAGTGGAGCCAGCAGGGTTGGGAATGAGTGCCTCACCTCACTGGGATATCACCTTTTCCGTCGGTTAGCAGCTGATGACACCCCAGTGTGGGGACCCCCTACCCAAAGGCCCTCTTCTGCCGAAAATCACTAATCAGGCAGGGTAGGTGCCAAGAGTAAGGAGGAAATCTAAAAAAAAAGAAAAGATTCTAAACCCTCAGCGGCAATCTGGCCCTGGAAGTGGCTTTGGCAAGAAGCAAATCGGAAGAGATGTCTCTGCAACTTTCTGGGTTTTTCCCTCAAACTGATGGGATACCTGGATTATCTAGAATCAGTCCCTTGTCTACTTCAGTTGGCAGCTCTCAAAACACTTTCACACTGATTGTCTCAACAGATTGATTCTCTCCAGTTTACAGTTGGGCAAACTAAAGCCCCAGGATTAGAGCCAGAATTAAAGCTCTTTCCACAAAATCTTGGAGAAAAACCTTCACAGAGAAGGTGCAACTCATATGGAACAAACATTCAACCACAACGATTTTCCTGAATAGTGCACCTCTATCTCCTTATATAAATGATATTGTGACTTAGCCATAAAAATGATGACTACCATCTTGTGAGGTGCTTTCATTTTGATTTTGTTCATGTCATCATTTCATTGGACTTTCCCAATAATGTTATGAAATGTGTGTGATTAGTATCCCCATTTTGCAAATAAGTCAGCAGAGCCCCAGAAAGGTGACTTGAGGTGCCGGGGCAGCATGGGAACAGGATTCGAGCCTCGGTGACTGACCCAAAGGTCCCGCACCCACCTGCCCCGCTCCTCCTGCCCATCAGGCTGCACCCTGCCACCTGGAGGTGAGGGAAGGCACACTCACTGTGTCCTCCTGCTCTTGAGGCTTTAAGGATTCCTCTGCCACTGCCCCCGGATGAAGGGAGACCAGTTGCCCACATGTGCAATCCGGGACATCTGTGTAGCTCAGGCAGTAACCTCTCAGCGCCTCTGTGTTCTCCTGTTGTTTGCGACATCCCTTCGGCTTAATTACCTCCCACTCTAGACCTCTTTCCTTACATAAAATGGAAGAACCCAATAAACGAGCAGCACAGAGGAGGGAATATCAGCCTGACTTTGGGTCATGATCACCACCACTCGGAAAATGCTGGCTCCTTGTACATTTCAGCAGACATGTGTTGAATAAATGAATGAGTCACGGGAGCCTTGCTCAAAGAAGAGAGAACACCATAGCTGACTCAGGATAAAAGGGGTGCGAGATGCTCAGCCAGAGGGGTCACCTTGTGCCAGGTGACCTAACAAATCAGCGGAAATGAGATCATTGGGGTCCATTAGGGACAACCTTTGACATCACGCCATCCCTGACTGCCAACCACAACCACAAAATGTCGCTGCCCCATTGTAACCGAGCAGTTGTTGATAGCTGCTTATTTTTGATCTTCCTTGGAACCCGGACAGGATTTGCAAGAGGCCAGGATCACGGTGCCAATGCCTCCACCTGCTTCTGGCTTGCTTTGTGATTGTTTCTGGAGCTGTTGTCCGATGGCCGGGAAGCACACATTTCACACTTGGTTGGAAGGGACAAAAGAACTTAGGGGCCAAAACAGAAGTCGGATTGTTATATTGTTCTAAATAAGAATGTGTTGAGTGGTTGCCAAAGATTCAAAAGGGACGAGAATGGATGCAGTGTATTTTGCTGCTGGAGAGCGCAAATATTATCTTTGGAAGGTGTCCTGTAGACACACCCTCCACCTCATATCAAGAGATAAAATGTCTCTGTTAATGTGCTCTTGGCGTTGAGAGATGGAGGGATGGAAAGACCATCAGGCTGTGAGCGCCAGCTCAGAGTGGTGGAGGCAGGGCTGGGAGCCCGGGGACCCAGGGCCTAGCCCTACCCGCACCGCCCTCCCCTAGGCCACGTGACAGAGAGCACACACGTCCCCCCTGCCGCTGGTGGGTTGTCAGCACTAACCAACAAGGAGACCCCGGAAGTGCGCCCAACATGGCCCCCATGGTGCAACCTGCTCAGACTGACCCCCGGGGACAGGGGGATGGGTCATGTGGACATGAGCTGGGACAAAAAGATACACACCCCAATGGGAGGAGAGAGCAGCGGATGGTGACGCGCTACAACAGTGAGGCCCACAGTGTCGGAAACAGTCCTCTCCTCCTCCGACCCAACTTCTGCAGCCGCCAGTCCCCCAAAGCGCCGGCCACAGCTAGGTATCCTGGCTGAGGCTCTCCACAGCACCGGGAGGCGATGAAGGCAGGGTTCTGAACTCAGCTTTTCCAGCAGAAAACTGAGGCTCCAAGAAGCCACGTAGACCCCACTCCTCGTCTGGGCATCCTTGCTCCCCCCTCCTGCCTACCTCCTGGGGAAGCAAAGCCCTGCCTCCCAAAGCTCACAGCCTTGTCTGCTGCCTCAGTGGGGGCAGGGAGCTTCAGGTGCTGCAGATGAAGAGGCCCAAGAGGCCCACCACTCAATTCGTAGAGCCCATGTTTGAGGGACCCATCAACTCCCACCCAGCTTGAAGATGTGGGGGCTCAGGGGACGGTCTCTTCTCACTCCCAGCCATCAGGTGCATGCAGTGCTTCAGGGAAGGAGATAGAAAAGGGACCTTCAGCGTGGATGGGATTGATACCAGGATGCAGCCCCCTCCCTTGTCCAGAGAGTGGACACTTGATGACTCAAGGTGACCGTAGCTTTTGACCTAAACCCAGCTCTCGTTCCTTGGTGCTGTCCCAAAAGCAGTCAGAGTTACTTGAAATGGATTTTTTTGCCTTCAGATCCGAAGATCAAGAGAGCTAATGTGGGCGTCACAGCTCTGAGCCCAGGCAGGGGGAGGCATTGTGCCCAGGGCTTTCGAACCAGGCTCTGGCTCAATCCTCACCCCAGCCCCGGGAGGCAGGAGGTGCTTTTGTCCCCATTTTACAGACAAACAGAGGTTTAGAAAGAGGTGTGTTCTACACTCACCCCAAGTCCAAAGTGATGTTCATGTATCCAATGTTGAAAACAGGAGCATCAAAAACCAAACTGAGACCATTCTGTGTTCCTCCTTTTTTTTTTTTTTTAATGGACTTTAGTTTTCAGAGCAGAGTTAGGTTCACAGCAAAAGTGAGTAGACGGCACAGAAATTTCCCGTATGGTCCCTGTCCCTGCACACGCAGCTGCTCCTTTTAGAAGCCCGTGAAAACCCTCCCTACAGCCACTCCCTGTCCTCCGGCGAGGGAGGCAAGTCATCTGTTCCACAAAAACCAATCTTCCAGATTACTGACATTTTCCATTCCAGGAGATAAGCTTTTATATCTTTAGCCACTTGTGTTGGTAGCATAAGATGGTTTGTAAGTGTTCACTTCTTTAACGAAGGACAGGCAGCAAGGGGCAGCTGGGTGGATCAGTCAGTTAAGCGTCTGCCTTCGGCCCAGGTCATGATCCCAGGGTCCCAGGATCGAGCCCTGCATTGGGCTCCCTGCTCAGCGGGGAGCCTGCTTCTCCCTCTCCCTCTTGCCTCTCCCCCTGCTCTCACTTTCTCTCTCTAACAAATAAATAAAACCTTTTTTAAAAAGTACATGCAGCATTAGTGACCTTCAACAGACTTGGATACACTGATGTCCTCTGAAAACACCCAAGCTGTCCAGACCAGTCGCCCCTCACTGACCGGCCCCACTGCTCTTCCGGGGACTGATTCTCTCCCCGCACCTTGCCCCATCCCACACCCCGGCCCCCAGCTGTGGCTTCTCAGCACCATCTCTCACTGTGTCCTCCGTTAGTTCGAAACCACTACTCACACGACAAGAAATTACATTTCCCCGAAGAAAACAGACACTCAACCTGATTCGGTCATTTCCATTTCACACAGAATCCTATACCACCAAACCCTGACCGGGGCCGGGGAGGGGGTCGGTGTGCAAGGCCGGCAAGGATCTGCTACATGGAAGATCACAGGTATTTTGTGGAAGTTATTTTTGTTGTCACTCAGGTGCGTTTTCTGCTTGCTTCCGGGGCGATGGTCTGCCCTGGAGAGGAGAGGTTCCTCTGCCTGACCATGAGATGAGCACAGTGCGGACTGCCATTCCGGCTAGACAGAAATGTCCGACAACAAGCATGTCGGGCTGGTCCTGGACACAAGAGGGAGGTGACGGCCTCTGATCAGAGCAGCAGGGCTGGGTGCAAAAAGCAGGAAAGCCAACATAAACACGGAGCGCTTCAAGACAGGCACATCAAGGAGGAAACCAAGGATCAGGAGCCCAAAAGGGCCACCTGTAAGTTTCTGGAATTCTCTCTGCTGGGCTTCTTCTCACAGGGAGTATTGTTACCAGCCCGCCCACATGTTGCAACAGAAATGCCATGCCAAGCCATGCGAGCGCCCTGCACAGGCTGACCACAGGTGGATCCTGTGGTCAATTTGGGGCCACTTCAAACCGACAGTCTCTAAATATATCCCCAAAATTTGGGGCACCCATGCTGCTCAGTTGGTTATGCATCTGACTTTGGCTCAGGTCATGACCCGGGGGTCCTGGGATAGAGACCTGCAGGGGGCTCTGTGCTTGGCAAGGAGTCTACTTCCTCCTCCTGGTTATGCATCTGACTTTGGCTCAGGTCATGACCCGGGGGTCCTGGGATAGAGACCTGCAGGGAGCTCTACGCTTGGCAAGGAGTCTACTTCTCCCCCTGCCCCTCCTCCTGCTCACGTGCACTCTCTCGCTCTCTCAAATAAATAAAATCCTCAAAATAAATAAATAAATAATCCAATATTTTCTTAAAGAGGAAGGGGCTGAGCAACACATGCAAGAAGAGCAGGAAAAGCAGGCGAGGGCCATTTCTCAGGCTCTCCTTCATTAAGCCAAACAGTTCAGCTCTGGCTTTGACTTGCATTCACCATTCAGCAAAACCAAAGTCCCGTGATTCAACCAGAGCTACGCTCCTGATACGGCAACTTGCCTGCACATACCTCTTAGAGACCTCGCCTCCCCACCTTCATCCAAGCTGGCTTACCCCTTTATTCTGTCTGCCCCCTGAAAGAAGTCCTGGTAAATTTCTCCATTTGATTCAATTTCCTGCATTTCCGGGCCCCTTGCCGGTAAATTGGGACCCTAAGCAGCTGTTCAACTGTCCCTCCCTCTACCCAGCTGCGGCTGTAACAGCCAAGTGCAAAAGACTGGTGATCTCTTAAAGGTAACAAGTCAGTACCACACACGTGCACGCGCGTACACACACACACACACACACACACACACACACACACACACACAGATCTTTCTAGAATATATTCCCAAATGTTTGAAATGAAAGAGCTCCCTAAAAATTTTTAAATCCAATTTCCAGGTAAACAGCAGAAGGCACAGAATCTCCAAAAGGTCAAGAAACTGTTCAAGGTTACACCCAGGAAATAGCAAGCTGGAAGGTGAGCCTCCGTCTACCTCTGTTGTAAGCCAACTGCTATCCCACGGTGTCGCTGGCATGTCTTCTGACATAGGGGGCATGGCAGAGCTGTTGGCACATCAGCCTTCCCTGTGCCTAGTCATGTCTGGGGAGTGAATGAGTTGGGAAGTGACCCAGGAAGATCTGGGTCTCAAAAACAAAGTCTGGCTAAGAAAAGCAGGACAGGGTACCAGGGCATGGATAGGGCAGCTGGAGGCCCCAGATCAGAACCCATTCAGTCCCTCCTCCATCCAGTCCTGGATGAGGGGTCCAGCTGGGGCTTGTGCGCACTGTTCATGTGGCCACAGCTCTGGGATCCGGAGAGCAGGAGGCCAGAGGCAGGCAAGGCCTAGACTCCTGAGCACACCCAGGAGGAAAAGCTGTCAAGAAGTGTATTTTCACTTAAAACAGGAAAGAGTGCAATAAGCATTAGTAAATGGGTTGAGGAAGAAACGATGAGGGCCCCATCCTCAGAGGCAGGGAAGCAGGAGAAGGTAGTGTAAGGGATACAGCAAGCAAGTTGAATCAGAGAACATCCAAGGTCTCCTCCTGCTCTGAGATTGCACAGCACTTGGAGGAGGGGGCAAGTGGTGCTGGTACCCGAGCTTCCCTGGTTGCCATGGTGACTTGGCCCAGGGAACCCAGCCTTGCAGCGGGAAGGAAAACAACCTCTTCCAAGAATCGCTGTCCCAGAGCCACATTGGGGCTGCCTTTACATGCATGGTCTTATGGAGGTGGTACCACAGCGCTATGAAATGGGCCCTTTGGGCCCCTCTCTTCCCATGGAAATGTGAGGTTGGAAGACCTTAAGAAGGCTGCCCTCTTGTCTGAAGCCAGCGAGGCTCAGCATCAGGACTCAAACCCAGGCCACCCGAGTCTACAGCTGGTGCGGTCACCATCGGGCCCAACCGCCACACCATGGCTCAGCGTCAGGCTCCATCAGTATCTGCAAGCCCCGTCGGAAGTCATGACTTGGGGAATTGGAAACTGAGTCATCCGTGTTGGCGACAGGACCTGATTAACCCTGGACTAATTTTAGATTTCCTCACAATCACTCGCCTGAATACAGAATGGCTCCTAAGGGTGATGTTGGCGAATGCTTTGTTTTTGTTTGATTTGACTAGAAAATAGGACAGCAAAGGAGATGAGGTCATGGGTCTATTACCACCCACTCGCCATTCTGCTCCTTTGAAGGGTTTCAGGAAACCCTGATAGGGGACAGCTCCAAGAATCTCCATGAGTTTTTCCAGCTAACACTCAAGGGTTGAAGGAAAATAGAGCCAGACTGCCTGGGCTCTCTGATGTCTCCTAAGTGTGCTGAGTCCAACTGTGTGTTCCAGGCACAGTGGCAGGCATGGCGCCAGAGCAGGCAAGGGAGAGCAGGGAGCCGTCCCTCAGGGAATTGTCACAAACATGCCTGCGCGCTCATGCGACCAACACCGTGCCTAGTGCACACTACCCATTTTGTACATATTGCAGATGGATGTGTGAAAGTAATCGTGGCAAACATGATCTTGAATGTTCACATTTTATTTTATTATTATTACTTTTTTCTTAAATAACCTCTATGTGTGGAACCCAGCACGGGGCTTGAACTCAAGACCCTAGGATCAAGACCTGAGCTGAAATCAAGAGTCAGACGCTGAACCGACTGAGCCACCCAGGTGCCCCTGGAATATCGAGATTTTGAAAGCAACATCCAGGTTGATTGTCTTTATGTAAATCATCGTGTCACCACAAAATAAGAGTTGTGTTCATTGCATGTCTCCTCTGCAGGCATACCTCACATCTTCCGTCTGCTCTGAGATTTGACAGGCGGTTCCGGGGGGACTCCGCAGCTTCCGATCGATAAACACAAAGCCTTGCTGCACCCAGCTGCGTATGAATTCACCCCAGTTTCACCTCATAGGATTTGTATGACCTTGAGTGGGTCTTCTCCTCCCTCGGCCCCGCTGTCTTCATCGATAAAAAGGGAGAGAGACCTCCTGGGGGCTGTCGTGGGGAGGAAGTGAGCAACGTGTGCGGATTTCCAGGCACAAGGCTGGCCACCAGGGGTGCTCAGCCAAAGGCAGGGGAGACACCTAAGGTCTCCAACCCTGTGAGTCCTCCTCTCCTCTAATTTCCAAATGCTTTTTTTAATGAGAAGTATTAAAAAGCCATCAAAGGAAATCACATGTAGATACTGAGCAAAGTGTCTTGTAGAAAAGAACAGCCGCAGAAGAAACCCGTGCCATCTCGGAAACTCCAAGACCTGGGGCCACCCAGTCTGAATGATGCTCTAGAGACACCTGCAGCTAGACAGGAGCAGAAGGGAGAGGAGGCAAGCTCACCCTGAAAAGAAGGCACATCGGGGAAACCTGCTCCTGCCTTAGCCGCGAGAGCTCACCGCTACTGCCCTGTCTTCCAGCTGAGGAGGTGAGGTTGGAGGGACACGTGGGGGGACTGTGCATCTGCCCGAACTTGACCTCCCGCCTCGGCCAGGAGGCCTTAGGAGCGGGGTTTGGATGAAAGCGATTTCAAGGGCTCCCTCCTTCCAGAATTTTCCACAGCCCTTCCTAGAGAAAGAGAGCGAGCTAGCTAGCACTGTGCTGACCACTCTGCCTGTGAGTAGTCTGGGGTGAGTTCACTTAGGGGTCCAATGGCATCAGAACCAGAACAGTCCACAGAGACCATCAGATCCAACCTTCTCTCTTCTAGAGTTGGAGAAACTGAGGCCCAGCGCCGGAGGCACCTGCGAAAGAACATGTGATCACGAAACTGAAAAATCCAGAGTCCTGGTATTGCGCTGGGGCCAGAGAGCCATCAGCCACCAAATAGAGGGGGTGAGGAGGGAGGGGACGCCATGAGAAGCTCAGCATCCGTCCGGGGCTCACCTGTAACGCATGTGGGGGCGGGGGGGGTCTCAGGAAGCCCTGGTGCCCTTCCTTCCAGCCTTGTTAGGCCAAGATCCTCCTTACCGCGCCCCCCAGCGCCCCCCACCCCCAAACAGAAAGAGCCAACGCCACCTCTCAGGAGCACAGGTGCCACGTCCTCATTCTTCCCGGCCTTTGATTGATTAGAGGAAAGATAACATTCCAGGGGGCTGGTGTGGGGAGGCCCAGGAGGAGCAGATCAAGGCACCCAGCCCACCCTCACCCCCGCCCGGTCCGGGCTTGTTCCCTCAGCTGTCCGTCCATCATGGCTCCAGGCACTCCTGCCCCCATCCCCCCGGAATGCTAGGAATCCCCTCCCAAACTCAAGGCTCTCCCCTCCCCAGAAACCCCCCTCCCCCCCAGGCATCCATCAGCTCCGGCCTTTCAGGAATGCACTCCCTCCTGGCACCACCAGGGCCAGGAGCAGTCGGCTAATCCTAGGCACATTCATCACTCATGTGTGGCTCAGGGGGGACCCGGCAGCAGGCCGGAGGAGGCTCCTGCCCCGACCTGCCCATTTGGCCAGGACGGATGGGTGGATGGAAGGACAGCCACAGCCGCAGGGGCGGGAAGGTGGCCGAGCGGGACTCGCCCCAAAGATAGAGCAAGAGAGATGTTCTTGGCATCTTGGCAAAGCTCTGTGGTTCCGGAGATCCGGACATTCAGGAAGCTCAGCCTGATTGATGGTGCGGACGGTGAAGAGGGCCGATGGCTTTTGCTGCTGTTGGGGAATAGATACTATGGGCCGAGGGGACAGCTCCATGGCGACACAGAGAGCTCGCTTCAGGGGACGGCAAAGGCAGCGTTAGCTCCTGCCAACACGGCTGCCCACGACGGGGGCAGAGTGCCAGGTCCCTGCTTGAGAAGCCCTGCATCTCAGGGCCCCTGGCCCCGCACCGGCCGTGCCCCGTGCCTCCCGTCCTGCTCCACCGGCCAGACCCTCGGGCTTCCCACGGCCCCTCACCCCTTCCCTCCGCTCTCTTCCTCATGACCTGCCATTGTCCTAGTACCTGCGTGTCTTCCAAGCTGCGCGAAAACCTTGGGATGAGAAGAACTACACAAAACTTATGAACAACGCAACGGTCCCAGACCTGCCATTTCCTAGCTCCTGTGTGACCCTCGCTGTGTACTGAACCTCTCTGAGCCTCCATTTCCTTTTATTGTAAAATAGGGGTAAATAGGAGTAAACACCTGCCAACAATAACATCCAAAACTTGTACCCCAAGCATCCCGTTCGGAAAGAAGCTTAGACGTCAGCAGAAACCACTGAGTGTTGGCTATTCCCAAACCCTGGGCCTGTGCGAGGATGTTTCCTCATCCAAGACCTGAGCACCGGAACGTTTCACGTCTTTATGTCTACAGACATCCTGAAGCTAGAACCTAGAGAAACCTATGCAAGTCAGTCTTCACCCTGGACATCTTTGCTTTAATTAGTCCATTCAACAAAGTTACTGAGTATCTCTGGGTGTTGACATTGTGCTGGGGATTTAGAACACAACGAGTCAGCTCTTTTTCTCAAGGAGGCAGATTCATGGACAGGCAGATAGTGAACAGTGGGAAAACCCTGTGAGGGGTGAGCAGTGAGCACTGGGTGGGGAAAGACATGCAACCAGGATGGATATTCAAGGTATTCAAGGAGGGCTTCCTGGAGGAAGGCCCACGTAGGGCATAAGTAAGGGTTAGCCAGGCAAATGGGAGCCAATGAGAGGGAACACAGAGCCCCAGCAAACCCTCTACCATTCAAGATACATGGGGCAGAGCACTAGGCCCCATGACAAGCCTGCCCCCCTAGGGCTGCATTTCCATGGAGCCCTCCCACCAGCCCTCCAGCCTCGAGGGAACCCCGTGGCTGGGAGACAACTCTCAATGTAAATCACCCAAACCCACACAGGTCTATCTCTGGGCTGGTCCAGCCTCGAGAGGAATGCAGGAAGGGTGGAGGGCACACAGCCTTCAGCTGGGGTAATTTTAGATGCATTGTCATGCCTGCCTTGGGCCACCTCTCAGCCAGGTCCTGCCTGAGCTGGGAAAGGCTCCTCGTCTCGAGACCTTGAGAGGATGTGGGTTTTGGAGCGAGGCCAGACCAGCAGGATGGGAGGCCAGGCCCAGTCAGGGCCCTTCCTCAGTGGGGGCCGGACGCGGGCAGGGGTTTTGTCACCTAAGGCCTTGCTCTGTGCGGACCCTGATGTGTCCCTGGTCAATGTCGCGAACGCTGTGGAGCCCCCACTGACTGATAAGGTGCCCCTAAAAGGAAAACAAAGCAGATAAAAGGCCATTGGTTTGGTTGTGGAAGGATCTCGATGCTGAGAAATAGGGTGCCAGGCAGTAAAGTGGGAGAGGTGGGCATGTGGGCATGGCTTGGTGCAAGGGCACGGCACTCAGAGCAGCTCCTGGCTTCCAGGCTTTTCCAGGCACTGGTTGCACGAGCTTGGACAAGTCAGCAAACCCTCAGTTTGCCTCAGTTCCCTCATCTGTGAAATGAGCTCAATAGTAGTAGCGGGGAGGAAAGTAGCCTCTCTCAGCTAGGGTGTGAAAAAAATAAAGGGATTATCAGAATGTCACAGGATCAAGTAAGTGCTCCATATCTGTTAGCCATGATCCATTTCTTGCTAAAGAGCCACATATATGAATCCAGATCCCCAGCTCTGGTCTTAGTTCTAATCCCTTCCTCTCTCCCAGCCCGTGTTTCACTCTCCTAAAATGAAACGTTTGGAATAAAATCATAGGTTCCTCTCCAGGCACAGGGAGAGAGGGCATGCCCTTTAGCATAGAAGGTGATTTCTCAGACTACAAAGTTCTAGGCTGTTTGGTCGTCCCCTAGTGACACTGATATGCCCCCTCGGGGTACAGGCACCTGCAGGGAGTCATTGCACATGGACACAGAGAAGAGCAAAAGTGCGAGGGAATCTCACAGGTGATCTGGGAGAGCCCCGTGGGTGGGAATATTTGCAGGAAAGAAGATCAGATGGGGCATTATGGAAAACAGCATGGAGGTTCCTCAAAAGTTTAAGAATAGAACTACATACGGTCCAACAATTTTACTGCGGATATACATCCAAAGGAACCCAAATCAGGATCTCAGTGAGGTGTCTGCCGTGTTCATTGCAGCATTATTCATGAAAGCTGGAACTTGGAAATAAGCTAAGTGTCCGTCAACAGGTAAATGGATGAAGAAAACTGGTAGGCGCGCGCGCACACACACACACACACACACACACACACACATACACACGATGGTGTATTATTCGGTCATAAAAAGAAGGAAATCCTGCCATTGGCAACGGCAGGGATGAACCCAGAGGTCATTAACTGAGATAAGCCAGGCAGAGATAGACAAATACCGTATGGTATCAGTTAGATGTGGAATCTTAAAAAACTGAGCTGATTTCATAAAAACCGAGAGTAGAATGGTGGTTGCCAGGGGCTGGAGGGCAGAGGTGGGGGAATAGAAAGAAATTGGTCAAAGGGCCCAAATGTCCAGTTACAAGAAGAGTAAGTTGTGAGGGTCTAGCAGAGAGTACAAGGACTGTAGTTGACAATGCTGTATTGTATACTTGGATTTTTAGATCTAAACATTCTCACCACACACAGAGCAGAGCCAACTGCAAAAGGTGATGGACATGTTATATTCTTTTAAAATATATATATATATATATATATATATATATATATATATATATATATATATATATTTATTTATTTATTTAAGAGAGAAAGAAGGGGAGAGAGAGGAAGAGGGAAAGAGAGTCTCATGCAGACTCCACACTGAGCTCAGACCCCAAAGTGGGGCTTGATCCCAGGACCCTGAGATCATGACCTGAGCCAAAATCAAGAGTCTGATGCTTAACCAACAGAGCCAACCAGGTGCCCCGTGTTAGTTATCTTGATAGTGGTAATAATTTCTTGATATATATGTATGTGTCATAGCATCACATTTTACACTTTAAATATACATAAATAGATTTGTCAACTATCCTTCAATAAAACTGGAAAAAAATAAACATCCATGTCCCCACCCTGGGGGAAAAGGGGGGAGTGCAGGAGAGAAGAAACCTGAGTTCTAGAATGTTCTGTGACTGTTTTATAGACTGGATCTTGACAAGTTTGTTTGCCAAGCCTCGGTGTTCTCATCCTTGAGTGGAGGCATAAAACACTACCTCTCACAGTGAGATGATCATAGGAGATTGCACCTTGCAGAGCGTTACACAAGAGAGAGCTCACCCTGGCTCCAGGCCTTTGTAGAGACTGCCTCCTCTGCTATCCCTCCATCTTTCTCATCTTTATGGCCCTGAAACAATCTTGCAGTTCACTCAGGTGTCCTCTCCTCTGGGGTGCCTCTCCTGATCCCTGATCCTTGCAGTGGAAAGTCTCTCTTGAAGGTGGGAACTCTTCTGTGAACACATAGACTCTTCTTATGTGTGGAAGGAACCCCCTTTCTGGATGCAGTCTTCTAGCTTGTTCTTTCCAAACCATGTCTTATGGTTAGGCATTCAGAAAGTAAAGGGAGTTAGATGTTTCATTACTAGGATATGGTTCTCCTGAGAGACATGTGCTCAGTCAGTCCACAGTAGGCACAAATACAGTTGAGGTAAAGAGGCAAGTGGGCTCCAGTTCTGAATAATGAAGAGTAAGCAAAGTCTGCTCTCTCTCTCCCACTGAACAACTAAGAAACCTGGATAGAATGTATAGAAACATTATACTAAGAGATGCCAAAACTCCTCTCAGTAATAATAGATGGAAGTAATAAACAGAAAATCGGCAAGGATGTTGAAAAACTGAACCAGACATCAACTAGGTGTATCTAAATGATATTTATAGAACACTTCACCCAACAGCAGAATACACATTCCTTTCAAATGAACATGGGACACCTACCAAGGTATAATTTATCCTGGGTCATTAAACAAGAACTTTAACAAATTTAAGAGAACTAAAATTATGCTGGTATCTTCTATGATCATAACAAAACTAATTAGAAGTCTGTAACTGAAAGCTAAGTGGGAAATCTCTAATTACTTGGAAATTGAACAGTATACTTCCAAATAATCCATGGTCAATGAGGAAGTGTCAAGGGAGATTAGAAAATATTTTGAAGTGAACATAAAAGGCAACATATCAAAATTTGTACTAAACAGCTAAAGCAGTACTTAGAGGAAAACTTATAGCATTAAATGTTTGCATGACAGAAAGAGGAAAAAGCTCAAATCAAAGATCAAAACCTCCACCTTAGGAAATAAGAAATAAGGAATTAGGAAATAAGAAAAATAAACCCACACAAGCAGAAAAAAAGAATATAATGAAGAACAAAAGTCAATAGACTCAATGGAATTAAAACATAGAGTAATAAGAAAAATCAGTTAAAATGACCTGGATCTTGAAAAGGTCAATAAAATTCATAATCCTCTACAAAGACTGATAAGGGAAATGAAAGNCTCTGCTCAGCGGGGAGCCTGCTTCCCCCTCTCTCTCTGCCTGCCTCTCTGCCTCCTTGTGATCTCTCTCCCGCTGTGAAATAAATAAATAAAAAATCTTTAAAAAAAAAAATAAAAATAAAAAAATAAATAAAATAAAATTCATAATCCTCTACAAAGACTGATAAGGGAAATGAAAGAGAAGACACAAACTATCAAAATCAGAAATAAAAGAGGGAAAAGCACTGGGAAAACACAGACATGAGAAAGATAATATAGAAACAGTACAGATAACTCTAGACACATAAATCTGTTAATTTAGCTGAAATGGACCAATATTTCAAAAACCACAAACTACAAAACTCACCCAATATGAAATAAATAACCTCAATAGTCCTGTAACTACTAAAGAAATACATTTTATAGTTACAAAAACGAACTTTCCAGGCTAGATAATTTCACTGTCAATTTCTTTTTTTTTTTAAGATTTTTTTTTATTTATTTGACACAGAGAGAGAGATTACAAGTAGGCAGAGAGGCAGGCAGAGAGACAGGGAGAGGAGGAAGCAGGCTCCCTGCTGAGCAGAGAGCCCGATGCGGGCCTCGATCCCAGGATGCCGAGATCATGACCTGAGCCGAAAGCAGAGGCTTTAACCCACTGAGCCACCCAGGCGCCCTCACTGTCAATTTCTACAAAATAGTTAAAGACAAAATGACATCAATTCTATAGACCACTCCAGAAAATAGAAGGAAACATGCCTTAATTGTTTTATGAAGCCAAGATTACCCTGATATCAAAAATAGGAAAAGAAAATATTACAACAGAAAACTAGAGATCAATATCTCTCAGAACACAGATGCAAAAGTCCTCAACAAAATATTTACAATTACAGTATTTATAAATGGATTTTATATCCACTTATTTATCCATATATTTATAAATGGATTTTATATCCATTTTAAATCCATTGCTGGATTTAAAATCCAGCATATTTTTAAAAGAATATACACAGCACCCAAAGGTATTTATCACAGAAATGAAACACTGGTTTGATAGTCAAACATTGATGAAGGTAATCTACCAAGGGGCACCTGGGTGGTTCAGTGGGTTAAGCACCTGCCTTCAGCTTAGGTTATGATCTTGGGGTCCTGGGATTTAGTCCTTCGTGGGGCTCCCTGTTCAGCAGGGAGTCTGCCTCTCCCTCTCCATCTGCCTCTCCCCCAGCTCATGCTCTCTCTCACTCACTCTCTCTCTCTCAAATAAATAAAATCTTAAAAAAAATGTAATCTACCATTTTAACATTTGAAAGAAGAAACATCCCGTGATCATATCAGTTGATGAAGAAAAAGAATTTGACAAAATTCAAAACCCATTCATTTAAAAACACCTAGCACACTAGAAATAGAAGGAAATTTCCTCAGTCTATAAAAGGACATCCACCAAAACGTAAAAGTTATTTGAATCCTAAAGGACAGGGATCACAGCAGGCTGGAGCTGTGGAGGACACCCGGGGCGGGGGTGGGGTGGGGGTGGGCTGGGGTGACACACTGAGGATTTAAGGAAATTAAAACAGGGTGGAGAGCTCAGGAAACAGGAGGCCCCGTGATGTCCGCGAGAGAGGATGCCCATGGGAGAAGAGCTCTGACTGGGCCCCAGAGACGCTAGGAGAGAGGACATGCCTCCTAGTGCCAGGGGCTTCACAGGCGCTGTGTCATCCAATCCTTGTGACCATCCAGTGAGGATGGTGTAACTAGGAGGAGTTGTGACCTCCAATTTACAGACACGGAAACCGTGGCACCGCGTGGTCATCTTGGGTGCTGATACGTGACAGAGCTGGGATTTGAGCTTCTGCCCCATGGCTAAGGGGATGCCTATTTCCTCTACAAACTGGTTACTAGACTGGCTACATATGGAATCCTCCAAAGGCCTTTTTAGAAATGCAGAATCTCTAGAAATGGGATCTAGAAAGTTACACTTTCTAAATCTCCAGGCGATTCTGAGGTGCCTGGCAGTTTTATAAAGACTCAAGGCATAGGAGTCACTGTCCTTGGGGCTATTTCCCTCTTGGCCAATTCATATCTATACCCCAGGATCAAAGCCCAGAACTGCTTTGTTGCTAGTCATGGATTAAAGATCACACCAGCTCTTTGACATGCAGGCCATCATCTGGAATCAGGAGAACAAGTCCAGCATTTATAAGCTAGGCAAGCCATTACATTCTCTAAGTCTTGGTTGCTAGGTCTGTAAAAAAGGAAGGTAGTATTGCTCTTACATAGTTGTAAGGATCAAACATAATCATAGGATCAAATATAACACAGATGCAAAATCCCTTGGCAATTATGCATCGCACAGTTACCAAGTGTCCCACTGCACCAGGCTTTGTGGGAGCACTGGCCTACAGAGATGATCAAGACACAGTCCCTGGCTTCAGGCCCTTGATGAGTGGACATTAGTCCTCTGCAGTGCGATCCAGGGACCCAGGCTCCTTCCATCCTGGGACTCACTTTCAGCACTGAACTCCCAGGTTGTCAGCTTAGGGAAGGAGCATACAGGACTTCTGTCTCATTTGTTTTGTTTTGTTGTGATGGCCGGGACTGGCAGGATCACTGACGTTCCATTGACTGGAAGTCTGTCCTGTGCATGGGCTAGCTGCAAGGGAGGCAGAGAAATGTGCGGTTGTGCACCCAGAGAGAAGAGGGAGCAGTGACTGCCAGGTTCTGGGAGACAGGATGAGACTCGGGAGATATGCCATTTGGATGATTTCTGCTACTATCTTCTTGGCTCTCTCCAGGTCACCACACGTTGACTCACCCTTGCATATTTTTCAAATCTCCTGGTACTCACTTATTTAATTCTTAAGGGGATTGGTATAATGAAATCAAGCCCAACGACATTGCAGAAAGAGAACCTGAATTGCGTTTTCTTACAGCAGGAAGAGGAAATACACTTCCCCCAGGCAGAAAAGTATTCTCTGATCAACTGGGTGCTTCTCTGAGGGGAGACTTCCCCCGCACTCCAGGTCGTTCGGTTCCTGGGGGAGCTGAAAACATACCAGTGAATTACCAGGAGCAGACAGCCTCCTGCATACCCTGTCCTCTCCCATCCGTTCCCTCCCTCCATCTTTACTGACATCTTTGTCCCAGATGGGTCCAACAGATCCAAGTCTGAGAAGGGGCACCACTGATCCCCTGAGAGATAGAGGAAATCTCTGCCCTCTACCTCCTCCCCAGAAGGGCTACTGTTGTCTTCTCTGATGTGACCCAATTCAGCCACAGACAGGGAATATGGGATTGAGCTGAGCCAAGCAGGTCATCAAAGATAAGGTAATTATGAGACTGGACTTCTGAGTCACTTGAATCTGAATTTGCTCCCTAGCTCTATCCCTTCCTAGGTGGAAACTTTGAACAATTAATTTAAACTCTGTAAGCCTTGGTTTCTTTATCCACAAAATGGGTCTAATGTAAGGTTCAAATAAGAAGCTATGTGAAGGCACCAGCACCTTTAGCACCATTCCTACTGTGGTCTTTCTCTTGCAAACTCTGTGCTTGTTCCTGTGTTCATTTCTTCCTGTATTCATTCAGTCACTCACTCCTTTCTCAGCAGAGTTCCCAAGCATGGACCTTGGGTAGGCCATATGAGGAATGGTGGGGACTCCCTCCCAGCATAACAGCGGAGCACACACCTGAAGCAATCACTACAATACGGAGCGATAAGACTTGTCTGGGGCAGGGGAGTAAGATCTCTGCCCAGGGAGGCAGAAGAAGAGGGTCTTGGTCATCTTTAAGCATGACTAGGTCATCAGGCAGGCAAGCTGCTAGCAGGGCATTCCCAGACAAAGGAAGAGCAAGGGCAAACATACGGAAGCATTAAAATTGCATATAGCATGTTTGAGAAATAGGAAATGTCCCCTTTTGGTGGGGAATGAGGCAGGAGCTGAGCTGTTCTGGGACTACGGGGGACCAGATCACGAGGGACCACATGCTCTGTGCTAGGGACTTAGAACCCAAACTGAAGCCATGAGCACCATCAAACGGCGTGAGGTAGGGATGTGTCAGTACATTCATCCTGCAGCCAGAGTAGACATGGTGCCTAGAAGACAAGCCTGGAGACAAAGGACTCTTCAGGGGTCCATCATTTCAAGGATGGCAGCCAGGGGAATGTCGTGGCATGAGGATGAAGAGGCATTGAGGGAAACTCTATCTCAAGCCAGAGTTATTTTGCCTTCAGAAGCCCCCAAAAGTTTCAGCATCAGCTCCTCGGGGAAAATAACCAGCAACCATGGAATGCTACTCAGAGATCAACCATCACCTGATTCAGGTCCCATGATCTCCCTTGACTACGGCCACTGGTGAACGTGCACTTGGAATCCCGCAATGCTATTTGAATTTCACACCTTGCATGTCTTTGTGGGACTCAGCTTCCTCCAAGAAAATCATGAAGCAATACTTATAACCAAGACATAAGATCTCAGACTACAAATCATCCTCATTCACATGCATTTACCATTCCTTTACTCCCACCGAGACGGCCCAGGGTGTTGTGTTGGGAATGTTGGGGAGAAATGAATCTTACCACATTGAGGACAGCAGCGAACAGAGGTGCTGATGTCAAACCCAATCCCCCATCAACTCTGCTCTAACAAGCTTCAGGACCTTAGATCCCCTGGCCTCGGTCTCCGATTTTGAAAAAACAGGGATTATAATACTTATTTCATGGTTCCATTTAGTCCCGCCTAGCACATGGCCTGATGGATAGCAAATGCTCAGAGATGCTTGTAGCACTGGGACAATGGGCTCTCCTGGCCAGAAAGGGCTTTCTCTATGTGACTTGACTAGGGACGATCAGAGGGCAAGTAAATCATCCTCAGGGAAGATGGACACATGCAACTAACCAATTTCTTTTGTGTCCATGTGCAAGGAGCCCTGTGAGTCAGAGGGCTCTTCCAAGCTCTCAGGTTGAGGCTAAGGGACAAGCCCGATTAAGGGACTAGCCCTTTACGGGACACCGCCTGCTAAGGGACAAGTCCCCAAAGGCACCAGACCCCAATAGAGCTGCCTCCTGCCTTCCCGGAGAAGTTTCGATCCAAGGCCCACCTTCTGGGGAGCAATTTCCCTCCTCCTTCTGGGAAACGAAAAAGCTGCCAGATGCATGCTTTAAAAATAAACTCTGCAAGAGAAAGAAGACTATCATGTGTTTGCTCCCAAGCTGGTCTGAAATATTTGAAATGCGGAGAGACTCAAAACTGTCAGGAATCAGCAGAGCTCTTACGTTTGTTTCAACATTTGGGGTGAGAAACAAAGGGATTCGAATCTCCTCTTTAAAGCTTCCGCACAGCATTTGGGATTGCCGTAACAATAGACATGTTTCTCTATCAAAAGAGAAAGTTAGATCAGGCTCTGCAGACAGTAACAGCATCACCAATTTGGACCCACCAGTGAAGCAGCTGAAATCACACAGACAAGGCTGCTGGATCATTTAAATGGTTATGAAGAAAGAATTTTCCTGGTGGTCGAATGAAAAGAGATTTTAAAAAATACATATAACTTAGAGGTTTAGATGAAACACTCCAGACCCTGACGGCTCAAGTCTGAGGCTCCACCATTTCTGTGTGACCTTGGGTGAGTGGCTTAACCTCGCTGGACCTCTGCAGGCTTCGATGAAATTAAATGAGCAAATATTTGTAAAACATAACGTCTCGTTTAGAGTAAGTGCTAGTAAGATGCTTGGAAAATAATAAATAGCACTAAAATTAAAGGTGAAAAATGACCAGTTTTTTCAAGGTATTTGTCTTGCATTCAGTGGGTCCTTTACGTTTCAATCTTACCAAATCATCAGTATAGATCTGGGGATCCCCTGGGGATCGTTCAAGGCCATGATGGAGGTGCTGGGAAGGGAGTCTCTAGCTCAACCTTCATTCCCCCGGGCTTACTCCTCCGTACACAGTGCGGGAGGAGGACTCCTCTTTCCAAACGGAGATTTGTCGGTAGCCTCACTGAGAGGTTCTGATCCAGCAGGTTTTATAATCGGACAAGCTCAGGAACCACCAGCAGCACACTGAATTCCTTCCCAATTAAAAGGAATAACGAGGTTTGACCAGCTGCTTTCTTTGGTGCCAGGATTTTATCTATCCCTTCTCTCATCCAAGTGTCCAATACCAAAACAGAAGGGGATTTCCTGCACAAAACCTCCCTTAGGAGAGGCAGGGCAGGAGGTCTTGGGGAAATCAGGAGAAGCCCGTCCTAGGGATTTTATCCTGCCCAGGGCTCCATTCAGATAAAACCTTGTACCATCGCAGCTGCGCGTGGGAGAGGCTTCAGATTGTCCCAAATGGGTCAGGCAGGGAAGAATAGCGGAAAGATATTGACAAGCTTGGGTAAGAAGCTTTTCGAGTTTTTGGGTTTTTTGTTTTTGTTTGTATGTTTGTGTTTGTTTTTGAGAGAGAGCAAGTGCAAGCTGGAGGGGAGGGGCAGAAGGGCAGGGAGAGAGAGAATCCCATGCAGAGTCCACGCTGAGTGCAGAGCCTGATTCAGGGCTCTATCTCACAACCCTGAGATCACCACCGGCCCCAAATCCTAGAGTCAGAGGCTCAACCCACTGAGCCACCCAGGCACCCCAGCTTTTTGGGTTTTAAACGTATTTTTAAAGACCTTCTCAAAGGGAAGATGCAAATCCGGGCCAGAGCTGATTGGAAAAGATAGAGATCTTTGGGGCTTGGGCACCCTGAACAGCACCCAGCAGAGGCCGGCCTCCAGAAATGTAACTGGGCTGTTTGGAGACACGTGACCTGGCCACGTCCCTGTCTTTAGTCCCCTAACCAGGACAGTTTCCCATCTGTAAAATGAAACCACGATGGTGCCCATCTCACAATGACACACGTATAGGGGCTGCAGAGGCTGGAAGATGGAAATCCCATGGAGAATGAGGTCACAGTCACACAGATGCCACTCGGAACCAGGCACGTGGACAGGCCAGCCACTCAGGTGGACAGACAGAGCCTGCGTCCCTCCTGCTCCAGTCCCTCCAGCTGTGTCCCACACCTGCACCGTGTGGGGGAGGTAATCGAGTCCCCAGGGACAGCTGAGCTGGGCTTCCAGAAACCAGAGACACTGGGCAGCTGGCAGGTGTCCCGAGCCGTGTGGGACCTGTCAGAGTGGTCCATTTATGCCAATTACGTGGACACCACCTCATGTGAGATTAGGGCTCCTGTGTTATTTTCTTTCTGCCTTTTTGGAGAAGCTGAGATGAACTCAGTCCAGTCTCTTCATTCATTCATTCATTCCCCAACTGAGCACCTGACACATAACAGGTACCTTGTGGATATAAATGAATAAATACCAGTGTGACTCTGAATTCCAGGGGATCACAGTCTAGTGGAGAGAGCAGAGCACAAACATGTGACCCGGGATAGTCCAGGAAGAGTGGATGGGTTTGCAAAGTACTCCGGACGTGGGGGTGAAGCGATATGTGCAGCAAGAGCCATCTAAACCGGGCCGACAGCACAGAAAAGTGGAGGCAAGAGGTTCCAGGCAGAGGAAGTAAGCTGATCGAAGACAGGACAATGAGAGGTGATGGGTGGGGTGGGACCCAGGGAATGCGGGGGGCCACGGGTGTCAGGGATTAGAATACAAAACTCAAGAGCTGGAGGAACATGCCCAGAAGTTAGGGACCTGCCTGAGATCAAGGACCTGCTAAACGGTGCTGCATGGGGGGGAAGGGGGGAGCCTCACCCCTCCCAGAGCTCTACCCAGGAATGGCCTGCTACCCACATTGGCTTCCGCAAATGGTGCAGCGCTGTGCTGATTTTCAATTCCACAGGCAGCTCTCTCCTCGTCCTCAGCCCCCACCTGCGCCTGGCTGAGACCCCCCCAGCCTCGTACTCACTGGCTCTGGCTGGCTCTGCAGACCTGGGCTCAGGCCCAGCGCTGCGTTACCCTGGTCAAGTCACTTTCCTCCGTGACGCCAAGTTTTCACATTGTGACATAGAAACAGTACCACACACACTATCCTGGGAAAGTCAAGTGCAAGAGTGAAGCACATGACGAACTATAGGTGCCGTAGGGCTGTGAGGAGCTACATAGAGGAGGTGGTTTTCTCTAACCCACGCTGCAGGGGCTCGCAGCCCAGAGATGAGACGGCTCTGTCCTCAGGGGACACAAGCCGGCCACCCAGGGACCACAGGGCTGCATGGTAAGTGCCCCGACAGAGACTCCCCAGAGCCAGTCTCGGGCAGTGGGATGCTACAGGAGTCTAGGAAGAGGAGACACTTACTAAGCTGGGGTCCAAGCTTAAGTCCTGGGGACAGGAGTCGGGCCCCGAGGAACTGGGGCAGGGTGGCCCAGGCAGGGGACCATCCCAGCAGGTGGCAGAAGGCTGATGACACAACCAGAGGAAAACCTGAAGGAAGCAGGCTGGAGGCGGAGAGTCCGCAGGACATCTGTGTGCCAGTCTGGGGAGCTGGGGTTCCTGCCTCCAGGGAAGCAGGGGGTGCCTGACAAGGGACTGGTGCTTTTAGAGCATGGGTTCCTGGGGGCACCCACCGGCGCCTTCAGCCCGCAGGTGCCCCCACGCTTGCTGCGCGGTACTGCCCCCCCAGGACACCTGGACGCTGGGCTGGGAGGTCCTTCGGGCAGGGGACTCCCTCCCTGGCTCCGCCGAGGAGTTTGATAGACGCTGACGGATGAAGAACGCCGGGAAGCTTGCGGGCAGTTCCGCCCTTAGGGAGGGTCACCCATGTGGACGTGAATCCACCAGGCTCCTCTCAGCCCCGAGCAACGTCCACGCGGGGATGTCAATTCCGTGCACCTGTCTCGTTGCACTCCGGGTTGCATTTCTTTCCTCTCCCCAGATTCGTCCCTCTCCTAAATGTCCCAGAGCCTGGATTCCTGTGGACCCACTGCCATCCCCACAGATCAGCCCCTGAAGCCTCGTCTCAGCTGTGGACCTGTTGCCAAACCGCAGCTGCCAGCACTTGTCACCAGGCTGGACAAGTGACCTGGCTCTGTTCCCAGCCTGCACAGCTGGGGAAGAATGAGTCAGCAGGGTCCTGTCTCCATGACTTTGCGTGGAGCGTGACCCAAGGGCCACAAGAGATAAATTACTTGAGGATGGTCCCCGTAGGGAGCTCTCTAAAACCTCCACGTCTCAGGGAGGGGAAAATCTTGAAGGTCTTCTTGCTCACAAGCTCTTCAAGGGCTGCAGGAGCTCAGACCTGGAGCCACACTGTCTTGTACAACCTTGAGCAAGTTAGCGGCTCTCTGTGCCTTGATGTTCCCATCCATAAAATGGGTGTAACCGTAGCACTGACCTGACAGGGCTGTAGGGAGAATCAAATGAGTCCGTTAATGTGAAGTGGACGTGGCACATAGTGACACCCGGGAAATGAGATCTGTTGTCACTGTCGCCAGTACCGAGAGCATTTCTGACTCTACCAGAGCGGCCATCCATACACCAGGCTCTAAAGTGTCTCCCCAGGGCTCGCACGCACACAAGTAGTCCTTCCACCCAGAACGTAGTCTTAGAGAGATCTCTCTTCCGGCTCTCCCTCCTCAGCTCCGAGACGAAGCCTCGCTTCCTTCTAAACTTCTCCAAAGGCATTGTCTCGGTGTTTCTCTACTGCCCCGGTCTCTGTCTTGTCGCGACTTGTTAATTTGTCCACCCTGTCTCCCCAGCCCTGAAAACAGGGTTCCAAGTGTGCCACTGCAGGGTCAGCTGCAGCTGTCACTGGCTCCCTGTCCACCCATTGATCACAGTCCCTCTGACCCAGCCCCGGGTCCCTTTTCCTGCCCTCCGAGGGGTGGCATGGGAAGGACTCCGTCCTCCTGTAGACCAAGTTGGCAGGTCCCTTGTGGACCCCAGAGCCAAACGCTGAGCTCACCCAGGGTGAACAGAGCCATGAGGTCCAAGAACTGATCAGAAAGCTTTGGAGACCAGAGGCAGGTGTGGAAGAACAGAGAGAAGACAGATAGAAGGCCCGGGTCCTCCTCCCACTTTGATACTGACTCTGGAGTGTGACCTTGGGCAAGAGGGACCCCTTCTGGGCCTCCCCCCTTATCTGCTGGGCTTGATACTTGAGGCCCTGTCTCACCCATAGATGCTGTCACCCCTCAAATGACTGTTGCCCCGAGCTCTCCATGCAGTCCACTCACCCCAAGGGTTAGGCCACACGCAGGTCCCTCTCTCCCCATCACTGGGGGTGAGTGCATTGTGGGGCTACACTAAAAAGCACCCCCCCAGGTGATTCCCTGATGCAGCCAAGGCCAAGAAGCACATATCTGACAAAGGAAGGGTGATTCCATCTGCTTTATGCCTTTTCCAGCACACTGCTTCACAATTCCGGGACATAAATCTTGTTGTCTCTCCAGCTAGTCTGCAAGTCCCAGGAAGGAAGAAGCCAGGTTTTATGACTCTCTGGGTCCCTCCGTGCTCCAAACCCAGAACCTGGCATTTAGGAAGAGCTTGGTAAATATTGGCTCATCACTAACTGATCGATGCCATTCAGATTTCCTTATTCAACCCCACGCCTCTATAGCACAGAATAAAGTCTAAGAATTCAGTGACTTCTACTCCAAAAAGAGGAAGGACGCCTTTCCCCTATTCAAGAGCCCAGGTTAGGACCATGATTGATCCAGGGAGTGCCACGGGTGGGACTGGATTCCCTCCTCCCAGCCCCGCCTGGAGGGAAGTTAACTCAGCTGGCCTACATGGCCTTCCATCCGTCTCTCACCCAGGCCCATGGTCAGCTCTCTAGGCAGCTGCCAGGATGACGGTTGGCACCAGATATTTGATTATTCCCTGTGAGATTCTATTCACGGCGCCAACAACAGAAGCCTCATCCCCCTTTGGCTTGGTCTTCCTATTGTCCTCTATTTAGACTGGCTGGGAACACTTCATCAGGGTGTGACCTCCTCCCACGTGGTGGACCACAGCCGAGTCTCAAGGAGGAAGAATACCAGAGGGCAATGCACATCTTTGGATGGTATGGGTCTAAAACAATAGTGGGTATATTAGTATTTTCAAAATATATGGCCTTTGGGAAAGATAGTTACAATACACCTTATCTATGTAGGAGGTCTCAAATGTAGAATCTAATGTGAGCCAGTTGGTCTCCCATGAACACGTCAAGCTTGCCCCTGCCTCAGGGCCTTTGCACTTGCTACCCTCATCACCCAAGATGCTTTCTCCTCCTACAGCCCCATGGCTTACACCTTATACCGTTTTAGGTTTCTATTCCAATATCCCCTTAGTAGAGAGAGTCTGCATGTCCACACTCCACAAAAGAAGTCCCCTTCTAGCTCTGAGATGGTCCCTAACCCTCTCATCCTGCCTTATTTTCCCCACCTGACATGCCATTTGTGTGTTTATTATTGGTTTTCTCCTCTTTTTGTCCGTTTGCTAACTCCCAGGGCCCCCAGTGCTGAGCACAGAGCTCCCTCTTTCTCTGAGAAGCAGACTTCTGGGCCCCAAGTCCAGGAAAAGCAGGACCTTTCAAGGCTTACTTCTTTTTTGGGTGTTCCTAGAAGTCTGGCTACAGGGCTCTGGGCCCTCATCAACGGTGCAAATGGTAGAGCACAGCAGCCCACACCCACACCCACTGACAACCCTCGCCGGCTGCTTGGTCAGCCGTGAGGCAGCCCAGGAAGGGGACGGGAAGATACTGCTTGGGGACGGAGACCTGGGGGTGGAGCGAGGCGGTGTTGTACAGGGCAGGTGTCAGGACGCAGCTCTGTCACCACTAAACCATATGGGCCTGAGCATCACACACCCCTTCTCACCTTGGTGTCCCCGTTCCTTCAAGAGGGAGCCGTGTCCCCTGCATCCTGAGCCCCCATGCAGGGTGCTCGTTGCACGGACAGCAGACAGGAACAGAAAGTACACTTCTCTTCACCACGTACTAACCTCAGGGCAGGACGGGGCAGAGCAGGAAGGACAACAGTGTCATGGTCTCCCAATCCCGACACAGTAGGCCAAGAGCCCCCAGAGCAGAGACAAAGCCAGGGAAAGATGGGATAGGCAGGCACCTTTTTGGTGAATCTAGCTTCTCTGGAAATTGTGGGGGGAAGGGGAGTCCTGCTTCTTAATGGAGCAGCATATATTTACAGTGGGGATCGGTTCAAACCTGGAATAGCTCACTAAAAGAATCCCACATAAAAAATTCTCATCACCTCCCACTCCTGCCCCCTCCCCCCAGGATTTCTGCTTTCTCACAGAGGATGAGGCTCGGAGGGTTCTGGAGAGAGAGAATCAAAAGCAGCAGAGGTGGGGGGTGGGCCAACACAGAGGGAAGGAGAGAAAGACCCCGGGAGTGCCGGGCTGGGGAGCCAGAGAGGGGTCGGTAGAGAACAGGAAACATGGTCTTCCTCCCGGCCTCCCACACCTCAGTCTGCCTGTGTCCCCCGCCTCCTCTGTCCCTCCTCTCTCACAGCTCCCCGCTGCGTCTTCCCAGACTCCCTCCTCCCTGCCGTTGGGGCTGGGTCCCTCATGATTCATAGGTCGAAACCCTCACGTAGCTCAGCCTGTGACCACGCTGGGAGATGGGGTCTTTACAGAGGTGACTAAGGTCACACGAGGCTCTTGGGGTGCCTCCTGATCCAATCCTACCGGTGTCCTGGTAAGAAGAGGAAATGTGGACACAAACACATGTGGACATGGCAAGAAGATGGCCATCCACAAGCGAAGGAGAGAGGCCTTGGCGGAAGCCGACCTTGATCTCACTGACACCTTGACCTCATACTTCCAGACCCCAGAGCCATGAGAAATACGTTTCTGTTTTAAAGCACACATCCTGCCGTGTTTGTTATAGCAGCCGAAGCATGCTAATACACTTCCTGCCCTGTCGCCCACCCTCCCAGCCCCCCACCACCAACCTCTCACCGCCACCACCGCCAAGACCACAGAGGTGCCACCTCCCCCGTGGCAGCCACCCCCGGTTCCTGAAGCACCAGAGCTCGAAGGCTTCCTAGGAGCCTGTGGACTTGGTTCAGAGCCAAGCAAGCTGCAGACCCTCTGGGTAAACTTGAGAAATTCACTCCTCCCTCTCGGGGCCTCTTTTGTCCTCCAAATCGGGCAAAACATACCCTGGCTTCTGGTGAGGGTTACGTGTCATTCAGCTAGGACAGCGATTTGTTAAAAGGTGAAAGAGTCCCCGCGGGGAGTTACCTGGGCAGCCATAGGGGGACGAAAACCAGGAATTACCCAGTGGGCTCAACGCCCAGAGATGCGTGTTTTTGACCCACAAATGTGATATTTCAAGAATTGTAACTGGAAACCAAGATCTGAGACATTTTGGACCTCATTCTAGGTTAATTCCCTTCAGATTCAGACACTGTGA
>LNAC01000269.1:452770-499319 GCA_002007465.1 Ailurus styani | reverse complement strand
CCCCCCCCCCCCCGCCCCAGCAACCCTGGAGGGACATGTGAGATTCGATCCGGGGTGAGCCCGGATCCCACCTCCCAGAGAAAAGCAAATGGAATGAACATAGGCTGAGCTTCCTCCCTGGGCCAGACACAGTCTCATAAATCATCTCATTGGACTACAAACTGGGTAGAGCCAACATGATGCCCATTTACAGGTGAGGAAACAAAGCTGGATGTGATTCAGGGTCTTGCCCAAGGCCACCTGATAGTCACCAGTAGAGCCTGGATCAGAGCCCACACCAGTCTGGCTCACAATCGGTATTCTTCACACAACATCGTGACGTCAGGCACTGTGCTAGACACACCTGGCAATAAAAGCAGAGGTGCCCACCGGGGGTGGGGGGGGAGCCTGGCTTCCCCAGGGACATTTGGCTATGTCAGGAGACATCTCATGTTGTCACAATTTGTATGTGGGGGAGAGGCCGTGAAGCAGGTGACAATACACAGGACCCCCCCCCCAACACAAGAAATGCCCATCAGTACCAGGGTTTAGAAATTCTGTATTAAGGTGATGGCCAAAATCACCTTCCTAAAAGACCTGTGGCTGAATCAGGCCGAGAGAGGACACTATGACGTACATCACACCTCGGATTCCCACAGCAAACCTAGAAGGAATTTAGGATGGTTTTCAGGTTGAGGAGACTTGAGTCTCAGGCACAGCACGTAAGCTGCCTGAGATAGAAGAACCAGGCTTCAAAGCCAGCCTCGCTGAGGCGAATGCCCACCCTCTTCTATACACCGTGGTGCTGCCTCGAGGCAGAGAGAGACATGAGGCCTTTCTCGGAGGGTCCCAGCTCGGGAGAGCCCCCGGAAGACCAGGGTCTCAGGAGAAAACAGCTGAGCACTGTGGGCAAAGAAGACAGGGAGCTTTTTACAGAAGGTGTCCCAAGGGGCCACATTCGTAATCCCAAGGGCCGAGAGAACTTTCTCCAGCCTTGTTGGACAGCCAACGTCATCCACACTTCTTGTCCCCACTCCGCTTCCAGAATGAGTGGTCTCTCCCTTGGCCTTGCACTTGACAAGGGACTTGGGATTTCTAGAAGCTGTCGTGTGGCTCTGCACACGGCCTCAGGACTCCTCGAGATGGTAAGTGATGTGAGGCTGCCTACAATAAAATGGATCTTTATTTGCATCGTGGGGCTTCATTTCCTTCAGGACACCAGGCAGGGTAGTATTCTGGAAGATGGTGCGGGGACGAAAACACTGAGTGATCTTAAGTAAATCCCTCCGTCCTCTTTGAACCCGGGTTTGCGCATCGGTAACGTGAGACCAGGGAAGAAATGGTCTGTCGGGTTCTCCCCTCGGGGACATTTCCCGAGTCTATCATTCTGCAAGCTCCACAGGTTATCGATGCAAAGAAAGATCTGAGCCTGTGGCTTTGGGGAATTCTAAGTTTCTAGTTTCCAGTCCAAAAATAAACAGGCGTCCGAGTTCAAAGCGCCGCGCCTCCCAGGGGGGAAGCTCACTCGGCAGCCAGAAGCCTGTCCCGGGATGGTCTCAATGAGCCCAGTGTGGAGGTGGTGGAGCCACGTGAAGTGATTCCCCTAAATGTACACAACTTTGCCTGTGTGAAGGAACCGCTCCGGGCGCAGTGCGGCTGAGGCTTCGGCAAATCCAAAACATTTGGCCACTTCGCCAAACCCTCAAGCCCTGTTCACCTTTGCGGAGTGAAACAGGATCCCCGGTCCGAGACGGTGGGCGAGCAATGCTGGGCGTGACTCCCAGGCTACCCCTGGTGTCTTGGCGCACTCATTGACAACATCCCCTCTCCCCCTCAAGAGTCCCAGGTAAGTCAGAGAGATTGCAAGATGAATTATACGGTCACCTTCTCCAGAAGGGGTTAATGCTACCGACCGTGGAATCTGGAAATCAAGCCGGCAAACACAGCCATGTTTGGCAAACCCGATGCGAAAGAGAGAAAGAAATCCGAAATCAACAAAGCAGTGAAGTATCTGCTCTGAAATGGACAGAACTGCCTCCCAACTCCGCGGCACAGACTTCAAGGCTATGACCGACTTACCTCATTTCTCCTATTACTGTCCCTTCCCTAACCTCAAGCAACCATGGGGGCCAGGGGGGACGGGAAGAGCTACCCTGATCCTATGTTAGAACAGAGAAGGAAACAGACGGGCGATGAACCAGGAAAACACTATGTCCTGGGAACCACCAGATGTGCTTTAAGAAGTTATTTGAAATTCATTCCCTTCTTAACAGGCTCCCTGGCCTGAGATATCGGGAAGATTCAGTAGTTGAAAGAAACTGGTATTCAAGCTAGACAATTCGCTAAGGAACCCAAGCAAGCCAACAAGAGAGGGCTTCTCCCCCCGGGCTCAGCATTCTACAATGGTTCAATGAGTGCTTGGACATGGAAGTGGATGGTAGGCTGGTCCATGGGGGAAGCAGCCAGGGGACTAAGGTAATCTTGAGTGACAGTGAAGTTAGGGTCCACAGATGGATGATCCACAGAGGCTGGGTGATGGGCCTCCCTTAATAGAAATCAACAAAGCAAATGTAAATGTGAACTCTAATTCCTCGTTCTAGCCTAAAGGACCCCATAAGCAGCTATAGGGTGAAGGCTGAGGGGCTCCCTCCATGCAAGGCCAATGTCAGTGAATAGGAAGGAGGCAGCTCTGAGTAAGCTAAGGCAAGTAAGTGCTGCAATGAGTGAAGAATCATGCCTGGAATAAGGGATGAGATGCCCTCAGCCCACAGCAGGCTGGACTGTTCCAACCCGATAACGGGACCCAAGGTCAAGCGCCAAGCAGAGCAAAGACAAACCCCCCAGCTCCCCGCCCAGGGAAGGTATGGGCATGATCCAGTCTACTGTGGGGAAGCAGGAACACTCAGGGAGCAGCATGGGTGAGTGATACAGGGAGATTTCAGCTCAGGGGACGGGAGAATTCGAACAATCTGAGCCATCTGTAGCTGGCACTGTCTACTTGATAGATGGTGATCTCCCTGTCCCTGGAGGCATACAAGCAAGCCCAAGCAGGGAAACTACAAGCTGCAAGTTGTTGGAAGAAGGAGGGTTCAAACAGTCCATGGGAAAAGTCAGTTCCTCTTCAGGGTCACGTCTAGCTTAGAGCCTGCCACATAGTGGGCACCCGAAAATATTTGTGGCATCAGCACATGGATGATCTAGCTAGCCACTCAGCCGGGGACCCCGGACCTCCCAGGGCAGGACCGCGGTCAGACTAACCAGCCATTCCCACCTGTGCCAGCTAGGCCGAATGGACTTTGTCTTCCCTCCATGAACATCGAATCAAAGGAGAATTTTAGGTTGCGAAGACTAAGGGAAGGATTTTGCTCTAAAAGCAGAGTCGGAGGCACGGTCCGAAGGCCAGGGTCGTTTTTGTTCTCAGCCCTGGAGTAGAATTCTCGCGGTGAGTCTGTTGCTCTCATCATAACAATTCTGACAAGAAAAGGCCCCCAAAGAATTTGGCTCCGGCCTTTTCAAGGAAAAGACATGGAAGTCTTCAAAGAGAGATAAAGTAATTTGTATTTATATGAAGTCAGCAAATTCTCCTTTTTTCTCCCCAGTTCCCACAATTTAGACTGTTAAAAGAACCGTATTACAAAACAAACCACTCTAAATAAAGAGAGGAAATCAATCCCAGTTTAGACCTTGTTTAAAGAAATCATTTCAAATCCCACACAAGAAAAACATACACAGGCCCCTGATAAATGCTCTGGAAGCCGGCGGGGCCGGGGAGGAGCGTGAGGCCGTCTGGGGCAGATACGTAAACACACGCGTGCGGAGCGGAAAAGCGTGACCAGCTCCCGTGGCCTCGGTGGCCACAGGATGGGGCTGGCGGGAGGGGTGTCCAGGGGCCACGAGGGGAGGCAAGCCTGTGGGGGTGGGCAGGAGAGCCCGGAGTCGGGTACCCCGCCCATGTCAGCACCCCCCACCCACCCCCCGGGTAAACAGAGGCCAGGGGACCCCACCTGGAGACCTCCGGGGAGCTTCAGCCGTCTCAAAAGAAAGACCAGACCTGCTGGCTGGGGGTGGGGGAGCCGGGCTGGAGTGTGCTCAGCGCGGTCTCTGAGATCCCCGCTCAGCCCTGCGCTGCTGGGAGACTCAGGGGCCTCACCTGCCAGACGCGGACGGGTGAGGGCCCCAGCCCCAGGCCTGTCCCAGCAGGTGCATGGCAAGTGCTCCGTGAGGTTCTTCCCCACCTGGCTCCATCGCTGGCCCCCCGCCCATGACCCCACCACCACCGAAAACCTCACAGCCCTCCACCCCACGGAACCTTCTCCATTCCCGAAATGTCCCAAGGCTTTGCCTTGACATGGGCTCTTCTCTCTGCTCAGAAACCTCTCCCCTTCTTACCCCAACACACTCCTAGCCACTATCCCATGTGCTAGGAGCTGCTCTGAAACTCCAGGCTAGAAGGACTTGTTCTCTGGATCTTCATTCCCTCGCATGGCTTTGCACGCTGGGTTGAGGAGAACCTCTTTCTTGTTGGTCTCCCCTGCTAGGTTGTGAGTGACTTGAGGGCAGCGAGGAGGCTCTGCCTTTCCACGAATCTTCCAAGCTTATCACAGAGACTGGAAGAGGGGGAGGAAGGAAGACAGGAGTTAGAGACAGAGTGCAGGCAAAAGGTCTGATTATGAGAGGCAAGATCGAGGAGGACATACAGAATGGGGGCTAAAAAGGAAGCAAAGGACCGGAAACCAGGAGCCGTGGAGGCAGTCCTGGCCCAGCCTCAGCATCCACAGTGACCCCTCCCTAACCCAGACACCCCACACCCAACTCTTCGGTGCGGGCGGCTTCCCCCCCAAGACACTTCCCCTCTCAGTGCCTGTCCTGTGCCTCTGGCAAATATCCTTTTTCTCTAAGAAACCTTCCCTAACCTTGGGTTGAGTTCATCACCCTCAGCTTTGAGCTTGGTCCAGGGGCTCCCCTCTCACAGCGCCTCCCCTGGGCCCCCGTGCGTGCTCGTTTGCTGCCCTGGCCATTGATCTCATCAAAGATTCTCAGGGACCTTCCACGGAGAGCTCAGGTGCCCAGGACTTTGGGTCAGGAAACAGGAGCTCCGGGCGAGGCCAGGCTGCTCCTCCTGCCTCGTCCAGCATGTGGGTCCTCAGGCAGATGGCCCCGAGCTCGCTTCCTTGGATCCCTGTTGTCTCGATGTTGTTCCCAAACAGGCCAAATTTAGCAGCAACCATCCTGTGTTCCCTCTACCACAGGAATACAAGAGAGCGAGAATCTGGAGCCCAGGATGGAACATTCAGCCGGCGACAGAAGGCGTGAAGATGTACAATTAGATTCCTGTTAAAAAGGTCCTGATAAATTTCTCTGCTTCAGAATCAATTGCTCCTGTCCATGCAAATTCCCTCCGTTACTAGAAGTTTTTATTTCTCTAGCTCGCAGCCAGAATGTGGGCAAAACTGGGAGAATGAGGCCCTAGGAAGGAGTGTGCAAAATGCCTGGCCCAGGGCAGGCTCCCTAATAGCTGTGGAAGGGATGAAATGAATGAGTGAATGATCGTAGAAGCCCCTCAGGCTAAGTTAGAGACCCTCCACCCTCGACCCCCCTGGTCCCCTCCTAATGGCGCCGGTCACTCCTGCACAGCTGTCCAAACACCATGGGGACACGGTCAGCACCCGCCTGCCCCTGGCTCCCGTCTGCATCTCCAGTACGAAGCCCAGCATCGGACTCACGGTTGGCTCTCAGTCAGTATTTGAATTAATGGCGTCCTCAACTCCTGGATAGCGCCAGGGAGAAGGGAGAGTGATGGCCAGACCGCTGCCCTCACGAGCCTCCATTTTCTTGCCCGCAGAGCAGGGTGTTAGTCTCTGGAAAATCTGTTCCGGTACCTCTGTGGCAGCTCTTACTTCACCGAATGTGTTCGTTTATCTGTTTGCCTCTCCGGTAAGATTGGGAGCTCCTCAAGGTCAAAGACCATAGAGTTTTCGATCCTGTACCCCCAGCACCCAGCACAGTGCTGGCATCTAAGAATGCTCTGCAAATTTTCCTCCAACTGAAATTTCTTGGGGCCCAGATTCCCAATTACCATGTTCTTGAGGAATAAAGCATGTCCCGGGCAAATCTTATCCTATTCTGTGTCACATGAGCAGGAAGCAGTCCTCACTCAGCTGAAACCCTCTGTGGCAGCATCCGGGCCTGGCACTGTGGACAGAGAGAGATGAAAACAGCTTGATTCCTGCCCATAGGGAGCTCCTGATCAGGCTGAGAAAGGGAGATGGTCACGGGAACCAGGACCACACCGGGTGGTGAGCACGGAGCTGAGGTAAGGAGCGTCCTCTGGGCTACTGGCCTACGGGGTGGTCTTATATTCCAAGAGAAAACAGTTTTGCCTTGGAAATTCCAGGGGAAATCTATTTGTGCTTGAAAAAAAAAAAAAAACCTCTCTGCATTTAGCAGGTTATTAGGAATATGCCCTTGGGAGGGCGATGACTTTACGAGCTGGAAGTTCCTACCTTGAGTCAGGGCAGGGCCTACAGTCCTGGCTGGGGCTTGTCTCCTTCCCCGAAGGGCAGATTTCCCTTCCAGGCCCGGGGAACCAGGAACGCAGCTGTGCGGGCTCCATCCATGGAGCGTAGACTCCTGGCGAATTGTGGGACCTCCTCCAACAACCCCATCCCCAGGAAAAGGTAAGAGCAGAAGAGCTCTCAGTTCCCAGGATGGCTCACGGATCCAGGAAGAAGGCAGGCCCTGGGATGGAGGTTCATTCTGGTTCTTCATTCCTGTGGGTCCCGTGTGGCCCAGAAACCAGCCCAAACCTTCTGTGTCAGGTGGGGTCTTGTTGTGGGCCTCAGAAACTTCATCTGGAGCTTCACCTAATACACAGGTGACTGGGGGATGAGCCCAGGGAGCAACCAAGGCTCAGGAAGCAGGAGGGAAGGCATGGAACAGCCCTCTGAGTAGGGCAGGGCTGTATGCAGCCTTGACCATGGGGCCACCTGAGTGATCCGCAACTACTCGCATCCCCTGCCCCCCAACTCACTCAGGAGCCATTCATACTCCAAGTCCTAGCAGACAGAGCCTAATGCACTGTTTCCTGCTGTACTGGGGCAGGGAAAATCCAGCTCATAAGCTTCCCTAGTGGAAGGTTCTTACCTGGGTTTGTCCTTCCACCAAGACCATACATTCGGGGTAAATTGACCCCAGTGGGAAACTGGGTTGTGATCATAAGGGGAGTTGGATCTGGGCAGCCAAGAGGACTGAATGGCCCTCAGATCTGCTCTTTCAGGAATCCTATTGTCTATTCCATTTGTGGCTGGTCCAGAAGAGTCATTCAGGATTTTGCTGAATGAAAAAAAAAGAAAGAAAGAAATCTATGGAATGGAGATAACAGTTTTTCTCTTTTTTAGGTTATTGTGAGCAGTAAGGGGTAATCTGTGAAAAGAACATAGGAGAGCATCTGGCATAAGCAAACAGTCAATAAAGGCTAGTAAGAAATATTCAGTTCAGCACATCAACACACTACAGCGCTGGTGTGGCCTGTGCCCAGTGTAGACCAAAGTGCACAGAAAAGGACTCAAACAGATGATGTCTGTTAAGTAGAAGTGGGGGAGAGTCCCATTTCATAGCCATCCGTCTGGCAAGAGTAGATAGTCTGACAACATCAAGTATTGGTGATAATATAGAGCCAGAGGAACCCGTTTCCACTACTGAGAGTACATGCAAACTTTTTTGGAGAAAAATTTGACCATTTCCAGTCATGTCGAAGATGGTCAGAAGCCAGAATTCATATCTATATACATATAAAGGGAAAATTCCAGATGGATTCCATGAGACATATAAGATATTTGGAGCCATTTGGTTTTGAGAGGAAAGATTAAGGGGACAGGTGAATATAGATTAAAAAAATTGTAATCTAGTGTGCTACAGAGTCCTACAAAATGAATAAACGAAAGCCTGCTTGTAAGCGTGGATGAGTCTCACAACAGTTTAGACCAAATCCTGGGAGGGCATTTCTGAATGAGGCAATCGGTCCAAGATATGACACCTATAGGTAGTTATTGTCTTGCTTCTTAGGAAGACTGTGGAATATGGCTGTCTTTCAAACTTACTGTATGTTCAAAAAAAATTCTGGCCCGCTCTAATGAATTGGGACGATATCTATTCTGTTGACAATTTGGAGACCAAAACAATCAGTAAACCTCAATTCTTAGAATGGTAGGTGAGTCCTAAGCCAAGGACATAGGTTGGGCAGGCACGGCATGAAGCTTTCCACGTCACACCGAAACCCCAACAAGGATCCTGGAAGCCTGCATCATTGTCCCTTCTCCGGGCCTGCGTGTCCTAGCTGACTTGCCGTGGCCAGGGGAGAAGGCAGGCATTTCAGAATCTTTCTGGTAACTCATCCTCATACCTTTCAACCTAAATCCTTCCTTCCTACCTGAATCCAGCCCATTCTCCGGAGCTCACCCTTAAATTCCACCAGCCTTTAGAAGCTGACCACATCCTTAAGTGCCACAGACACCCTCTCCAGCTGTCCTCAAATCCACCTCAGGTGTTTAGGAGGATGTGCACGTGAGATGCTGGGACAGCAGCCACAGTGGGATAGAGGCGCTCTCAGGATGACTTCAATACACGGACGTCGTTCTGTAAGGTGCCATAGGACTGGTTTGGGTTGGGAAACTCGGCATGTGCAGTGAGCATGCACACATGTTGTAGAGAGAGTCCCATGGGTTCAGTCAAGATTCTGATTCCAGAGATGCTGGAGGGGGCGTGGCATGAAGCTGAACTGGGACCATAGATATTCGAGGAGTTTGTCCCTCCCCCCGCCAAAACCTGTTACTCCCCTGTTTTCCCTCTTCGGAAGATGGCTCCACCTTCCATCAGGCTCCCCGTGCAAAACCTACAGGATGTTCCTAAACCCTTCCTTTTCCAAGGTCGGCTAACGCACCTGCCGACCCAGAACTCTTCCCAGCTCACGTCCGTCCCCTCCCACGGCCGAGCGTCCCCTCACACCCGCACCATTGCACACCCTATAATGAGCTCTCCACCTTAACCCTCTCTCTCTCTGCTGCACCCTCTGCGTGCTTCAAGGATGGGGATCTTAATCCACCAACACATCCCATAGGAGAAATTTCAAGCTCTCAACTGTCCTCCATGATCCATCCCTGCCTCCATTCCAACGTCAGCTCCCACCATCTCCTTTCATGCCACATTCTGGAAGTGCTGGGAATTTCCAGCATTCTCCACATTAAGCTCTACCCCCGAGTTTCAGCGCATGTTGATACCTCTGAGTGGAAGACCTTTCCTCTCTTGCAGTCCACCTGTTGTCCTTCAAGACAGCTCAAGACCTATTTTCCTGTGAGGCCTCCCTAACTCCCACCTCTACGGGAACATGGAACCTGTCCTTCCTTGTGTCTATCTTCCCACATTATGGTCAATAACACTGAAATGTTTATGTGTCTGCCCCTCCCACTAGACCGCTGGTCACTCCAGAGCTTGTCCAGTGTCTGCTTTATGTCTCTAGCCCCACCATCTACTACAGAGTTCAGAAAATGCTTTGGGATACCTTTTCTAGAATTCAAGAGGAAAATTTGATAATCCCTGGTGACTCGTTAATAATTTCTTCTCGGTCTTTCATGAAGAAAAAGATATCAGTTCAAACTCAAGAACCTACAATGGAACAGACAGAAGACCAAAGGTACGGGTCAAAGTAAATGGTTTAGAAGAGCCCCGGACAAAGATCCTTAAGAAGAATCCTTAAAGAATCAGATGATAGTATGTCAGCTTCTTTCCTGAAAAATATACTCATGTACATATGTACAGCATTCAAAGGCTCATGGCTATTCTTAGAATAATGGGCCCCAGGTGCCAATGCCAGGCCTGGGGTCAGAGGCAGAGTCCAGATTCTCATGGAGCAGTAGGACTCCAGCTTCCAGGTTCCTAGAAGCCTGGGGTATAACTCCCCAGAGTTCAAACTCCAAGATGGTGAGCATCAGATGCTCAAGAGTAGTGGTCCCAGAGCAGGTGGGGATGTTGGCGTATTACATCCCAAGGCTC
This sequence comes from Ailurus styani, assembly GCA_002007465.1. NCBI lineage: Eukaryota > Metazoa > Chordata > Mammalia > Carnivora > Ailuridae > Ailurus > Ailurus styani. The sequence continues at coordinate 489,293 of LNAC01000269.1, read as the reverse complement.
TGGGTCTGATCCCACGTTCAGCCATCAATCCCACAGAAGATATATTTAAAAATTCACATGGTTAGGGGTTTTTTTCCCCTAACCATGAAATTGATCAATTTAGATCAATTAGAAATTAATCAATTTCTAAGATTTTTTAATTTATATGAGGGAGAGGGAGGGAGAGGGAGAGAGAACAAGCAGGGAGAGGGGCAGAGGGAAAGGGAGAAGCAGACTCCCTACTGAGCGTGGAGACCAATGTGGGGGTCCATCCCAAGACCCTGAGATCACAACCTGAGCTGAAGTCAGATGCTTAACTGACTGAGCCACCCACGCCCCTCTAATCAATTTTTAAAGGCAAATAGAACTGGACTCCAGTGGGTAGAGACTGAGGGACATCTCCTCCTCACTCCCCACTTTGAACCTGGCAGGAGAGGTAAGACACAGATATAAAATCACAACAAAGTGAGGAAGAAAGTGCCAAGTTTTAAGAGAAAGGGTTAGCTGAGAGGAGAGGGGCTCTGGCCCATATTTTGAGGGCACGCTGAATTTCCCTGTATAGAAAAGGAAGGAGGGAAAGAAGGAAGTTAGGTCTCCATGCCACAAGGCCCGGGAGAGCAAACACCTTGGAGTAGCAAAGGTCAGTTTGCTAAGGATGCACAGGGTGCTGAGGACCCTGCTGGTGCACCCGCTCCTCCTGGGGGTGAGAGGTTGCTGGCCTCTGGGGAAGGCGGCTAGGCTTCTGAATACACACATCCCCTGCCCAGCCCTCCAACTGCCAGCTCACTGGCACCCCTTTCTCCCCACTCTGAGCAGCTGGTCCAGTGAGAAAAGAGGAGTGAGGATGAGGGTAGGGCACCTCAGTCACCGAAGGTTGGAAGCGAGTACTGGAAGAGTCCGTGGCCTTGGAATCAGCTCTTCTGGGTGCCTGGGGCCATCATTCCATGGTCTCTGGTATTGGTGCAGCCCCCACCAGCTCCCAGAAGGGCCACGATCCTATGCTCCTGCTGGGCTGTCCCCTCGCGAAGATGGGATTCGTGGCATGAGGCAAGGGGCCATCGGAGACTCCCCACAGTGCCACTGGAGTCATCCACCCTCCAGGAACCAGAACACACCTGAGAGCACAGCTTGTTAGTCATTCTCACTTTGGCATGATGGACGAGAGGGCCACAGAGACGGGATTTTGAGGACTGGCAAAAAGTCTCTTTTATTAGCCACAAAGCTTCAGGAAAGTTACTTAGCACCATAGGCTTTGGCAGACACCCATCTTTCTGAATCCTCTCTCCCTTACTGTCCAGGCCCTGGGGCTTTCTCTGCTCTTCTTGTGTCTGAGCCCCTTGCTCAGCACTAGGCCACCTCACCTTGCTCTCAGAGCACTTCCCCCCGCCATGCTCTGCACCCTTCAAGGCCATGTCTTTGAGGGTAGGGCAGAGACTTTCAGCCCCTGGTTTCAGAGCTCCTGCATGCCCCCTGGGCACCCCCAGTTTTCCTGAGGGGTACGTTCAGCCATGGGTCTCTTGCTCAACTGAGCTTTCGCATGGAATGGGTCCCCCTGGCCCTGGTCCCAGCTCTCTAAGGATTCTCCCCAGTGCTCTAGGGAGCTGCTCATCTAGAACTATTTATTCAGGCATCAAAATGATTGCTACCACCTGTAAACCCCACCTTCTCGTGCTTATAGGGTGCATACTCCCAATGCCTCAGGCTATCCTCCCACGTCACAGGCGAGGAAGCCAAAGTCCAGAGAGTCACACAAGGAAACGGTGACCCAGCAAGGACCAGAAACCAGGTCTCCTGACTGCCTATCCCAGTTGTGTCCCCAGAACCTCCACCATCTCCCTGACCTTTCCCACAGAAGCTCTCAAGTTCACATGCTTGGCAAGGAAGGTTCAACGCCTCCCCAGCTCCCATCCCAGAGGTGTCCTGAGGACGTGATGAGACAGTGTGTGTGACAGCTCTTAGAGAAGCAAGAGGTGCTGTAGAAACACGAGTCTCAACTACAGTCAAACCTCTGCAGGTCACATGGGTGCTCCAGCACCCTCCTCTCTCTCTCTCTCTCTCTCTCTCTCTCTCTCTCTCTCTCTCTCTCTCTCTCTCTCTCTTAAACTGCAGAAGAGCATAAAGCAGGGCCCTTCCTGAGAGAGGCTGCTAACACCTTGACCATGAGGAAATCCTTCCACCGCAAACCAGCTCCAGGCTGAACAGAGAGAATGGTTCGGAAGGGGCTCTCATTTCCTCCTTCCTACCCCCTCCCTCAGGCAGAGTATTCAACAGGCACTAATTTCACTTTATAAATGGAAACTGAATCACTGCATTCCAGGCTGGAAAATGATTGGAAATGAGAGTATGTCCGAGGTCAAGACCTAGCCACTTCCTCTCTGGACAGGAAGTGGACCCTCCAATGGTCCTGCAGGGCCTCTCACTGATAAGAGGCGGGCTTTGGCCCTGAACGGGGAGAGCTCTCTCGGCTGTTTGCAAATCACACTTTAAAGGAGAGAGAGAAAAAAGAAAAACCCGGATGTCCCTCTCTAAACAGGGATGTCAGCTCAGGAAGGAGGGATTGTGCAGCTGCATTTTTGCAGGGGTTGTCGACAGCATACGAATTGTTTAAAATCTGTTGTAAACACAGGCATAGAATTATGGTGAGTCAGGCAACAGTGCTGGGTCCTCCCTCGAGCGCTGCCTCAGGCCTCCCAGAGCCACCGGGGCCCTGCTTACACAACTGGCTCTTCCATATTGTGAGGATACCAGGAAACTCGGGCCTCTGGAGGGCATGACTCACCAGGCCCTGAGCAGCAAGCAGCAGGGATGAAAGGGGCCCCACGCCTGTGGATGGACCTGGGGAGCAAAGGCAGCGAAGGGGGCTGGGAATTGGAGCTATGTTTGCTGGTCTGCACCAGTCTGAGAACACCTGAGAACAAGGACTGGTCATCTATGCCCCAGCTCCCAGCTCCAGGTGGGACACGGCCCACATCAGCAAGTGCCGTAAAACAGGCCGTGAAGATAAAGAGCATCATGTGTTGGCTCCTTTGGTCTACAAACAGCCCTGGTTCCAATGGGGACTCCTTGTGTCCTGGGTGTGGGGTCTCAGATCAAGTCGCTTAACCACGTGGGATTGTCACATCCACACCTGTAAATTGGGCCTAATGCTGCTGAATTTCTAGAGGTGCTGTTGAGATGAAAGGTCATATCTGGAAATGCAAATCCATTTTGGTTTGGAAAGCTGAATTTGTTTATTCAAATATCTGTTGAGTCATTCTCAAAGATCATCAGCCTCTGTCCTGGACAAGCCTGGATCTTAGTAAGAAGAAGAGGGCCGAGGCAAATATGTTTGCTCGTTATGGCAGCAGAGCATACACACCATAAAGCACTTGGGGACGACAGTAAAGAATGCATAAACAGGAAAACAATCACCAAAGGCAACGCCCATTAATGTGCTGCAGGTTTTTGCCCAGTTTTCAAATTCATTTTTTTAGAAGTGATTATGCCATCCTGTGCTGGTTTCTATGGCTGTGTAACAATTTCCCACAAACCCAGGGACTTAGGACAAACCCATTTATTGTCTCACAGTTCTACTGGCTCTGAAGTCCAGGTGGGCTCAACTGGGTTCTCCGCTTAGAGTTCCTTAGGCCCAAGTCACGGGGTCACCCAGTCTCATGTTTGGGATCTGGGATGACTGTCCTTCCAGGTTCATTCAGCTGGTGTGGCTGACTTCGGTCTCTGGCAGTGGCAGGACTGAGGTCCCTGTTTCCCTCTAGCAAGGGGGCTTTCCCTGCTTCTAGAAGCTTCTCTCCAGGACTTGCCTGAAGTCTTCTCCATCTTCAAGCACAAGAGCATGTCAAATCCTTCCTATGCTTCTAGTCTTTGACTTCTCCTCCTACTGCCAGCCAGAGAAAACTCTTGACTTTCCAGGCTCATGGGATTGCATTAGGCCCACCTGAGTAATCTCCCTTTCACAATAGAACGTAGCATAATGCCATGGACAAAGGTCACTGGGGCCACCGTAAAGTGAATTACCACATGGGTTACTTACTGCTGGAAACTGTTTGGGCCACACCCTGTCTGATTGGCCAGTTCATTAACCATATTGAATATAGCCCAAGATTTTGCCCCAATAACGATGGTCTTTTCATACATGAAATGACTGCATAAAATTCCATTGCATGGATGCATCATAATCTACTTAATAATTATGCTAACCAACAGTCACCGTGTAGGAAGTATTGTTTGGCTCAGTAGGGATCACAAGCCATTGACATTGGGGAATAACCTACTCAGTTTTGTATTTACAAAGATTACTCAGACACAAGTGGGAATGGGCAACAGAAGGGAAACCAGGCAGCATCAACAGACACAACCTGGAGGGCCCTGCAGGTAATTCAGGTGCAAGAAGTGTGAGCCAACTCATGTCTTCACTAAGAGCTACACGCTTTCAGTCACCCATTTATCCAGCAAACACGGAGCACCTATTGTGCACGTGGCATCATTCTGGGCCCCAAGGATGCACAGGGGTAAAGCACTCTCACAGTGTAATAAATAAGAGAAACATGTGCATAGCCCAAAGGCCAAGTTCTAGGTCCTCTGATGTTCTTTGTACAGAATCAAGTGAAGGCACAAAGGAGGGGGTGCCATTTCTTCCAGGGGTCAGAAAGAGGACGGAGGGGAGATAAGAAAAGGAAAGTCTTAAAAAGGAAAGTGTTATGGGTTAAATTGTGTCCCTCCCCAATTGTATATTGAAGTCCTAGCCCCCAATATCCCAGAATGGGCCCTTACTTGGAAAGAGGGTATTAATAGAGGGAATCAAGTTAAAATGAGATCGTTAAAGTGAGCTCTAAAGAGAGCAGATCTGGGCACAGTTACATGGGAAGAATGCCACATGAACATGAAGACAAAAATTAGAGTGGTGCTTCTAGGAGCGCCAACAGTTGTCAGCAAGCCAGCTAGGAGAGAGGGGGGCACAGATCCTTCCCTAATGCCTTCGGAGGGAGCATGCCAACACCTAGACCTCAGACTTGAAGCATTCAAAATTGTGAGGCAATAAATTTCTGTGGTTTACGCTATTCATCTTTTGGAGCTATATCAGAGGGGCCCTAGGAAAAGAATACAGTCAGCAGACCCAGGGAAAGCTATTCGAGGGAGACTCCACAGCATAAAGCAGGCAGGGAGCTTGGGGCACGAGGCACAGATGGGGAGGCAGGAGCTGAGATGCAGAGGCAGGCCGGGGCTGGAACAAGAAGAACCCCACCTGCTAAATCAAGGACACATGGGGCTGCATCTGGAAGATGCTGGAGGTGTGTGGAAGGATTTCAGCTGGTAAATGCATAGGGCTTGGTCACCAGTGGGGTGTGAGATAGGCGTCATTTCAGATCATGCCCAGTTTTCTGCTTACAGGTTATTCTAAGTGTCTCTCGTTTCTAGAGGAGGAAAACGCAGCCCATCCGTGGAGAGGAGCTTGCTTCCCCTGTTGCCAAGAGCAGCAGCTCTGCTGGGCTACCGTGATAGCATCTGACCATCCGATCGCAGGCTGCCTCCTGTGATAACCACGGCTGTCCCTGTCCAGAAAAGGGAAGCTAAGACTATCACTGTCATGTGCCCTCCACACCCCCGCAGAAGAAAAAAAATCGGTGTTTCCATAATCACGACTGCCTTGGGAGCTGCCAGGAAATTCCAACAGGAAACTCCCATTTGGAAGTGTTTTGTTTTGATTAGAATGTGTTTATTCCCCTCCAAGGATGCGTTCTGGCCGTGGGGCTCAGCCTGGCGCTTGTGCCTAACGCAGGCTCGAGGAGGGCATAAGTGGCCCCCAGAGGCAGACCGAGGAGCCCGAGTGCTGCAGGCCGGATTCAGGGAGCACCCCCAGGCTGGCGTCTGGAGAGGCATCTGCAGGGAACGAGGATAAGCCACTTCAAGAGGCACCAGATGCCTTTTACTTCGGCCTGGGACTCCTGGGGCCCAGATGAGCTCAGTTCCTGAACCACTGTTCCAATCACCGTTTGGCTTGGTATTTACTTTACAACAAAGGTCTAGGAGGAGGTGAATCCGCCTCAGCCCTTTGTTTAGAAAGCCCCTGCCTGAGCTATTCCCAAATCAACTCCACCTCAGCTTCCAGGCACCAGGAAGGCCATGCCCACGGTCAGGACAGGATTCGAACCACAAGACCACATTCCACAGCATCATCACCCCCCCCAGCTCCCAGCTGCCCTGGTGAAACCCACCAGCCCTCGGCTCCTGATCGCCATCCTCTGCGCTTCAGGGCCCCCCGGGGTGAGGTTCCCAGAGCCTCGGGTCCCAGGATATCCTGCAGTGGCCCCGGCACAAAGAGCCCCCCCCACTCTGTCTGGGGGAACAGGGACTGTTGGCCTTCTACCCGGGCTGCCATCAGACTCCCAAGTCCTCTCCTTCCCCAGATATTTTCAGTGGCCTTCACGAGCAAGCCTCCCAGGCAAGAGTCGGGATCCAGGGCACAGCCTTTGGCTCCAAGGATGAAGACCAGGGTTGGAAATTCCATCGCCCTCTTCCTTCAAGCTCCCAAGGCCCGTCCCCGGTCAAATGTTGAGGGAATTGCAGTCAGCTCTCATTGCACAGCTGGGGATGGGTATCGTGCATCTGAAAGGACCGAAGTCACAACCAGCACTCCCTTCCTTCTCAATATTTAAGATTTTTGAACGGTCTGTGAGGCCCAGGGAGCAAGGGACACCATGGCTCCTGTCTTTGCCACTCATTTGGGCTGGCACTAAAGAGTGGGCATCCTCCTGCTGAGTTTCTTCAATATTGTCACAAAGAAGGCACAGGGATGAAATTCCAAAAGAGAGAAGGGAGTGACTCCTTTTCACCTGCTCCCACCCCCCTCACCCAGCTTCCTGCTTGCCGGGCTGTTCTTAAACATGGGTTTTATTTTTTTTTTTAAGATTTTATTTATTTATTTGACACAGAGAGAGAGATCACAAGTAGGGAGAGAGGCAGGCAGAGAGAGAGGAGGAAGCAGGCTCCCTGACGAGCAGAGAGCCCGATGCGGGGCTCGATCCCAGGACCCTGAGATCATGACCTGAGCTGAAGGCAGAGGCTTTAACCCACTGAGCCACCCAGGTGCCCAAACATGGGCTTTATTATGATTCAGGTACAGTGAAGCCACTGAAGACATAGTTTGTTACTCACACATCCTAAGAGGAGGGGCCACCACGCCACAGAGAACCACACAAGGAAGTACCAGAGTCGGTCAGGAGACAGATAGAGTGATGGGAAAATGTGGGCCAAAGCTCTTATCATGGTTTTCACAGGAAGGAAGGGGAGAGGTAGGTACATTGGCTTAGGATTGGCTAGGTTGGATAGTTTCCGCGGGCTCTGGGGCATAGGGGCTGTCCCTGGTTATCTGGAACGTGGCCCTGGGGTGATTAGGGCAGGCGGCTGGTGGCCTGGACATCGGAGTGCCTGATAAAGGAGGCAGTTGCGTGTCACCTCTGGGTTGGTGGGTTTATGTAGGAAAGGCACTCTCAGTGAGTCATCACTGTCTCCAGGAATTGGCTGACCCTCAGGAGGGCAGTCCTTCCGGGGTCAGCCAGGCCCAGACATCAGAGCATCAGAATAAAAAGATGTGCTTAATACAAGGGCTCATGGGACCGAGAGCAAGGTCGGTGGTAGATGCCAGTGATCTCCATGCAAAGGGTACGGAGAATCTGATGGCGAACAGGGAGGTTTGTGTAGCCTCGGCCTCCTGGGAAGTTTCGGTAGGTAGTTGAGGCAGAATTAATAATCTGCATTTATAGATGATTAAAAGCAGAGTGAATGATAGGACTTGCCCAGGGTCGTGCCCAGCAGGAGTAGATCTGGGCTTCATTGCAGGCATCCTTGGGAATGTTCAGAGTCCTCTTTCAAGAACATCTCACTGCCTTTCTGGGAGAAGAGGAATAACTGGGCAGTGGGGAGTCTAGACAGTGATCTTGTCCTTAAGACTATGTTTAGAGCGGGAGAGAAAAAGATTGTCAGAAAACATCTGTTTTCCATTGGCTACACAGATAGCTACATCAATAGCCAAATAAGTATCTGTTTAATTGAACGAAGGTCATTAAAAAACAATTAACACTTTAGTGACTTCATCTGTCAACCTGATACTATCTCGTGTTGTTTCTTGCTTTATAGTTAATTGAACTTCTGATGCATCGTGCCACTTGATTTGGTTCGATTGAACACTTATTTAGTGAGGTTTATTCTGTGCCAAGCTCTGTCCTAAGAGCTGGGGAACCAGAGAAAATAAAACCATACATCTGCCCTCAAGATACAGTGGTGTCAAGGGAGGGTGACACCCCCATTACAATATGTCTGCAATAAATACCAGTGTAGGGAGGCCTGGGTGGCTCTGTCGGTTAAGCGCCTGCCTTTGGTTCAGGTCTTGATCCCAGGGTCCTGGGATGGAGTTCCACACTGGGCTCCCTGATCTGCAGGGAGTCTGCTTCTCCCTTTCCCTCCCCCCCTCCCCCTGCTTGTGCTCTCTCTCTATCTCAAGTAAATAAATAAATAAAATCTTAAAAAAAAAAATACAAGCGTGGACTTGGTATAGTGAACACACAAAGAAGGAATGATAAACTCTTTGTGCAGTAATATTCCTGTAGGAAGTGACATCCAGGTTGACTTCTAGGGACAAGTAAGTGTTCACCAGATAGATAAGAAAGTATTCTCATTTCTGTCAACGGGAATAACATGTGCAAAGACCCAGAGTAAAATGGAATATTTTTTAATGAATCATTTTTTATTGTTTTCAGCTGCAAGTAAAAAATTCCACTAAAGGTGGATTAAACAGTAAAATATACATATACAAAAATAAAACATTAAACTAAATTGATGTCACATAATAAGTAGTCTAGAGGGAGGGCAGTTCCAAGGTTGGTTAATTCAGCAGTTTAGTGGCATCACCACAGACCCCAGTTCCTTCTATCTTTCTCTCCTGCCATTCTCAATGACAGACTTTTATTCTCAGGTTTGTCCCCTCATGGTTACAACATGGCTGCAGTAGATCCAAACATCACAGCATCATATAACAACAACAAACGACCAGAAGGAAGCACATCCTTTTCTTGTGCTCCCTTTTTAGAGTGTAGAAACCTTCTCCGGAAGGCTCCTGGCAGAGTTCTTATTGGATAGAATTGCATCATATGGCCATTCCTTGATTTTAAGAAATTATTTGTCTTGGAAATGGAATTAGCACTGCTGGTACTTTGACTACTCACACTTCTTTCCTAGGGCCCGTGGAAGGGCCCCACTTCCCCTTACGTACTTGGCCTCTAATACCTGAATAAACTGGGGTTCTGTACAGGGGAGACTGGGAGGCCATGGCTACTACTGTAAGGCCTTATTTAGAAGAGAGGTCACCTAGGCTCTGGCCCTCATTGTGTGATGTTAGGCAACCACATCCCCCTTCTGAGCAGATTTCTCTGCCTAAAATAAGGACTCCCAGCATGTGGCTGAGTGCTTTGCTTAAATGAGCCAAGAGGTACAGAAGCACAGAGAATACAACCAAGGCCAAGTCCTAGCAGGAAGCCCACCCAATAGTCTATAGTTTGCCTTCACTAGAGTGCTCTTCCATTGGCCCCACGTGGTGGAAGGCACCTGGACCTTTGGCCTTTCTAGAGCACCACACTCCACTCATGTCTGATTGCTGCAGAGATGTCTGGTGTTCAACCAAGAGCCAAGCGCTCCTCTAGATCTCCAACAGCCCCCCCCACTTAGGTTGGGAAATGTGAGTGTGTCCTGACCAGTGACATGTGGCTTCACCTCAAGAGCATTCTGAACAGCCTTCCCTCAACAGCTCCCTGGGAGGACCCAGGTCTGAAATGGCAGGGGGACAAGATGGCCCACATCACTGTCATCTGATGCTTTGCCGGCTTGTGAGCAGGGTCAAATGAGTTAACTGGTATGAAGACCTCTGTAAACTAGGAGGTNGTCATCTGATGCTTTGCCGGCTTGTGAGCAGGGTCAAATGAGTTAACTGGTATGAAGACCTCCGTAAACTAGGAGGTGTTATTTATTTATTTATTTATTTATTTATTTATTTATTNTTTTAAAGATTTTATTTATTTATTTGACACAGAGAGAGAGATTACAAGTAGGCAGAGAGGCAGGCAGAGAGACAGGGAGAGGAGGAAGCAGGCTCCCCGCTGAGCAGAGAGCCCGATGCGGGCCTCGATCCCAGGGCGCTGAGATCATGACCTGAGCCGAAAGCAGAGGCTTTAACCCACTGAGCCACCCAGGCACCCTAGGAGGTGTTATTTAAATGTGAGCAAATAGTAGAATTGAGGGTAATAGCAGGGTTAGTTACAATGGTACTCACGAAGGTGGCAGGAGGGGAGATAAGTCTAGGAGCTGTAGTTACAGGGGTAAGAGTAGCTGAGGCAGAGGTGGAGGGAGAACCACGTGGGTGACTGTGGTGCAGTGGTCTTCCGGACCCAGCAGCAATGGTGGTGAATATTTAGAAATAAGCTAAAACCTCTGCAATAATGACAATAGGAAGAGCGGTGAGAAAAGTAGCAGTAGGACAATGGCAGTGCCAGGGTCCTGCCCAGAGCTGTCCCATCCTACACTCTGGACAATTATTTTAATCATGCATCGGCCTGGCCAGTCTGACCTTTGGAAACTCTGCTCCCTTTCAAAAGAAACTGCTTGATTTAATTCACAATAAAGAGACATCTACAGATCATAAGTGCCTTAGTTCATTGGGGGCTGCTGTAACAAAAGGGCCCAGAAGGGGTGGCTTGGAAACATCAGAAATTAATTTCTCATGGTTCTGGACTCTGGAAATCCACGATCAGGGCACCCGCATGGCTGGGTTCTGGCGAGAGCCCTTGTCAGGTATGCAGACGGCCAACTCCAGGTTGTGTCATCCTCGGATGGCAGAAGGAGCAAGAGAGCTCCCGGCAGACTCTTTTATAGGGGGCCTAATCTCATTCCTGAGGGTGTTGACTTTACAGATAAAACTACCCGTTATTTTACCAACAAAAATGAGTTTATTTGTGAATAGGAGACAACTGTAGTCCAGCACGTACAAACGCCATCAAAACCATAAGCAAGTCAGGAGAACGAAAGAGAAGAGCGTGATTTTCCAGAGGAAAGGGGGTGGGGGGGAGTTGGGAGGGTTGTTGTAAACCAAAAATTCATTGGAGGAAACTGAGAGGTCGAAATATACTGGCTTCTCATTGGCTGAGCTGTGACTGTCTCTCATTGGCTGGGCTGTTGCTGGGGGAGGAGGAAACCTCTCTTCCTCATCCTGCTAGGATGGTAGAGTGTCAACTTGCAGGGTACCTCTCTTCTTGTTGGGTCTGCAGTTGGTCACCAGTGGTTGGGCCTGTCCCCCTTCTGGCCTTTTGACTCCATGTTAAACAGGGTTTCCTTTTATTGATTTTCAGAAGGGCTCCACCCTCGTGACCTCATAACCTCCCAAAGGCCCCACCTCTTAATATCATCACCTTTGTAGGGGTAGGATTTCAACATGGGAATTTGGGGGCGGGGTGGGGGGAGAGAGACACAGACAGTCACTCCATAGCACTCAGGCTTCCCAGATGAAGTAGATGATTCTAAGAGTTGAGTTGCCGCTGACTAAATGTTTTATAGGCTTCCAATTAAATACTTATTCAATTTAGTTTGGCTGTTTCCTTTATGTATTTTAGAACAAATACATTTTTCAGGCCTCGAACATTTTTGTAGGCCCTTAAAAATCTAACAGAAACTGGACCGGGCGCCTGGGTGGCTCAGTGGGTTAAAGCCTCTGCCTTCAGCTCAGGTCATGATCTCAGGGTCCTGGGATCGAGGCCCGCATCGGGCTCCCTGCTCGGCGGGGAGCCTGCTTCCTCCTCTCTGCCTACTTGTGATCTGATATCTCTCTCTGTGTCAAATAAATGAATAAAATCTTTAAAAAAAAAGAAAGAAACTGGACCTGCACTTACAGTGGCTAATGGTCAAGTAACTCTTGCTCAGAGGGCTATTCCACAAGGAAGGAATGGATTCTTTCCACACACAGCCCACCTTACCCCTCACTCCCAGGCCTTGAACTTGATTGGTTCTGATCTGAGGAGGGTCCTAGAAATACGTGGCAACAAGGGAGAAAGCCAAATATGGGCCCTTCTCTCCAATAACAAAAGACCAAAAGGTCACACACACACACACACACACACACACACACACACACACCAGTGCACCCTTGCACACCACACACACGCTCCTCTAGGCCCCGAAGTTGGGAAACCAGGGCTGTCATCACCTGTAACCAGCGTGCCAGGGCCTCCTGGGACACGGGGAGATCAAGGCCCAGCCCTAAAGACTCATGCGTGCCCAAGGACCCCAGAGCTCTATGGGCCAGAGTGTCTTCCCTAAGAAACAGCAACAGTAATTACTGTTTCTAAGAGAAGCAAAGAGAGAAGGATGACAAATGACAACAAGAGGTCTTGCTCTCTGGCCTGAGCAGATGTTTCCATCAATGCCCTTCTGGGGAAGGGGCCCCTAAGCCTGGGGCCAGTTCCCAAATGGAGTCCTGAAGGTTTGGAGCTGCTTGGGAGTGGCCTACAAAAGGTGCTGGAGAATCCAGGAGAAGTCCTGGCACCCGGAACTGGAGTCAGCTGGCAGCAGGAAACCTCCAGAAGGAACCTCACCAAGGTCTTGGTGAAGGAACCTCAGAATCCAGAGTCTTGTTAGACCCTGGGAGATTTCCTATGCAAGGGGCAGCTCACGAGAGGAGCCAAAAGCCATTGAAATGGTCAGCACGGCTGCTCATGTCTGGCCTGGAATTTCCAATGGCTCCTGTTTCCTATGAGGCAAAATACAAACCCCTAAACATGGCACCAAGGGGTGTCTATGATTCGCTCCTTAGCCTTATAAAATTTTTTAACTTTGGCTTTTGTATAGGCCAGGGGCTTCCTACTTAGCCCTCTGCCTTTCCTCCTACATCTCAACTACACAGAGCGATTTGTTCCTCCCGGGTCCATTTACATCCGGACTTGCCCATTCCTCAAGGTCACGTCCTCCTGGAGGACATGTTATCTTCTTATCTTCCTTTCTGCTGGGCCTTCTGCTGGGCCACACTCAGTATTTACCCAAAGGAGCTAAAAACTTAATGTGCACATGAAAACTTTCAGAGGGATGTTTCTAGCAGCCAAAACTTTGGGTGATCATGGTGTGTCAATGTAGGCTCATCAATTGTAACAAATGCCCCAGTGGGGGGGGGGGCGGATGCTGAGAATGCAGGAGGCTGTGCCTGTTGGGTGGCAAGGGGGAGAACTTGCCCCAAATTTGCCACAACTTGGAAGCGATCAGTTGTCATGCAGTTGGTGAGTGGATACACAAAGTGTGCCCCATCCAGACAACGGAGGATTATCCACCTCAAAAGAAAAGCTGCAAGCCACGAAAAGCCAGGGGGGAAACTTAAATGCCTATCACTACGTGACAGAAGCCAACCCACAAGGGCTGCATACTATATGATTCTAACTCTAAGACATTCGAGAAAGAGCAAGATGATAGAGCCGTGAGGAGATCCGTGGCTTCCAGGGCTTGATGGGGGAAGAGAGGGATGGAGAGGTGGGACAGAGGTTTTCCGGCAGTGACCGTGCCATTACGTGTTTGTCCAAATCCACAGAGCGTGCCACACCGAGGGAACCCCAGTGTAAACTCTGGACTTCGCGGGGTGATGATGTGTGACCGTGGGCTCATGCCCTGGAACACAGGTGCCACCCTGGTGGGGAACCGGTGGGGTGGGGGAGGCACGTGTGGGGCAGGGGTATGTGGGAAATCTCTGTGCGTACCTCTCGACTTCGCCGTGAAGCGAAAACTCCTCTTAAAAAAACTTGTCCGAAACAAAAAGAGGAGCCGGGCTCTTCTCCCCTGAGGAGGGCCCCCCCCGGGCTGCTCTGCAGCTGCCAGTGACGCTGACCGTGTGGAGCACGCTGGGCGGGCGGGCCGGCCGCTTCATTACTTTGTGCTGAAGGAAAAGCCTCCCAGCTCTGCACTTGCCTTTTTAAATTTCACAACCACTAAATCCACTCCCAGCATTTTTTTTTATAGCGAACGAAAGCAGCGTGGGGATCGGCAGCAGAGACCTTCCCATGCCGCCGGCAGGTGAGTCGCCTGGGGCCAGGGGACCCACGGAAGCCCCAGGCTGCCTCTCCAAGGAGACCTGGCCCCTTAGCTGGATCCGCTGAGCTGGAGTTAGGGGAAAATTCTCTCCATAATGAAAGCCGAGTTCTTTAGTAGGTGACAGGTTCTAAAGGGCCCTCCACTGGCGACCAGATCAGCGTGGGTTTAAATTCCAACTGTGCCGATTTACCCCTCTGGAAGCCCATGTGGACCCCAGGACCACATACTGGCTTCTCCTCTGAGTTCCTGGGGGACTCTTTCCTCTATTTGGTTTTATTCACCCGGTACCAAGCACAGCACCCAGTCCACGGTGAACGTGCTGTGAAGACCATGGAACAGGATGAGGGACGACCAGGACATCAGTGACTCACAAGGCTCATGTTAACTGAAAGATGAGAAACATCCACCCGGGGGGGCGGCCCGCTGCATAAGAAGAGCCCTGTGGTCCGAAACTGGGGCCCAGCACCATCTCTGCTGCCTGGGTGGCCATGGATGGGTCAATGCCATGGGGAGGCCCTCAGTGTGCTCACAGGCAGGTTGTGAAGATGAAATGAGATGCTGAGAGTAGAAGGGTCCTGGGGTCCATGAACTCTAGGCTCAGGGATGCAGAATTTTGGAGGACAGAAGGACCATCTGCTAAAATCAAGCCACTTGGCTGCTCTTGTCTTCTGCAGCGCAGGTAGAGTGCAGGTGGGCAGGTGGGTCCCATGTGGCTCCCATACATGGGCTCCATCTTTGTATGACTTGATGACCTTCATGAAGCTGGGAATGATAGCTTCCAGGCTCTTTGCCAAAGGCTCAGTGTTGGGTTATATTGTCTAATCCTCACAATAATACCCCCCACCCCGGGAGTCAGGACTAAGATCCCGGTTTTACATATGAGGAAACTGACCCTCAGGAGCAAGGGGCGGAGCCAGCATTTGAACTCAGCCTTTCTGGCTGACCCTATCATTCTTGTTCTCACCAGGTCACCTGTGGGCTTTTCCTCATCTCCATCCCACAAGGAAACCCACCTTCATAAACACAGACTTAGTGTCTGGGAAACCACCTGCTCAGGGCACTCCCAGTGATTTGCATGAACGACTTTCCTGAGAAATGCCAGCAGTCCAACCCACCTGGTGCTGCAAGGTGGCCCGGGTGCTAACAAAAGCCCAACCACGCGGGTCGGGGGGAGCGATGCTGGTCCAGCCCTTGACCCCGAAGGCCAGCTTGCTGCTATTGTTTTCAGGGCCGGCCGGCCTACAAGCCACAGGGCTTCTTTGGGTAGAGTGAAAAGGGAGCAGAATGCTGCAGGTCTGTACTCTCCCTCACCTAGACCTAAGGATCAATGCTGCTAAGGGCTCAGCTTTCCAACCTTGGCTCTACTCTCCGCCCCCCCCCATAGCCCCATCTCTATCCCAGCCACTTGCTTCAACCTAGAGACCAAGGCTCATGCCCGCCTCCAACCAGGACCCTCCTCCTGTACACTCTCCCTGGACAAAACTCACTGAGCTGTCCCCGAACTCAGTCAGACATGGTTCCTGACTCAATGAAGGCCAACGTCAAGGGCCGGTGGGCGATCTAATGAATGAAACGATCTGTGTGTCCAGCTTCTCTCCGCTCTCCTGTTGCCTTCCTGACGTGAAGGTCACAGAGGTGAGAAGAATGGAGGGAAAGGGAAGCCAGCCTTAAGGTAGACTCTGGAAATTTGGACAACTGAGGCAGGGAGAGACTTTGTGCCTGTCTGAGGTCAGCCCCCCCGCCCAGCCCCTGGAGGAAATGGAACACTTGGAACCAGCATGAGAAGGGTGAGGGGCCCCCCAGACAGAGCTACCATCTCCAGGAGACTACTTGGCAGGCCACCAGCTAGACCCCTCAAGCCCCCCCCCTTGAAGGCCACCACACTGGAGCTGTCCACCTCGAGAAGGCATGCTCACACGCAGTGACGTCAAAGTGAGGCTCCCAGATTCCAAGCATCAACCGATGCTGCTGTTCAACAACCGTGTGGGAGCCAGACCACCAAGAGTGACCCCCTGGGACCCAGGCGAGCAGGTTGGTGCCCTGGGCTCAGGCTCTAGAGGGCCCCCTCCACCCCCATCAGTCTTGGAATCTTCTGGAGCCAGGCAACATGCTCACTCTGGATCTATGCCCCTAGCTCTGCGCTCCCTAGACTGCGCTCCAAGTACCAAGCCCCTGGAATGCCCTGAGGTCTGCATAGCTCCAAGCCCACTTCCAGAGCCCATTCCCCTAAGGGCTGACTGGGTCACTGGGGTGCTCGCTCCCAGGCTGTCTGGGGTCAGGGTGGACATGGCTTGGATCTGTGAACTGGAATGTTCAATGCTCTCCCTTCCCACGTGAGACATGGCCAGGGCCGTGGAAAGAGAAGGGAGGCAGGCTGCGGGCCTAGAACCTTCACTTCTACTCTGACCTCAAGCTTATCCAACACAAGGGGACAGACGATTCACAAAGCTCTCCCAAACTGCCCACCTCCCCAGCCTCCTCTCCTCCCTTCAGGCAGGTGCCGAGCTAACAGCATTTGCTAAGCAACCAGGAGCTCTTGGGCTGTTTTTCTCAGGTCTCTTCCGTTGCTATGGAAGCTGTTTTTGAAAACCTCTCCTGCCAACAATCAAGGCTTTTTTGTCGGAGCCTGGTTCAGAGCCCCTTGCCTTTCAGTCAGAGTGCGGTGGGGGCAGGAGGGGCAGAGGCTGCTGGAGCGTAGGCTAACCACGGCCTTGCCAGACCCACACTGTCCCCAGTCTCTCCCTGTCCCTATTTGTCCCTCCCTCCCGCGCCCACCAAAGAAGGTCTCTTAAACCTTCTGTCCCTCCTCCCTAGACCTTCTTCTTTGCCCTGGACTTCCGGCCAGGCTGTTTGTCCCTGGGCGCCATGGCTTCACCTTGAGGGTGTCAGATCCTCCACATGGCCCGCTGGTAAGATGAGGAAAACCAGTCCTCAAGGTGAAGTACCTTCAAGCACCCATTTTGCTTCTGCTAAGATGAGCCATCTCTTAGCAACATCCCAGTGCACTCTTGTGCTAAAGAGTCTTGTGTCTTGTGTCTTCTGTCCCTGTGTTGCCAGCCCCTCCCCACCCCCGCCGTGGGAGCTGAGCAAGGGTCAAGGCCCCAGTAGGGAAGAGCAAGAGAATGTTCCCTCTGCCACGGGGCTTTAGTCAAACCCGCCCCATTAGGCAGCGCTCTCCTTCCTCAAGAAGAAAGTAAAACCTTGATGCAAAAGAGACCACCAGGACCATAAATAATCGGCCTTGGAGGAGGCGAGGGGTTCCACTGCTCTGAGCCTCGGCCTGCTCATCTTCAAAACGGCAGTGACAGTTTCTACCTGGCATTGCTGTGAGCTCCTAAGATACGTGCCAGCCACGCGATGCCCTCCGGCAATGCTGGTGCCCGCCCCTGCGCCTCCGGGGCTCTACGGCTGAATCACGTGGAGCTGTGATCAAGCCGCATGGCTTTATCGGACCAGTCTGAGAGTGTGCTCCACGGGGGCAGAGAGCTCGTCAGGCCTCTCGCCAGCGAGGGCCTGGTGCTGCGTCACGTCAAAGAAGTGTTTGTGGAATGAGTGAATTCATTTCAGTGCCCCACACGGTGACACCCTCACTCCGGGTCCTCGAGCCCCGGTCCCCAAAGGCAAAGACTCTTAGTATAAAGGGGGAAATGTTTTCAAAGATGAGAAATAATCCAACATGCACATTTCTGAAGGCCGAATTGCTCGAGTGAATAGAACAGCAAATAGGAAATAAAAAATAAAAGCCAGAAGACACAAAGCCGGATCATATTGGGCCCCTTGGATATCAGTTTGTACTGCTCCCTGCTGGCTCCCCAAGGACGGCTTCCAGCATGAGGACAGATGTCCCCGCACATTTGCAGCAGGGGCTCCATTCATCACACAGTTCCCTTCTTGCTTCATTGTGATTTGGGCCAAAAATACCTGTTGAGGATCTTTCTTCTCAAAGGAAGAATCGGAATTGTCAGGTGAGAGAAGTAAAATGTGCTCGTTAAAAAAAAAAAAAGAAAGAAACTACAACCTCCAATAATTGCAAAGGGCTCAATTAAAGTAACAAAAAGGCAATTGTAATTGATTTCTAAAAAATCTGAGTTTATTGTTATAATCTTGCTTTGAATTTGAGATTGAAAAGCTTCAAGAGTAAAAACTATAATGAACACAGCCTTTAGCGGATCCCTTCATTTTTAAAGAAACAACTCTGTCCTCTTTTCTCAGATCCTAAGAAACCCAGTTGAATATTTGAAAATGTATTTTTTTAAAGACCTGGTTTCAGACTCTTGAGTATCTCACAGATTTTCAAAGCTGGAAAAGCCTCTGAGTCCAAAGCTCCAGCCAATTCTTTGGTGCTCCTTGGAATGAGAAGAGCAGTGGCTTTGGATTCAGACGGGCCTGGGTTCAAATCCCAGCTTTACCACCGGCCAGGGGTCAGCCTCAGGCAAGCCGTGCACTGCTCCGAAGCTCTGTAAACACTTCTCTACAAAATGCTGATGATAGTTTCTGCCGTGCAGCATAGGACAAGGATTGCCCAATACAATACAGGCACAGCTTTAGAACAGTGCCTGGGTGTTTTTCTTGGGAAGAATCATGGCCGGATCATCGGTGACAAGAGACAGAGATGCTCCCAGCATGCTCAAGGACTGGATTTGGGGGAATGAGCAGGAAATGGTGTTCATGCAAGGCCGGCTTTGTTGTCTCTCCGAGCCACCAGGAGCATGGGTGTTAATGCGCTGCCGCCCTTGGTGGCGTGATGCCTGCCTGAGCACATGGACACACCCCGCTCTGCACACCTGCTTCCCCCAGAGGTTAGCCAGGTTCCGAAGCAGTTGTGCGAGACCCCCACTGCTCCTCCACAGCCTGGGCCTGTTCCTGCACTCGCCACCACCTGGTCTTGGCTCCTGACCTTGAAGCCCAACACCCCTACTCCCCACCATGGCAGGGACCATGAGTTAGGACCTGGGCTGCCCTCGAGGGAGTTTGGGTTGGCCCACGTTTTTTCTCCCAATTGCTTCAGAGAGGACCCCTTGTCCTATCCCATCTTCGGGGAGTGGAGCCCTCACCTGACAGGGACATTTTGAATCTCTCTGGCAATTTGCTGCAGGGAAGAAGGGGTATGACTGAAATACTTCCTTATGGGGTCAACTGCATATTTATGGTAGGTTTACTTGGGGGGTTTGGGAGAAAGATGGAGAGATTATGAGGAGGCTGGATAGCCCCTTCATCTCTTCTGCCATCATTGATCTACCATCTGCTCTGATCTTTAGAATCCTTATTCACAGCTTCCCTTCCAAATCATCAGACTCATCCATGGTTCCTCCATCAAGAATTGTAGGGAAAAAGACAACTAATACTCACCGAGTCCTAAAGAAAGAACCTACTGGTGCTCTTCCATATTTGAATATCTAAAGGCTTGTGCCCTGTGTCAGCCTAGCTGAACTGGAAATACATTTCCCAGAATTCCCTTCCATACATTCTTCAGATTCAGGGTTGTATATAGGACATTTTTAGGAGCAGTGGATGGTGGAGGTTATGCTCCAAAGGCAGTGGGACCAGATGCTGTTGTCGCCACCACGTCTTGTCACTGATGTGTGCATTCACCCTGTTGGCCTGGGATGGCAGCAGCCACAGTAGCTCCTGCTTTTGAAGTCTCCAAATCCTGGCCAGGTATATGNCCCCCCCCCCCCCCCCCAGGTAACCTGCATCACTGAGGACAGACTAATGAGGATCAACGCAGACTCCGCTTTCCTTGCTGGCCCCAGTCTGACCTTGCTCTTTCTCCCACTCTATGCCCAGGCCTCCTGGCCCAGCTGGGTCAAGTCCACGACCATACACAGTCTTGTATGGACTGCTAGACCAGCTCCCACAGTTACAGAACATCTAATTGCTATTTTTTTATTTTTTTTTATTTTTTTTTTTAAGATTTTATTTATTTATTTGACACAGAGAGAGAGATTACAAGTAGGCAGAGAGGCAGGCAGAGAGACAGGGAGAGGAGGAAGCAGGCTTTCTGCTGAGCAGAGAGCCCGATGCGGGCCTCGATCCCAGGACGCTGAGATCATGACCTGAGCTGAAAGCAGAGGCTTTAACCCACTGAGCCACCCAGGTGCCCTAATTGCTATTTTTTTAAATCCTTATTTTATATCACTTACTATGGTTCTGCTCTTGTAGGGAACTCCTAAATGATATAGTCAGTACAATACAATGATTAAGAAAGTGGTTTCTAGAACCATACATCCTGAGCTCAAATCCTGATTGTGCCATGTCACCTGCTAGCTGTTGACCTTGATCTTATCACAATCTGTAAGTTTCTTCATCTGTAAAATGGTAGTGAGTTATCTATCTCATAAGGTGGTTGTGAGGTTTACATAATTGAGTATGTGTAAGCTACGTAGTATTTACCACCTCAGGGAACACTTATTCCCATCTTAGATTGTCCTTAAAAACCCACACTGAGATAGGTATATTGTTGTAGTTATTGTTCAGGGAGGGGAAACTCGGCAAGGTTCAGTGACTGACCCAGGGTCACTTGGATGGGAAGTGACAGAACCGGGGTTTGATTCTGGGGAGGTTTGCTTCCAGACCACTCTAGGCAAGGGAAGGGTCCTCCTTCCATCTCTTACCTCTAATCCTCATGGGAAGATGTCTCTCTGGAAAGCTGCACAGCCTCTTGCTCCATAAGGACTCTTCATCACTTTAATTAAGAATGGAAATATTCACCAACCCAGGCTTCTTTACACAGACTCAAAGATCTTGTGGAAGAGATCATTTTCCCTTCAATCCTGAATCCTTTTCTGAACATGGTACAACTTCACTCGTGACTAATTTGGAATTTCAACTAATCCACATGCATTTATTCAGCTCTGTTGTCTGTCCAATGTGGTGCTAAATGCTATGGGAGAACTAGGCATGGGTGGTGTAGTGGGCGCTGAGCTTGAACTTGGAAGGTTGACACGTGCCTATTCCCTCTGCAGTCAGCTCTCCATAGCAGAGTCGGATGGAGTCCTACTTCTGTATTAGTAATTGCAGTGGATTTAGCGGTGGCTCCAAAAAGACATGTCCACACCGTAATACCCACACCCTGTGAATGTGACCTTATTTGGAAATAGGGTCTGTGCAGAGGTAATTAAATTAAAGATCTTGATATGAGGACATCACCCTGGATTATCTGGGTGGACCCTAAGTTTGGTGACAAATGTCCTTAAGAGACAGAAGAGGAGAAGACACAGATAACACAGATGCAAGAGGACAGAAGTCCCTAGAACATTAGGTAGAGATCAGAAGTCAAAGAATGCCCAGAGCCACCAGAGGCTGGAGGAGAAAAGGGAAGATTCTTTCTTAGAGCCTTTGGGAAAGCGCAACCCTGCCGACACCTTGTTTCGGGCTGTTGGCGTCTAGAACCACAGGAGAATATGTCTCTGCTGTTTGAAGTCACCAAATCTGTGGTGACACTTTCTGTCAGCTTTAGGAACCAAGCACAATTATCTACTGCACTATAACAAATTACCACAAACGGAGCAGCTTAAAATGACACCCATTTACTATGTAGTAGTTTTGTAGATCAGAAGCCCAGACACAGCACTGGGTTCTCTTCTCAGGTTCTCACGAGGCCAAAATCAAGGTGTCAGCTGGCTGCACCCTCAGCTGGAGCTGGAGTCCTCTTTTCACCTGACTCTGGGCAGAATTCCATTTCTTGTGGTTGTCAGACTGCGGTCCCCATTTCCTTGCTGGCTGTCAGCCAGGGGTTACGCTCAGCCCCCGGAGGCCACTCGTGGTCCCTGCCACACGATCTCTTCCACCTTCAAAGCCAGCACGGTGGCTTTGAATCTTCCTCATGTCAAATCCTTCTCACGCTTCAAATCTCTGAATATGCCCTGTCACTCACCTCTAGACCCAAATATGACAAGCTCCCGTGATTAAAACAGCCCCACCTGGAATCATCATTCTTTCTTAAAGCCAGCTGTGCCATATAACACACAAGAAATGCACCATAACATAACCTCATCATGGGATTAAGATCCATCCTCTTCATAGCCCTGGGGATTATGCTGGGCACCCCGAGGACAGGCATTCGGGGAGCTTGGAATTCTGCCTACCAAGATAGATATCAAGATTAAATGTGATAATGGTTGTGGAATCGTCTTCTAAATAATGACACTGAACACACACACAAGATTGGCACTACTTAAAAATCCATACTTATTTTGAAGAAGAAAAAGAACATTGATAGGACATGGGCTTTGTTGTCTGGAAGAGACATGAGAGAACAGATGGAAGGAAGGCCTGGCTCAGTGTTCCGAAGAGAGAATGGAGATGGACTGAAATGAGGACAAAAGTCCATGCCAAGTTCTGGTCTGAATGTATCAATTCATTCCTCCTGACAATCCTCATGAGGGGCTGTTAGTGTAAAATCCATTTTATAAGTGAAAAAAAAAATGAGTGCAAGGAGATAAAATACCTTGCCCAAAGCAATACACTCACCTAATAAGCAGCAAAACCAGGAGTTAGCCTCAGAGGATCTGGCCCCAAAGGGTGCGTGTGGTCTTAGCTGGTCCACTGCACCTGCCTCTGGCTGCGGGGGCCACTGAGGCATGGGTGGAGGGGGAAGAGTTGGGTGAGACATACCTGCCGGGCAACCGAGAGGGGGAACCAAGTGTCAGAGGTCAGTAAGAGGACAAGGTGGTAAATGAGAGTAGCAGGAAGTGGGGACCATTCCGGTTGTAGGGTTCAACGTCACCCAGGCAGAAATGCCTACAGGGGAGATAATGTATCTGTAGGTTTGAGGGAAAGTACAGCCTGTCTGGAATGAAGTTACTTTTTTAACTACCACCAGTCAGTTCTGTGGCCTGTGTAGCCTCTGAAACCAATCCTGGGTTAAGTCAGCTTCATCTCTGGGGCACAGAGACATTCAGGCATCGTGAACATAAAGTTTATGCTGGGAATTGGTGTCGTTATAGCTCCCTAGTGGCTTTAAACAACAATCGAAACCTCTGAGAATAAGAATATGGTGGCAGACTGTGTTTTCTGAAGACCGTCACGACACATCCCATCCCCCAAGCTCTTCTACAGTGTGACTTGGAGACCCATTTCCGGCTCTTGAGTCTCACTCTCAGACTGCTTCACTGACAGAAACTGGTAGCCTCCGATTATCGTTCCTTGGGATGCTTGTTCTGGAAACCCAGCCACCATGGCGGGAGGAAGCCCACGTGCCCTGCGGGGAGGCCCAGGGAGAAAGTCAGCCGCCATCAGCACCAACTTGTAACGTGATCAAGCCCTCTTGGGGTGCATTCTCCACACCCCGTCAAATTGCCCCTCTTGATGCCATGTGGTACGGAGGTGACCTGTCTCTGCTGAGACCTGTCTAGAACACAGACATGTGAGTGCAATTAGTGATTCCAGGCTGTTTTAAGCCACTGAGCTTCGGGGCAATTAAGCAGTGATAGATAACTAGAACAGATATTTGTACCTGGCAGTAGGATGTTGTCATAATAAAATCCTGAAATGTATGACCCTGGCTTTCAGACCAGCAAATACAAGGCTAGAGGACCTCAAGAAGATTAGTGGAAGAAGACATGAACTTAAGAAGCCTATCAATGAAGGCTGTGGGGAAAGACATGAAAATGTTACCGGAATCCTGAAATAACTCAGATCATTGTTATAGAATGTTATAGAAAGTCTGGCAATGTTGCAGCCTGCAGCACATGGAAAATAGGAAGGCACCTAATGACCTTGATGGGCCAGCAGCTAAGGTTTCCAGGCAGAATATTGATAGCGTCACCTGACTTCTTCCTTCTATCTATGACACAGTGTGAGAGGAGAGGCACAAGCTGAAGGAGCCAGGGCTCGCTGGCTCCAAAAATCAAACTTATTCATTCTCAGGTCTTTCCCGATGGCAAATAATTCTCAGTTAAGAAAGGGACTCAGGCCACACATAATCCAGGGTGAGACGATCTGATCTTCGGCTAAGACCTCAGGAAGATGTCAAGTAGTGTCTCGTAGAAACTCTCAGACAGACAAAAGGTCCTCTGAAGATCTCAAGGGTTTGCCCAATTCACGCTGCTCGAGTCGGTGCCACATGGCACAGAGATGACACGTCCCCACTGAGCACTGCCCAAAGGATCCGTTCAGGAGCACGGCTAACGACTGTGTTGTTTTAGGCCACTGAGCTTTGAAATGAGCTTTGAAATGCCTCAGGAGGTGAGCAGGACAGACACAAACCCCAGGGTTCCCGTCTCTGCCCAGTTCCACCGGCACGATGACACAGCAAGAACTCAGAGTCCTGTCTGGGGCCGCTCAGAGTCTGCTGTGCACAAGCTCTGCTTGCATCTGGAAAACAGCAAAGTCTCCTCTCATTCCGTGGCTTTTCTGAATCCAGAAGCCCGGACTTTTGCTGGAGATTATTGTATCGATTAAGGTTAGGATTGGCCTCTCGGGCTCCAGCCTGAGGAAGTGTGTGGCAGGAGGGGCACAGAGGAAGCCGGGATAGCATCAGGGCAGGAAATGCCTTGACCTGAAGAGGCAGCTGGGTGCTCCCTCCTGGAATCTTCTTCCTCCTTTCCTTTTTCTTCCTTTGAGCAGATTCCAGTGGGGCATCTGTGAATTATCTTTGGAGAAGTCTCCCAGAATCCTCCTTCCTGCTAGTCCGGGGAACAAGACTACCCCTGGGAGAGGTCTGAGGAGTGTGCCTGTGGTACACTCTCCTCCCAAGCCCTCATCTATGATCAAACAGCTACCGATGTGGCCTCCCCCGTGCTAGGTACAGGGATGCGTATAAATCAGATGTATTCCCCACCCTCCGGAGCCATCTGTCCAGTGGAGGAAGCCGGCAGGGACATGGACAACCACAGGAGGATCTTCGGGGTCTCCAGGAGGCACATACTGGGGCCAGAGAGGCCCGAGAAGGGGGTGAGGAGGGCCTGGGACTTGGAGGTCGACAGGTGGGCAGGGCCTCGAGAAGCCACTGTAGATGAACTGGGAGTCAGAATCTCAGCGATGACCTCTTCCGTCCCCTATACTGTGAGCCGGAACCTCAACCATCCAGACTAGTGCCAGTTCCCTCCAGGCTGTGCTTCTGGATTTTTGCTGAAGCTGTTCCTTCTGCCTGGAAAGCTTTTCCCCACATTCCCTGATTCATTGGGTCCTTATTCTCTGAGGTACATACCACTCAGGGGAGGAGACCAAGGATCAGACTGTTTAAGGGATTTACCCAGCATCCACACTGAGGGAGGCGGCATAGAATTAGACGGTCATAATCTGAGCGGAGAAAACAAAACCTTCTTAACGCTTATAGCCTCCATTCTCTTGAAAATTATTAATATAAAAAGATGACGCAGCAAAAATAATGAAAATATGAAACCAACAAAGAGTTCATCTCGCTGGTACTCAGAGGACTTGCGCTGTGTCTGTAATGTTCTACTGCTTTTTAAGACAAGAAGTGAGCCTGCCCCAGTATTGGGATTTGAGAGTCAGGTGGTGAATAAGTATTTGTTATTCTCTATGCTTTTCATTATGTATAAATGCTTTCATTGTATTTTTTGATAAGACAATTTAATAAACCCTCAGGAGTCAGATCTAATATATTTCATGTTCAAATGATTTAATTCAGAGATCATAGTGCAGATAACAAAGGTGGTTTCTTAGTTTTGGGTACACTGACAAGTAATTCATGAAGTCAGAGTATAAACAATAAAATCTACATGATGTTTAGATATATCATATATACAGTCTCTCTCTCCACCCCATCCTACATGATATGTTATTTTTCACATTTTTGCTTCTGGTCCTGGTTGGCATCAGACAACATTTTTCATAAATTCCATCACAATTGGAATTCTGCTAATTGCACAACGTGCCTCTGTCATTAACGTTTTTGGTCTGAAGACTGTGGTCTGAATAATCCTCATAATTATTCTTCTTAATAGCTACAGTGTACTCTAACTTATTAAGCGCTTCTCTTATTATAGCTGCCTTCGATCATTTCCAGCTTTTGGCTCTTCTGGACCCACTTTCATAAATATCTTTGTGAATACAATTTTTTATTTATTTTGAAACCTGTATCTTTATACGGCATATGAAGTATACGCAATCACACTCTTCCCCCGTTGATATTTTAACAATTTATAGTGTACAAGTTTATGTTTTATCTCATTCTGTCCTTACTGGATACGTTCATACATTTATTGCTGACCGAGGGATTTCTTCTCTCTTTAGTAGACCTATTTGGATCTTTCATGTTTAGAAGACTTATGCTTCCAGCAGACATTTTGGGAGCTCAAGTACCCGTAAGTGAACAAAGGGATTTCATAATCTGTACACTAACACTGAAAAAAAGAGTCAATACTTTGCTATTTCCACCACTGTGGATTCTTTAAGTCCCCAAAACGAAATGTGATTACAGCCCACCCTGGTATGATGGTGCAGCATTCTTCTTGCTCTTGGCGGAATGGGAAATGGCGGGGAAAGCTGAGGGTGGGGAACAAAGGTGATGTTCTACCCATCACTCTACTAAGGTAGACAGCAAGCTGGGAGGGAGGAAGCCACTAAGATCTTCCCCATCACCACCAGGCAAGGCCCCCTGGCAGGAGCATAATTTTACTTGGAGGGAATCCGCAGCACCTTGTTTGGTTCCATTAGGTAGACCGAAACCCAAGGGAGACTAAGAATTACCCCTTTGACAGGCAGAACTTTATAAAACATGTCGTCCTGGTACTGGAAGGAGTTTAGGCCTGTCACTCCCCTTGCAATACCTATCCCAAAATTCTCAAACTGATTTTAAATAATTCGAGGTATCAGACTGTTAATGAACTGAGCCTTGGTTTTCAAAATGGAAGAAGGAAAATTCTCACCTGCTCTAAATTTCTCCGACTAAAAGTCTCCCGCAGGGATAGGCTCTGGAATTCCTGGGACTTCAGAGTTAGGCAAGGGTCTTGTAACTCTGCCCCAACTTTCTAGCACAGGGATAATGGCAGTGATAATGGGTGGGACATGGTCACAGTGATCTTCAGACTGGAATATGTCTGAGGGCTGAGAGCCCTGGCCTACGATCTTGGAGTCCGAGTTCAAGTTCACACTCAGGCCCCAGCTCATTGAGTCTGGGGGTGAATGACCTCCCTGCACTGGGCTATAGTTTCTCCATGAGTAATATGTGGCTGGTAAATACTGCCCTGTCTTCTTGCCCACAGTACTGGGTGGCTCAAGGGGCACGGGTGGAATGTGTTTTAGCTGCAAAAGGATGCATATAGGTAAGGGAAGGTGATGGTGATGTCTCTGTATTCGTACAGAAACCCAAAGCACGAATGTCTTTCATCAGGTAGAATGAAAATAATTAAAAGAATAAGGTAGGATTTTTGACAAGCCATTCCACTGAAAAGAAATTTGAAGACAAAGATCTTGAATGACATACCTCCCCAGCACTGTCCAGGCTGATGGGTCAGTAGCTCTGAGTCCCACAGTCAGCCCGGAGCCGTGAGCAGGGCTCCAGCTGGTTGTGGTCACAATTGTTCTTTACTGTAGAGTCCACTTTTAGGAAAGAATCAAACTGATATTTTTATACTACTACCTCAGAAGACTGATAGATGTCTCTTTTACTCCCTTTCTCCTCATCTTGCACCACCACAGCTGCTGAATTGTGGAGAAGGAGAAGTACAGCATGGCTGGGAAAGTGGGAAGAAGATACAGAGAAACGGTCCAAGTTTGAGCCAAGAACTCACTGTCTGGTGGAAAACACAAGAAAATAAGCTGTTGTATGATTATGTTATACTTGCTTTAGACTAGCAAGGAGTCCCAGGGAAACTGCATATGATTCTTAGTTGTATGGAGGTAGGATGGAGCATTATTGGAAAATAATTATCTCACTGAGACGAGGTAATATTTGAGCCCAATTTTGAACAATGAGGCAGCATATGCCAGTGACATAAGGGATAGTAGAGGCATTCCAGACAAAGGAAGCAGTGTGAGTAAAGGCCTAGAAGCTTAGACTGGTGTGGAATAATTAGGTGAGACCCCATGAAGTATGTGTGATGTGTGTGGGGATAAATTTGAGAGGTATGCAAGTTAAGAAGGGTTACATTATGCGGCAGTAACAAACATCCCCAAATCTCAGTTGCTTGTAACATCAAGGATTAGACAGACTACATGTCCATCATGTAGTGATAGCCCTCCACGTCATCTTCATCCAGGACCTTGGCTGATAAAATAGCCACTGTCTAGAACCACTTGTCCAGTAGAATAAACATTAGCCACAGAGGCTATTTAAATTTTCAGTAGACACATGTAGCTAGTGGCTACCATATCGGGCAGCATAGATATTATAAAATATTTCCATCATTGCAAAAAGTTCTACTGCACAGCTTGGTCTCAGAACAGGGGTCTGTAAACTATGGCTGATTGGCCAAATCAAATCCACACTTGTTTCTTTTTTTTTTTTTAATTTTGCTTTTTTTTTTAAGATTTTATTTATTTATTTGACACAGAGAGAGAGATTACAAGTAGGCAGAGAGGCAGGCAGAGAGACAGGGAGAGGAGGAAGCAGGCTCCCTGCTGAGCAGAGAGCCCGATGCGGGCCTCGATCCCAGGACGCTGAGATCATGACCTGAGCCGAAAGCAGAGGCTTTAACCCACGGAGCCACCCAGGCGCCCTCCACACTTGTTTCTATAAATAAAGTTTTATTGGCATACAGCCATACTCATTCATTTGTGTGTTATCTATGATTGCCTTCCCATGACTGTGGTAGAGCTGAGAAGCTACGAGAGAGACCATGTAGCCCTCAAGGTTGAACATGTGTACAGAAAACGTGTTGACACCTGCTTTAGACCATCGCCCCAGCTGTCGTGCTAAAGGGGGGAAGGGACCAGCTGGTTAGTGCTATTCACAATGTCTAGCCAAAACTAGTTGTTTGCCCCCATCCAACCACATGGGAGTCGGGAAGTATAATATTTACCATTTTCCCAGAAAGAAAGGAACCTGGAAACCCTGGGCACCCGGTGACAACCGCAGGGGACGTGGCTGGGCGCAGCATAAAGTGGAACCGGGTCTACAGGACCCTGACAGGGTGAGGCATTATCAGAGATTCTCACTGAGGAAAGGGGGGTGTCCGTGATGTAGATCAGCACCAGAGGCTGCTGGGAAGTTGGTAAGACTGACCAATCCTGGCGGAAAGGAAGCCAGGGAAGAAATGGGGGGAAGCGCCCAAGAGAAGCATGACATGGCCCCAGCTCCAGAAGCTCCCCAGGCCTGCACTATTCCCAGGGAACCGACAGTTCTGCCCTCACCCGGTGGTAGCCCATTTCCAAAGCAGAGACTCATAACGAGCACTTATTCTCAAAGCGACTTAGTCACATAAGGAACCCTCCCAACAAACCTAGAAGGTGGGTCCTATTCTATATCCATCTTCCAAAAGAGGAAACTGAGGCCCCGTGGGACAGCTAACTCGCCCCAGGAGTGGAGCCAGAACCACAGCCCACGCCTGGCTGCTCTGGGGTCAGCGCGCAGAGCAAGTCCACCTGCCGCCATCGCGGCGCAGGGACCACGGGTCTGGCCGTCCTTCGGGTCCTCCGCTCCCGCTCCACCGACACGGTAGAAAACTACCCAAATTTATGGATTATGTGGACTGTTGCCTTTTACTCTCCAAAACACATTAAGTGATTTTGTCTGGAAATGTTTTACAAGCCCCAATTATGCCTCCTACATTCCCTCCCCAGTACAGCCCAGGTCCCCAGCCAGGGCTGTAAATGAGCCTTTTCTTCTTTCTAAAGCCTCTTAACTCTCTGCCCCCAGAGAGGGCTGGTTCTCCCCGAGTCTGGGAAAAGCAAAGCTCCCGTTCTGGCCCACGGGGAGATTTGAGACGGACCGTCATGTCTCAGCTCTGCTCTCCCTCTTTTCACGAGACTCTTTAATTAGGTTCAGAAACATGTTTATGATCCTGAGAACCAGCCCGTGTTATATTAGGCAAGTTCAAAGCTCCATTTCCCTCAGCAACTCTCAGAATATTTCAGTCAACTCAGAGGCCTGGCTCGGAGCCAGCTCGGAACCAACTCAGACTGTGGGCAAACAGCGGCTCCAGCACCCCTGCTCGGGGCAGCTTCGAGGGCCGGGGCGGGGGGGGCTTCTGGCTTGGACAGAGCCGGGCTTTCACGCCCGCCCCTCGGTGCCAGCTGAATGACCTTGAGCGCGTTACTAAACCTCTCTGACTGGGGCATTCTAATTTGGGGATTCTGTGCATCTGGAATTTGGGATGGGAGTTACGGCGGCCGTGAAGATCATGACCCCAAAATGACACAGAAGGTTGGCTGTCTTCCCTCTTCCTTGCTGGGCCTGTTCCTGACCCCTCTAGGGGCCTGAAGGGGCCACGATCTCAGGACAGGCAGGCCACCACCGTGCACGGGAGCCCAGATGCTGGTCCATTCCGGGAGATGCTCCCCCTCCCTATGGGCACCTGGGCTTCCCACGGGGGCCTCTGCTCCAGGTGGCATGGAGACCCTCAGGGTGCCAGGAAACGTGTCTCTGCGGCTGGGGGGCAACCCGCACGGGCAAAATGACAAAGTCAGCGGAGAACACTGGGCGGATTTCACAGACGTGGGCCCATCTCATCCTCACGTGATGTTTGCTTTTCAGTACGGCTTTACTGAGCTGGGATCCGCATCCCACTCGCGGTATATAGTTCACAGCCTACAGACTTGCGTGGCCAGCACTGCGATCGCTCATTGACTGTTTTCATCACCCCAAGAAGAAGCCATACCCACTAGGACTCACTCCCCATTTCCCCCCCAGACCTCCCCCCCACTCCCGGCCTAGGCAACCATTCATCTACTTCCTGTATCCATGGATTTACCTATTCTGGACGTTTCCTATAATGGTTTTTCACGTCTGGCTTCTTTACTTCACCTAATGAATTCAAAGTCCACTGACAGGCAGCTTGTCCAGCCTCTTGCTCCCTGGGTTTCCCCTGCCTGCTCTGGCTGGGGCTGCAGCCTTGGTCACCTCTTGGAGAAGGTTTCCCAAACACCAGGCGCCCCTCCCTCTGGAATGCCGTGCAGGCCACCTGGGGGAGAGGGGTGCACAGCCCCTCGGCCCAGTGCCTCCTGCCTCAGGAAAGACATTGCTCAGTTCTTTCCACAATTTGAAAGGTTTTAAGACAAACTGGCCTGCTGTTGACAGCACTAATTCCTCTCTTCCTCTCCAATGCTCCTGTCTCTTCTCTCTCTCTTTTTTTTCCTAAAAGAATTTTTTTTTTTTGATGTTGCATGTATGGGTTTTTTTCCCTGCCTCCAGCTGTCACTTTGGTATGGGGATTGATGTTAAGTAGCCCTTACTGGCTCTCGCTATGTTCTAATTGGTTTATATATAGTTCGTCATCCACTCTCCATGGGACAGGTGTCATCTTCCCTATTTTATAACCGAAGGCACCGAGGCTCAGAGAGACACTGGGATGTCTGCAGACCACCCCGCAGATAGCAGAGTCAGAATTGGACCCTTATCTGTCTTGCTTATTCTGCCTCCCTATTTGGGGACCAAATTCTGTGACCAGCCGGTAGTAGTTCTGAAGATTTCTCCCAATACCTTAGACGCGATCAGACTCAGGGCACACTGCTGGAACCGTCTTTCCCGTGCATATTTGTGGTTGCTCAGAGAAGGTCCATGCCAAGTTCTTTCTGACCTCTGTAAGGAAGAGGCCACAGAAGTGGCTTTGCTAGTTAGTAGCAGTTCAGAGAGAAGTGTTTCAAGATCTGTGTTCCCAGCACTTTGTTATAATCATCAATGAAGTAAGCCATCGATATCCTCATTATTCATCTCTCTGAGTTCTTCCTCTGCTTCCAAAACCTTTGATGGAGGCGACTACCTATAGGAGCACTTCCGAGCTTTCTGCCTGTGGCACAAAAGGCATTTCTTGATTGGGGGGTGGGGGGTGGGAGGCAGGTGGGGACGAACTTCTCTGACGCAGGGTCCCCGGGATGCCCTGCTCAACCCTTATTTTCCACTTCTCAAGAAATCTTTCAAACAATGATGTCAAGTGAAAATATTTATCAGCCAAACTGAAGCCCAGTGGAAGCCCTAGACGAGAAGGTTCGGGGAAGGAGGCTGTGGGTGACACAGCTCCTTACCACCAGGCAACAGCTCTGAGCTTCTATCCTGGTGCCCTGGAAGGCTATGGAGAGACTCCAAGTTGACTAGTGCATGGTCAGATCTGTGTGCTAGGTCAGAAAGAACAGATTTGTAGGGAAATAGAGTTGTAGGGAATGCAGAGGAGATGAATAAGACAGACCCTGCAGGTAGCCTCCCCTCTACTGGTGATGTAGCTCAGAGAAACTGCTGAAGAGGCTGAAGAACATGAAGCAGGTAGAGAACATAGCTGTGGGTCAACCATATTGAAGAGGCAGCCATATTGAATACCACTCAAGTTCCAGGGAGCCACAAGGGGTTATCCACCGGGCTGTGGGCTGGCCCCGAGGGTAGTTCTCAGCAACCCAGGAAGCTGACAGAGACAAAGAGTGTGGGATGAGGGTGGAGGGATGGCCCCAAAACAGACTGGCAGGTCAACTGGTCAAAGAAGCAAGGGGGAGCCTTGGGGAAAGAGACGAGGGTAACTTGCTTGAGTGTCCATTGCTGTGTAATAAATCACCTCAGAACTCTGCAGCCGCAGTCTTTGATTGTCTGCTCCAGTTTCCAGGAGTTTGGATTTTAGAGTGGTCAGACTGGGGAGCCCTCTCATGAGGTTATGGCCAGATGCCAGCTGGAGCTGCAGTCATGAGGGACTGGGAGACCCTTCGCGGGCCACTCACGCACATGCTTGGTGAGTCGGTCATAAGCCCCAGCCAGCCTGCATGCCTGAGTGTCCTCACACCATGGTGCCAGCCTTCCTCAAGAGAAGGATTCCAGAGACCAGGGAAGGACCTGCGATGTTGCATGACCTCAGCTTGGAGGTGACACACCATCACTTCCGTCATATCCTATCAGTCAGAAGGGGCCGGTCCTGAGTCAGTGGAGGAGGGGACTGACTACACAGGAATATAAGTAGTGAGAAGCAAGGATCATTGGGGCCACCTCAAAGGCTAGCTATTACAATGTGCACTTATTAAGCCTCTACTGTATGCTGTGAAAGTTGACCACGGTGGGTAAAAATCTGCTATTGCTATCTTGTTACTCCTAAAAATCTGCATGTAGCACTGGCATTTTGCCCGTGCAGTGTAATAACTCAATTAAAAAAATCAAATAAGTGACCAGACCTTTTAGATTTTATAACCCATATCCTCCACCTTCTAATCCCCTCTGTTTGTAATCAGTGAGACAACCGAGGCCCAGAGTTGTTAGGCTCTTGCCCGAGGTCACACAGCCAGTAAAGGAATGAGCTGTGATTCAAGCCCAGGAATCCCTGACTTCCAAGCCAGTGTACTTGCTGCTCCACTGGCCCCTTAACAGACACCCTTCATCGGTAAGGAGGATGCTTCCAGCCTCCCAGCCTGCACGGACCTCAGCGCCGGATCTCCAGCAGGAGGGAGCCTTTCAGGGGCTCCTTTCGAGAAAGCTGAGGCCTCAACCCATGCAGGCAGACCAAGCCAACGTCCAGGAGGCCAGGGAAAGCATTGAGTCATGTGTTTATACTGTTTCTAGTTCTACCTGTGTTTTCCTCTTCCTGTATACAACTCCCAGCAGACTGTTCTGGACTCTCATCCCTCAGGAACTTCCAGTTTCTGAGCCCGAGTCTCCAGTCAGGCCAAGGAGGAAGGATGAGGACCTCAGGGGACTCAGGGAGCCGGAGCCCACACTTTGGTGAAAGCTTCCTTTCCAGTGGGGCCTGGAAATCCCCATCTCCTACCGCATCCCCGGCAAGCTCCTGAGCGGGCCTTCCAGTGGCGCCAGGACGGGCCCCAGCTTCAGCCCCCTCTGTGCCCCCAGCACAGTCCGGGAGGCCCTTTCCTCATAGAGCAGCAGAGAGACTCGCTGGCTGTGCTCAGACCAACGGGATCAAGTCTCAACTCGGCCACTTGCCAGCTACACTTTAGCCAAGGTCACCTCCCTGAGCCTCGGGGTCGTTCTGTTTAAAGAGAGCAGGCTTCTCCTGTCTCCCTCGGCGCTGCTTGGGATCTCTCACTCGGCATCACGGCCGCCCTCAGACCTCTGTGAAGCCCACGATCATGGAAAAGGGGACCAAGAAGCTCATCAGTCAGGCTGATAGTTCAAAATTAAGTGCAACTGGAGGAAACCCAGAGGCATGACTGTGCACAGAAGATTCAGGGCCAGATTTTGATGCCCAGCAGAGGCTACAGGAGCCGCAAGAAGACCAAGTGCATGCCGCCCAGGTGCTTCTGGAAGTTCCTCATCCACAACGTCAAGGACCACAGACCTCCCTGTGCAGAGATGGCCCCCAGTTCTCCTCCGAGAACCACAGGGCCGTCCTGGAACCAACAGCCCAGGCAGCCCTCAGAGTCTCCAATCCCGAAGCCAGGCTGCCCAGTGAAGACAATGAATAGAGAGATGGCTTATGTGCACATCTTATTTGTGTTAATAAAATCATAAAACTACAAAAAAAAAAGTGGACCATGTAGGGGTACAATACCCTGCCATTTGTAATGGTGACCTCCACACATGGGAAGGGGTCTGATATCTGGGCCCACCCCCTCCCTCGGGCAAGAGCTGCCCACGTGGGTTTAAAGATCAGAAGCCGAGCGTGTTAAGGGCCTGCTCGTGGGAAGCACACGTTGTTTTCCTGTGCAGTCCTCCTTCCACATTCCACCTCTGTCCTTCTGGGCCTAGGGCATCACTTCCAGTTTCTAGAACACCAGTCCACAGGGTCCTGGAGCTTTTCTAAGACAGGGACGTTCTGTAAGTCAGTAACATAGGTACACACACACACACACACACACACACACACACACACACACACACGCTTGCTGTGTCTCTTCCTACGTATGCGTTCACAGTCATTGGCACCTTAACAGACTTTGCAGATTCCAGAGTTAGCATTTGGCCGAGAGGGTTTTGTGCCACTTGATTCTCCGCACAGCCTCAGGACATCAAATGTTTACTGAGCGAACGAAGGAGCGAGCAAAGACACCTTCAACACTTCGAGAAGAGCATCAGATGGGCTGGCACGGCGTGAGCCGTGGGGAGCAGGGCAGAAGCTCAGGCCTGTTGGTGGTCTTCGGTGTTGAAGGAGGAGAGTCAGCAGAGCCTCACCTCTGCCCTTCCTCTGCCCCCCCCACCCCTCCCCTCGTCTCCTCACGCCACATCCCACGTGAGCCCCCAGCTGTTTCCTGGGGAGCGGGGGGCCCAGAGCAGTGGATCCCAAGCACAGCACAGCCGCCAGGCAACTCTTCATTGCCCCAGGCAGCTCTGCCACCCCGCTACCCCACCACCCTCGGAAGACCGTGACGGTTGCTCTTATATTTTCAAGGGACGCCCCGGTCCCACACGCTCCTTCTAAATTGCCGCTTTGACCAGGCAAAGAATTCTCTTCTTTTTTTTTTTTCCTAGAATGGAATTTGCAGCGTGTTTTCTCAACCCACCCCCACCAGACTTGAGTGAAATGAACTCTGGGCAGGCCTGCTTCTTCCAGCAAGCCTCGCCTGATCTAAGGACAGTCATTAACTTGTTATTCTAAGTAATCCTCTGCTGAAAGCTATGAGCCGCCTGGGGTGGACGAGAGCAGGGTTTTCAGGCACAAAAACATGGGACTTGTCGGCTCCCAGGACAGACGGCCTCCCGGGAGGAGCGACGTGGCCCAAAGAGGCAGGCTCTCTCCCAGACAGGACAGAAATCGCCTCTGCCAATCAAGACCGTTTGGGCTTGGCCACGTTACATGCTTTTGTCCTTGCCTGGGGAATATTTCATCAGCCCCCCGACTCCCTAACACTTAGGTCACTGTCATCAACACAGGCGGAATTCCCCGCCTGTCACCTCAGATTGACAGATTACATACCCTGCGTAAAATCCTGAAAACTGGCCCAATCCCGAGTTCCTAGAGCTTCGCTGAGGCCTTCTCACTTGACTGTCTCCTGCCAATTCCTCCTCTGACCGCATCCTCCTGCCTATTATCCCCCAATCCTATGAAGCTCCTCGAAGCCAGGACACGTACCGGCATCCTGCTGGTCCCTGTGCCCGAGCATCCTTCCAAATTCACGGGAACTTTTCTGATAACAGATTCACGCTGACTTTCAAGGCAATTCACATCTTTCGGGTAAACTGTGCTCTTCCCAAACACCTACCTCTATCCCACCAGCCAGCAGGCTGGAATTGTCTGCATTCACGTCTGGTTTTCCCTGCCATGCACCCCGGTCCCAGGAACCTGCCTCCTTCATCGCTAGTCACCTAGAGTCTGCACCTGGTGGGTCTTGAACACATGTCTGGTTAATGGAAGAAAAACTGACCAAATACACATCTACGGGGCGCCAGGGTGGCTCCGTGGGTTAAAGCCTCTGCTTTCGGCTCAGGTCATGATCTCAGCGTCCTGGG
>LNAC01000269.1:437986-452456 GCA_002007465.1 Ailurus styani | reverse complement strand
AAAAAAAAAAAAACAAATGCACATCTACGGGGGTAGGCGCTGGGGTAGGATGCTGTAACCCACAAAAGTAAAAAGAGAATATGCCATTGCAGGATTCCGGACCTCTATGAGCATAGGAGTGTTAAGCTCATAAAAATTCAGTAATTCGTAGTCAAAGTGATAAGAAAAAATACAAAGGGACACAGGGCAGGGCTCCAGTCCCAGGGAGCTTACAATCTAGTTTCTAGGAAAGGACTTTGGTATGTACATAAAGGATTCCCATTTCACAAGTCTGTGAGCTTCTGGTCAAGTGGGCGCCCAGATGCAGGGGAGGAGGCCATCCCTGTGGGCCAGGTGGTCAGGGAAGTCTTCCTGGAGAAGGTGGGACATAACCAGGATCTTGAAGAATAGGCAGGATTCAGAGATAAAGAGGCTTTCCAGGCACAGGGAGCAGGCTGAGCACAGTAGAGGCATGGGAAAGTGAGTTCAGAAAACTGCCCCTAAAAAAAAGAAAAATTAATCTTAGTAAACAGTTCTGTGAGCTGAGAAGCTATTGGGGGCTTTTCAGATAATGTAAGGTTTTTGTCATGGTGGTGGTTTTCATTTCAAATGAGCTTAAGGCCTTGATCAAGGGCCGCTCTACCAAACTTTCTCGTGACTGGCCGATGGTGCACCCCCAAACACAGGCGGTAAAGCAAATTGTCTCTTCATACTTTGGTTTTAATTTAATATATTTGCTTAATATTCTTCAGTACCTTTTGCTAAAGTTTAAGGGAGCATCAGGTTCATGGAAAGAGCACAGGCCTGGCCCACTCGGGTTCGGAGCCTGAGTCCACTTTTCTCCGGTGATGAGGCAGTGATGAGATGTGATGATGTTCACCACCATCCTCACCAACAGTTACCTAGTGTTGGTTTGGGTGCCAGATACTGTTCTAAGCATTTTACAACAGCCCTGTCCTATTTTATCATCCCCATTTTCCAGATGGGGATAACGGATGTACAGAGAAGAAATAACTTCCCCAGAGTGACCTAGAGCTAATAAGTGGCGGAGCTGGGTTTGAACCCACGACGTTTGACTCCGTGGTCCTCCTCACCCTGAACCGTTCTGAGGCTCAGCTCCTCATCTGTAACATGAGGATAACCACCACTAAACGCTCACCATCGTTTTGACATGGCACGAAGCTGTACCACTCCCTGAGTGCCCTTGAGATTGAAAACAAAAGTTCCTTTAATGTTTCCAGAAGCATCCCATTCTCCCACTCCTGCAGGGGTTCAGATCCAGCCTAAGCATGAGCAGACTGCTCTTGTCTTTACCATTCTCTTCCGGAGCGTGTCTGAGAAGCTGTTCTGTGCACTTACCGGTTCCCTGCTGCCCACAAATTCTCCTCATCTGCCACCCTCCGCTGTCCCGACATGCAGCCTTTGATGGGCGAACACGCAAGCAGCTGCTGCCTTGCAGAATTCCAGCCCAGAAACTCCGCGTGCCTGTTGTTATTTCCCCCTTTCAAACGTCGGGGACGTTTCTGGAGGAGACGGGCAGTTGCAGACTGACGAGGGCTGGAATGTGCTAGGACTCGGCCATGCAGAGGGGGCAGAAAGTTCGCACTGAGACCACCAAACCTCTCTCTTCTCGCCCTTACCCGACAGGGCCCCCTCTGAAATAATGATGGAGCAGA
Source organism: Ailurus styani (assembly GCA_002007465.1). Classification (NCBI taxonomy): domain Eukaryota; kingdom Metazoa; phylum Chordata; class Mammalia; order Carnivora; family Ailuridae; genus Ailurus; species Ailurus styani. The sequence continues at coordinate 450,801 of LNAC01000269.1, read as the reverse complement.
GGCCGGCAGGCATTTTGATCTTTTGCAGGCAAAGACCTGTTCCTTCCTCGCGTGGAATTTGATGTCTCCGATAATAATAAACACAAACATAGGTAGCATTTTTTTCTGATGGCCTGCTACGCACTGAGCACTATTTGAGGTCATTCACATAGACCTTTTAATTGAACGATTACAGTCTCTCCTATGGATTGAGAACTGTTCCAAGCTGTTCCACCCCACCCCCATTTCACATACAAGGAAAATGGCATCTCCCTTCCTTTAGTGACCTTATAAATAAACAGCACACTGTGCCTGGTACGGGAAATGCTCTGTGCATCGGGGAAAATCATTCACCAAGACAAGCACGGATGTTAATGTCACGAGCACTGTGTGGTGGAATATATTATCACCAGCTCAAGCATGACAACGCTCAGCCACCCCAGGCCAGGAAATGTAAGCACAGGGATGAATGGATGGTTTTCCCATGCCTCCCTTGCCTGCTCCCAAGGGCTGAGGCTGCCCAGAGAGGGAGCTTGACCTCCTCCTCTGATCCCTGCGAGAGGTCACTGAATGGCTGTGCCTACAATGTTCCAGGAGAATGGGCAGGTGGAGGTCAAGCCTGGAGGGTGTGGCTAATGGTGAAGGAGCCCTTGCTGCAGGGGGGGGGTGTGTATGTGTGTGTGCGCACGCGCGCTGTTTACTTGGGCATCACCGGGGCCTAGATGCATGCCTGCTACACAGTAGGTTCCCAATAAATACTTGTTGAATGAGTGAAGGAAGGAAGGAAGGAAGGAAGGAAGGAACGTGCAGATGAGCAATCAGCAAGCAGAGTTGAAATCTGAAGCCAGAGCTGAGGTTCCTGCGAGCAGCCCCCTCCCAGGGATACACAGATGAGGCAGAGAGGCCCGAAGATCCTTCCCTGGCAAAAGAGAGAGGATGAGAGATCAGCCTGCAGGCAGCCCACTGTCCTGTGGCCAGAGCACTGGGCAAGATCTCGGCCAACCCAGGTCCTGGTTCTGCAACTCCCGTGCTGAGATCCAAACAGGGGCAGGTCCCTTCCCCTGTGTGGTCCTCTCTTTACCCATATGTAAAATGGAATTGTTAATGCCCACCTGCTCCTACAAAGAGAATCGGATGAGATAAGGCATGCAACATTGCTTTATTAATCACAAAGGCAAATTAAATTCCAGTTGAACCAAGGGTCCCCCGGCCCTCCCTCCCCCATCCACAGAGAGTGCCCCTCCCTCCCCCATCCACGCAGAGTGCACAGTGGGCACTGCCGGCTCTCTCACATCAGGAGTTCCGTTGATCATCAGGGCTTTCACACTGCACACGTCTACAGGGCTCCATCACATAGACAGCAGAGTCTATTGAACCCCCTGCCCTCCCCCAGGGAATGGTCAATCCACAGCCTACCCAACTGGACCCAGTAGTTCTAGATCAGGACCTATTTTTGGTGAGACCATGAAGTCAGTACTATGAGCGGGGAGAAGATAAGAAAGTAGTTCCCTACCGCTAGTAGCTCTCAGAGAGGAGGCAATGTTTTGAGAGAGCAGGGATGGAGAAGTCTCCCTGGACCTGGCAGGCTGCAGGATTCTAGAATCCAGATGGGCTCTTCCATTTTCTCCAGACCCAAGGCTTTGCCTGCTTTTCTTCTCACCCAGTGATACGTGAATCCTTAGGCTAGCCGGAGGGGGTGGGAGAGAGGGAGGAGAGGCCCCCCCCCCCGGCGGCTGACCCCTGCTGGCCCCCATCCCTCTTCAGTACGTGGCCTTGTGGTGTGGATGGGGGAGCTCAGAGTCAACCCATGAGGCCCCAAGAGCCTGAAAGCAGAGACCCACTCAAGGTCACAAGACGAGCAAGACGAGCTCTGAGATCCAAACCCAGTTGTCATCGCCCCTGGCCCCATTCTTCCCACAGCCCCTCCCACAGCCCCACGTGCGTCTAGACCAGCTCTGCACTTTGCTGGAATGCCCAGGAATTTCACCCACTGCCCAAACACCCAAACGTACTAAAAGTTCAAAATCCTCCTGTTGGCTGGGAATCTACGTGTGGGATCTGGGGAGAAGACCGTGGGGGGGCATCTTGGGCCGCAGTTCCCCCTGGGCCTCCCGCGCCCTAGGCTGTGCTTTCTGGGGGTGGGGAGCTTGGCCCAAAGGAGCTCCTCTCCCACCCTGGGGCTCGGGCTCAGGATCTTGCACACCTGTTTAGACGCTAGCTGTTTGGACCGCACCAGCCTGCTTCCCTGCCACCCCCTGCATGGCCTTGGAAAGTCCTTGAGGGAAGGAGCCCTTGCAGGGAGGGGAGGGGGCACGGCCTCTGGGTGGCACCCTGCTGCTCTACCCCCCCCCCAAGTCAGGTGCAAACCTCAGGCCGACCCCCGCGCGCCCGAGAGGCCACACGCCCACGGCCTCAGTCGCGCAGTCGAGGTTCGGCTTCCAGGGTCCCTAGGAGCAATCGCAGGGGCCCCGGGCTCCCAGCCCCTCATTAGGCAGGGGCCGCGCTCACGTCACGCCTTTAATGTGTTGCAATGGTATTTTTCAGGCTTCTTTTCAGAAAGAAACAGTTAATAACGCGAAAGCTTTATTACCCCTCTCGTCCCCCCTCCGAGACATGCCCTTTGGTGTTGGAACGCGGGGCTAGTTAGGGCCGCGGCCCCGGGATTTCCTTCTCTCTGGGAAAGGCGGTAATTGCGCACTCGGAGGGGCTGGGCCTTAAGGAGGCTGCGCACGGAGGCCTTCCCGTCGGAGGCCGGAGGAGGCTCGGCGGCGGCCGCTGCACCCCGCTCTGCAAAGCAGAAACATATGGGGAATCCATTACCTGCTCTACAAAGGAGGCGGCCTCACTAATAAACATATTTACTGGGTTAAATAAATACGCCGAGAGTTGTTAAAAGCCTGGCCTGTGACTTAAAGTCACCAACATTTTTCATTTGTCAGAAAGGGGCTTTTGGAAGCTTTCAGGCGGCATGCCTTCCTGCCCGTGTTTATGCCTCCGCTGTGCCCCCTCGGCTCCTCCTGGCCACGGGGAAAGAAAGAGTCTTTGTCTAGGAGCGCGGAGACCCTACGGGTGGGCAGGCGGATACACACAGGCTGTGTGAGCCGGCTGCCTGGGGCAGAGGGATCCCTGCCCGGAACAGGTTCGAGGCCCTGCGGTGGGGAAAGACCTCTACACACGGGACGTGTCCTCCGAGAAGGCTCCATTGGGATTTCAACACCAGCATGCACCAGCCTGACAGTGGAGTGTTGTAGGGTATATTCCCGGCTCCATTCCCCACCCCCCCCTTTTTTTTAACATCGTGGTAAAATGCACCCAACATAAACTTTACCATTGTAACCCTTTTAAAGCGGCATTTAGTACATTTCTTAATACCCTGTGCCAACCACTGCCATCTATGTCCGGAATATTTTCATCACCCCAAAAGGAAACCTCATACTGGGGAGTCCCCGTTTCCTTCCTCCCCGCCAGCCCCTGACAATCGCCAATCTGCTCTCTGTCTCTAGAGATTCGGCTTTGCTGGCCCATTTCATGTAGATGGAATCACACCATCTGTGACCTTTGCGTCCCTCCCTCTTCACCGGCCATGTCCTCGCGGTCCATCCATGTTGCAGCACATGTTCAATGCTTCATCTGGTTTCACAGCTGAAGATCACGCCACTATCTGGACGTCCGGCAGGGCAGTGGGTCATTCCTCTGTCTCCGGACGTTTGCACTGCTCCTACCTTTTGGCTGTGGTGTATGGGGTGGCCAAGAGCTTGGGCAAGCTTTCGTCTGAACACCTCTTTTTGATTCTTTGGGTGCAGACCTAGGAGCAGAACTGGCGAGTCATACCACGATTCTGTTTCCCTCACTGAGGAACCACTACACTGTTTGCTATGTTCTTTGTACCTGGTAAGAAGCGGAGGAACAAAGGGACATCTCTCACTCAAAATTTCAGGTTCTGACAAGACGCTGACATGACATTTCCAAAGATGAGAGAAAAAAGCTAATACTTGATGAGGTCGTACTAGGCCCCAGGCACCTACTTCCCACTGCCCCCCATGGAAGTACTGCACCACTAAAGGGACTAGTGTCCACATCCTACAGACCGGGAAGCTGAAGGATTTATGGTCACACCAAATCTGTATGTCAGGGATTTAAGACCTCCTTCAGACCGTGGAATAACTTACTTTTTCCAGCAGCCCTAATGACTTGAGAAGGTAGAGGGAATGGCATGAGGTCCGGTGGCCCCAAGAAGGTCTCAACACATGGTTAAATGATATTCTAACTAATGCCACACAGCAGGGGAGCCGACGACCTGGGCAGCACCAACTCGGCTTTGCAGCCCACAGATCCCATGGGAGAGAAGGCCCCAGAAGTGTCTGCCCGGCTCCAGCCAGTCAGGGAAGCACAGGGCTTCTAACATCACACACCCACCGACACCACACTGACTAACCAAAAGGGCTTATTTTCCTGCAAAAGGGAATGTTAACCCATTAAAAGAGCATCTGTTGATTCCAGAAACGAGGTAAGTATCACACATGTGTGTTCTTCGGTGTGAGCTGTTGTATGCACAGAACCTCACCTTTCAACCCTTTCCGTGCTAAAGGAGTCCACTGAGAACTCAAGCATTGCATTATCATGCCCATTTCTCCCTTGGCTGTGTTCTTTATTTTACTTTCTCATCCAGATTTTATTGTCAAACCCCGAGTACTTTCTGTCAGCGTATTTTATCCTAACCTTCGTTGTTTCTTTAATTCTTTAGCTTCTTGTACATCAGCCATTTCACACATGCATGCACACACACAGACACGCATGCACACACGTAGACACACATGCATACACGCATATATATGTACATATACATGCAGACACACCCACACGCACACATGTGCACATGCATAGACATGCATGCACACAGATGCACATGCACAANTGCAGACACACCCACACGCACACATGTGCACATGCATAGACATGCATGCACACAGATGCACACGCACAAACACGCTTGCACATACATAGACACATGTGCACACAAGCACATATATGTACGTGCACATGCAGACACACCCACACATGCACTCACATGCACACATACATAGACATGCATGCACACAGAGACACAGACGTGCACACACATAGACACGCTTGCACATACGTAGACTCTTGTGCACACAAGCACATATATGTACACATACGCAGAGACATACATGCACACATGCACACATAGACATGCATGAACACACAGACATAGAAACACATGCACCCATGCACCAAGGACATATGTGTGCACACGCAGACATACGTGCACACACACACACTCACAGACACCTATGCCTGCCTCCGTCTCTGGTGACCATCCTTGACCTCTCTGACCATTCGTCAGTCACCACATTCTGGCAGATATGACAGAGGCAAGAGGAGGAACCTGGGTTTTGGCATCGTGAGCCCCGGGCTTGAAGCCCAGCTGTGACACGAACCACATGGGTTTGGTTAAGCGACATACGTCACCGGTCTTTGCCTTGCCTCCATGGTCTCACGTGGGTTGATAATGTAACTCATGCAGGTTTGTTGGGGTAATTTCATTAAATAACGTTTCTAAAAGCTCAACACCTGGCACAGCAGTTGGGTTGGCATAAGTAGTCAGCATCCCGTTTTCTCTCTTATTCTGGGGGAGGAAGTGAAAGGGTGTTGGGGGAAGAGTCATGAGGAAAGGAACCAAATACATTGAAATTATTCCATGAACTGTGGAACGTGTTATTCCCAAGTCTATGTCGTAGAGCTCACAACCATTATTCAGATACTATAACTTCATTATAGCTTTATCTTACTGTGGTCTAAATTATAGATAATCCAAATTTCAGGGGTTTTGGAAAACTGAGTAAGCTGAAATTTCCACAAAGTTCTGTAAGCTGCCTCCTACCCTGAGGTCCACATAGGCAGGAAAGAAAACCTTCAACAGCCCCCAGGCCATTTAGACTGGACACAACTTTCTGGCTTAAATCCACATTATCCCACGCTCTTCGCTGTGAAACTGGTGAGTTTACCACAGTAAATGCCTTCCTTTGGGAACAGAAAAAGGGCGAAAGCAGAAAAGGCGTTTGCGATAATGAGCAGAAGTTTGCCATCAATTTGATGCTTGTCAGATTCCCCAAAGATGAGCTATGAGCAGTGAACCCCCTTCTTTCAAGTCCTGTTTATGGTTGGTTAAGTAAGCAATGGAGTCATCTGTCACCTCCGCTCTCCAGCCGGTGAGTGGAGAGAGCAACAAGCCAATCTGATGTGAAATGATTTGGACAGTAAGTAAATAAATCCCACCTTGATAAGCTGGGCTCTGTTGCAGCTCTCCCACGGGCCCTAAACATTTTGATTAAGGACTGATGAGGGCTTCCCAGGAGGAGGCCAGATAGTCCTTTCCCTGGAGGTCCTTGCAAACTGAACCTCACCTCATCTATTGGCAATCATTCAGGTGGAAGAGGGTAAGTGGGGAAATGGGGCAACCAGGTGACCATTGTAGGTCTTTTCCCCCAAGTGTCTTAGGGACACTATCTGACTCCTATCAAAGGCAACTAACTCCACTCTGGAATATTGGTCTTACCCACATTTCTGCTCACTAGACACACGGGATGGATAGATGGATGTGTCGACAGGGGAGACGGTCACAGCCTGTTTTGCCCAGGCCATCTTCATAAACCCATCTGCGTAATATATCTGCTGTCTGAATGGCTGATGGCCGGAGTGGAACATACAAACACAAAATCACCACTTTATTGGGTAAGGAGTGTCTCTTCCTGTTTGGGGACTCTCCTGTGCTCTTGGTGGAAACTTTTTCTTTCCCAATGTGAGGTGGAAATGTTTTATTTATGTGCAGCTTTTCCTAGGTTTATACCTATTTCCTATCACGAACCATTCAAAAACATTGCCCCAAACCAAGAAGCCATTTCCTTTAAAATGCCCCAAACTCACAGCTTGCATTTTGTTCTTGCTTTTGAGCTGTTCCAAGCACTTTTCTGAATCGCAAGCTGAAAGATGGCCCTTGGCACAGGCGTTGCTCACAACCACATGGAATTCACTAGACAGCCAGACTGCTCTTGAGCCCTAGCTCTATACTTACCAGTCATGTTAAGTCCTAGCTCTCTAGGCTTGCATCCTAGCTCTATACTTACCAATGACGGGATCCTGGGCAGGTCCTTTAAGGACTCTCTGCCTCCTTTTCCTCCTGGTACAAGGGGAATGGTATTAAGATCTAACCTACAGGCTTGTCCTGAAGTGTACATGAATGGATCCATGTCAAACACTTACCAGCAGCAAGGACTCACTGATATTCTTGCAACTCACAGAAGATTTCCAAACAGATACAGCTCAATTTTTGGCAGGTTTCCCATTTGGCAGAAGAAGGAGCTAGAGATTTTTCCAAGGCGCGTGGTGAGGGGGACAGCCGAGCTCGGGCTGGAGCCCAGGATGTCCCCTCAAGGCTTTTTGCAGACATCGAATTCATGCTCAACCCCTACCTTTATTGCTCGATATTGAATAAGCTAATTGCGGTCCAAGGTTATTTATTACTGAAAATTCCGAGAGCTTTGCTGGAAAATGAGAATTTCAGCCATCGCTCAGGCCCAGAGCACAGGTCCAAAGCTCTAGGTAGTTTACCCCAGTGACGTCAAGTCCCCTCCTCTTCCTTTCCCATTTGGATATGGATGGAGTGGTGCTTTTTGCTTTCTTTCTCCTTCTTTTTCTTATTTTACTAATAGGAAAGGCACTTTGCAGAAACATAAGGTTTGTTTTTTTAGATGTTAATTATAATACATTTTTATAGTGTTGAAAATGTAGGAAATTGATGAAAAGCAAAAGAAGAAAAAAAATGTGAACTATCCAAAATTCTATCATTCAGAAATCAGCACTGTTTTGGTATATTCTTTCCTGTCTTTTTTCAATGCATGGGATGAGCATATGTACATTTCTTTCTTTTACGTAATTTGGATCTTGGTGGTGGCGGTGGATGGGATGGTGTATGAACATATTGCAAGCATTTTGTTTGCTTACCTTTTAATCACTTTGGGGTGAATTCTCCAAAATATAGATAAAATAGCAGAATGTGAGGGTGTAGAGCAAGGACAGCTTGGGATTGAGCCCCGGCTCGGACACCTGTTAGCTGTGTGACCTTCAACAAGTTACTTAGCTTTACCGTGTCTCAGTTTTCTCCAGGTGAGACAAGAATAAAAATACACAGCCCAGAAGGTCGACATGCTTACGGAATGGAATGAGCTAATGTCAGAAGCAGTAGTGGCTTGAACTTGGAACGCGATGCTTTTATTTTGTGAGTCTGGACTAGGGCTACATTCCATGTAGGATTTCTGATTACAAACAGACACAAATCAGTATGAACCAAAATTAAAAGGTTATTGACTAGGATACCTAGTCTTCCACGGGGAAGGCCATTTGGATGATGTCTACAGGCAACACTTGAGAGCCCACCTTGTACCAGACACAGTGACTACTTTAGGGCCCTCTCACACTCGTGTCCTTTGTCCTCATAAGTTCCTACAAAGCAAATATTAGGATCTTCTATGTATTAGGTATCTAAGTCTCAGAGGGATTAAGTGATTGTTTGAGCTCACAACTAAAGTAGTGGAATCGAGATTCAAACCCAAGTCTGACTTAGTGGCGTGTCTCCTTTGTGCCTGCCTGCATTCATCCACCCAGCATCACACAGTGCTCTCTCTGGGCCAGACCAGGGCTTCTTTGGTGAGCACACAGGCAGGATCCCTACCAGCATGGAGCTTACAGCCTAAGGGGAAAGAATGACATTTGCCCAGTTACGGTACAAATAAAAGTGACACGGCAGCAGTAATGTGGGCTCTGGAGGAGGGGTCTGTGGTGCTCTGAGAACCTGTACTAGGGGGCGCCTGGATGGCTCAGTTGGTTGAGCATCTGCCTTCAGCTCAGGTCACAATCCCAGGGTCCTGGGATCGAGCCCTGCATCCGGCTGTCTGCTCAGCAGGAAGGCTGCTTCTCCTTCTCCTTGTGCCTGCTGCTCCCCCTACTTGTCTCTCTCTCTGTCTTCTCTCTGTCAAATAAATAAATAAAGTCTTTACAAAAAAAAAAAAATACCTGTACTAAGGATTTGACCTTGACAGGGCGGTGATGGAAGATGCTCTTAAGGAAGTAATGCCCGAATGGAAACAGGATGTAAGTGGAGTTGGTGGCCAAGGCCTGGGGGGTTGGAGAGGAGTGTTTCAGGAAGATGAAACTACAAAGGTTCTATGGGAGAAAGAAGCATGAGTTTGGGAGAACTTACACCTGCCAAAGATGTATTTGAAATGGGGAAAAGCAGGGAGGGGTGGAGAGGTGCATCTGGAGAGAGGAAAGGGCAGGTCATCTAAGGTTTTGAAGTTAACCAAGGAGATTTGGCTTCTCCTTAGGTCAACGGAAGTCTTTAAAAGATTGAAAACAGGGAGATGACATGGTTAGACTTCACTTCCAAGATATCACTCTGGCTTCATTGGGGAGTATACGGTAGGCTGGAGAACTGGTTTACCAGTCGGGGCTTATAGCAATAGCCCAGCACAGCAATGACAGCAACCAAAACCAAGGATACGGAGAGACGAGGACAGACTCAGGAGACCTTCTGGAGGTCACACCTACAGAGTCTGGTGATGGGTCGGCTATGGAAAGAGAAGGAGAGGGAGGGATTGAGATGATGCCAGGACTTCCAGCTGGTTTAACTCAAACGATGATAGTGCTATTCATTAACTAGGTACATGGGAAGATTCAAATTTGAGAGGGGTTTTCAACAGTTTGGGGTCTGTTAAACTTGAGGTGTCTTTAAAATGCCTCCCCAAAAGATGTTTCACAGGCAGCAAAATATAGAGGTCTGGAGTTTACAAGTGAGGCCTGGGAGGGAATCATGTAAGCTGGCATCAGCACCTACGGATAAAGGTTAGTGGACATTTGTCATTCTTTTGGATGCCCCCCCATCGAACCCCCTTCTCAGGTTTGGGGAATCCCTCATCTTATGAGGCAAAGCCCACCTCCCACTGTAGAAGCTGAGAAAACCAGCTTTGGGACGACCTACAACAGTTTAGATCCAGGCCCACATCTCCCAGGAACTCTGTGGTCCTGGTCACAAGCTCCTGGTCTGACTTGGCTTTGAATCCACTCCTCCTGCCTTGCAAAAGCAAGTCTTTCTCCATTTATAATGACTTAGACCAAGGTGCAAGGGTCAAAAGAGAGGTTGCATGTAGTTTGCTAAGGAGAATGGGCTGGGGGCAGGAGCCAGGAGGACCCCCTTTGCCACAAGCTTGTCATGTGGCCTTGGATAAGTGCCCCCCCCCACTCTTGCTTTGGCCAACCCTACATGGGGCTGGGGACCTCAGGGCTCTCCAAGGCCCTGACCATCCTTCGTAGGCTCTGATGTGTGCTTGTCCTTAGCAGCCTAAGGACAACCAGCCAGAGCAATTACCTAGCTAATTCAGACAGAAGAATTATCTTACTGGGATGAGAAAGCAGATTTTATTTTCCTGGCCCTGAATAATCGAGATTGTTCATCCCCAAAGCTGTAAATATGCCACCCAAAATAGCAAAGAATGGAAAGAAAATGAGCTCATCAGCAGATTGGAAACAAAGTTCCCTTCTTTCTCATTAACAATAGATTTTTTTTTAATCTACATTTTTCTTCAGTATGAACTTCTTTCCATTCTGCTTACCTAGGCTAATGTAATAAAACAGTGCCAGGGGGGAACAGTTACTGATAATTGAGACAAAACAGAAGCACTTTGGGCTCTGAGTGGTTTTGCCTGGAGAACAGACCAGCGCTGTCCAATAGAACTCTCTGTGGTGATGGGAGACTTCTGTGCTGTAATTTAGTAGCTACTAGCAACATGCGGTTGGTTCAACCACATGGTTGGTAGAACCAAAATGGTTCAACACTGAGCAGTTGAAATGTGCCCAGTGCAACTAAAGAACACAATTTTTTATTTTAATTAATACACATGTAAATTTAAATAGCCACATGTGGCTAGTGGCTGCAGTTCTGGACAGGGCAGAAGATATTTGCTGCAAAGTGGACCTTACCACGGACGTGTTTTCCACCCCCACGCGAAGCTCAAGGCAAATCCACATTTCCCGAAGCGAGTCATTTGGAGTTTGGAGACAGGGGACCAGAGGACGGGGACAGAATTCACTCTTTCCCAGAGCTGCGTGTGGGTTTATTAATTGTCTCCATGATTGCTTTTGTAAAAAGACTACCTCTCTGAACCCAGAATGAGGAGCTCTGAATTTGAAGCCATTTATTAGGTTGAAATTTATGTGGTGTGAAATCTGTTAGATCATTTGCTCATCAGTAGGTTGTCTAGAAAAAAAGGCCCATCTACAAAGGCTTTTCAGGGTGAGGGTCACCGGTGTAATCAGAAACATACCAAGCCTGGCCTCCAGCAAAAGATTGTGTGCTTTCAAGTAAATTTTGAGTTTGCCAAGTGGCCTTTTGAAGACCTTGCCATTGGTAACGTTTCCTCTCTTATTAAAAAAAAAAAAAAAAAAAAGCAATTATTTTTCACTATTGTTCCACTTAACCGAAAGGCAGAAGCCCCTCTGGTGGTTCACGTTGGAAGATATGGAGTACATGGATGGGACCTGCCATCCTGATAGGAAGCCTTTGGAGCCAATAGGCAGATGCTGGGATCCAATAAGAAAGTCTGATTAAAATTCAGACAAATCACGCAACAGGACCGGCCAACCAACCCCAGGGGTCAAAGGCATGGCTGATAGTCACTGCAGTTTATGAGAGGCAATAATTCGTCTTGGGTTGGAGATGGGTTCATTCCTCCCATGCACACTGACTGTGGTCCCCTCCAGGCACTGAGCAGGGCTCTGTGGGCAGGATCACAGGCCAGGGCCTCACCGCCCAGGGAGGAGGCCCGCATAAGCCAGGCAGCGTGCTGACCCCTGTGAGCGTTGTCTCCCAGACCCTCTGGATCCTAAGAATCACCTGAAGTGCATTTTGAAACACAGATTTTCAGACCCTTCTCTCCAAGTATCCTGAGGCCGTAGGTCTGCGGCAGGCCCTGAGAGTATGTTCATACAGCGCCCTTAGAAGGCTCTTAGTAAAGACAATTTGGGAACTTTCTCGAAGTAAATGCATGCTCTCTCCATCCGTAGCTCTTCCTCATCACTTCATTCACTCCAGCAGGACAGAGGAGCCACCCCAGGCCCTGGCCCCTCCCTCGCCACGTCACTAAGTCCAGCTGAGTGTCCCCCCCTTTGCCACCTCACACCAGACTAGGCCAAGTCCCTAACCTTCCTCAAGTCTTGATTCTTCCCTCTCTAAAGTCACTCTCCGCGGAACTGTCAGTGGGAGCTCCTCAAAATGCAAAGCTGAAGGTGTCTCACTCTTGGTAAGACCACCTCGTGGCTCCCGCTGCCCGAGAACAGAGGCACCTGCAGCCCCCAGGGGCCCCCAGAGGCCCCCACCCTGCCCTCCCGCTCCCCTCTCTTCTGCAGTCCCCCTCTGAGGCATGGATGCGACTACTTCACCTCCAAGGCTCATCCCACACGCACCACCTCCTCCATGAAGCCTTTCCAGATCTTGCCAGATCATAGCATCTGTCTGCTCGCCCCGGCCAGGGCGCTGATGGAGAGAAAGGGAAGTGGGACTGGAGACCGAGAGAAGCAAAGACTCCACACGGCCAGAGCGTCGGGCACGGCAAGGTCACGGTGGGGCGTGAGCAGGGACCTAAAGGCAGCCTGAGGCAAGAAGGGCATTAACGCCAGGCCCCGAGGCTGGCCTTTATTCTGTAGGAACGGGGAAGAAATCTGGGTAGGAGTTGCTTCACCTCAAGGAAGAGGCACAGACGGCC
>LNAC01000269.1:370356-437829 GCA_002007465.1 Ailurus styani | reverse complement strand
GGCGGGTGGAGGGCGAGGGGGTGCTTATTTTTCCATTTGTTTTTTACTTTGTATTTTAGAAAATATCTAAAACGTTTCAAAAAGAGGGAAAATGGAATAACGAAACCTCATAAATATCTGGGGACTACTTGAATCTGGAACATTCCATCCAATCAAGGGGGAATCAGGGGAGCTGACATATTTCAGTGATAACCACGGAGGCGCAGACCCCCTACCCTACCCGGGGGTCCCAGCACTCCTGGCTCACACCTCCCTCTGGGCCCCCACCTAACTGGGGAAGTCGCTGCCCAGAGAGAAAGAGAGGAGGGCAGCGCGCCTCGCCCAGCCTGGGGCCACGGCCTGCCCGGCCGACGGACGGGCGCACGCTGTCCTTCCATCGGCTCGCGCAGGGTGCGCGGTGCTGGAGGGGACAGGTGCCGGGCACGCACGCGTGGTGGGCTCCGCGGTGCACGGGCCGTGGCAGGCGCTGGAGGGAGGGGGGCAGCCTGGACGCTCAGAGCCTCCGGTGCCCGGCCACGCGCCTGGAGGCCTGGGGCAGCCACGCAGGGCTGCCGGGGAAGAGAGTAACAGGCTGGGGCTGGGGCTGGGGCTGGGGAAGAGCAGGGTGGCAGCGTGGAGGCCCCAAGCCCGGAGCCTGGAGGCCGGCGAGGGGGCCGTTAGGACCGTGTCCACGACAAGGCTGTCACTGAAGGGAGCCCTGTGGCAGAGGCCGGGCAAGGACGGGTGTGCAGGAGATAAGCAGAGGACCTCTGCAGGCCTCTGTTCGCTGACCACGGCCACGGGGGCCGTCGGGGACAGAGCCGGCTCCCTCCCCAGAAACCCTCCGGACCCCAGCCCCCACCCCCTCGGGACTCCAGTAATGCTAACCACCTGGCACCTGCCATCCGGTGGCCTGATGCTGGCCAGGCCTCCTCGGGCACCTTTCATGTGACATTCCTCCCTCCTCGGCTGTCACAGGACGCAGGGTTACTGCCCGCGGCGCTGGGAGATGAGAAGCAGGCCCCCGGGGTGAGAGGGGGTCTGCCGGGACCCCCGGCTCCCCTGGGGCTGGGCCGCAGCGCCCACGCTGCCTGAGCTGGACACGAGGTGCGAAGGCCATGGAAGGACTTGATTTGGGAGCCACCTCCACAGGGGGCCCAGGGAAGGCTGCGACTCCCGGCTGCCATATCTTAGCCCCAGAGTGTCACCCAACGGCCAGGAGGAGGTCTCCTGGCAGCACACAAGCTCTTCCAAGAACCCCCAAGCCGGCAGCATGGGTCGCCAGCCGTGGGGGGCACAGTCGGGTTCCCTTGGAGGACGCTCTGTGTAGCCTGTTTGCAAAACCCTTCGGTCTGCCGTCTCTCAAAACAGCGCGGGAATTCAAAGCATTGGGGACCACTATTGGTGCGATGACTTTAGGGGGAAGATTATTCAGAAGGTTATCAGTAATCTTAGGCACAAATCTCCTCGAGCCAAGCTAACCCAAGAAGCAGGAAGAGAAGAGGGAATTGGCAGGTAGAGCCAAATTTAAGTCCTGAGGCTGACACTTTGCAGCCAAGCGACCTTGGCAGAATCATGGAACCCGTCTAGTTCCTCGGGCGGCAGGGACAGCCAGGCCTACTCTGCAGGGAGCGGATGCTGGTGACATCTTCTTGGGGAGGGCTGGCGCGGGCAAGGGCACTAGCATCACTTAGGTGCCAGCCGCCCATCCGATCCCAGCTCAGTCTCCCAGCAACGTGCAAGGTCATTCTTTGTGTGTCTGTGCTACAAGGGGTGGTATTTAACTTGCCTCACACGGAACTGCCAGGAAGGGGCTGCAAGCTTTGAAACCGGGCTAGTTACTCCAACCCGTGTCACAGACAGTGTGCGATCCAACCCCTCCAGGGACCCCGATCCGAAGCTCGGCGGCAGAAGAGCCCCCAGACCGGGGGCTGAAGCCTGCGAGGGCTCGGGCTCTGGTTCCCAGGGTGTGCGAGGCACACACCGCAGCCCCGAGGGGCAGCAGGGAGGACTGGCCGGCGGTGTTGGGTGTCTGTGGGAATCGTCGAGTTCACTGGTCATTTGGAACTGGGTCTCTTTGAGGGCTGATTTACGTGCGCTCTGAAGGCTGGCCTGTTTGATCTCCGGCCTGAGGGCTGAGTGCATTAGTGTGGCCAACCGCCCCGACCCCGAGGGGCTCCTGTTACCAGCCGAGCTTGGCCCTGCAGGACCAAAGGGATAGGGCCAGGCTTACAGGCCCAGTGGGCCAGCGGCCGGGGCAGAGCTGGGACGGGAAAGGATGTTCTTCACGGTTATTTCCAGGGACACAGAGCAGGGTGGCAGAGATACTGAAGTTCCAACCCCAGGCTCAGACTTACCACGTGAGAGTCTCTGGGGACATGTCTCAGAACCTCCTTGAGACTCCCTTTCCTTACTTGTAAAGTGGAGGCACAGTATGGCTTCCTTTGAAGAAATCTGGGGGCAGTAAAAATAGATAATGAGCCTAGAGCCCCTGCTTTAGGGAAAGCACTCAAGAAAATGTACCTGTCATTATTGTTCTCATTGAATCAGAAAACTGGACCTGTGACAATAGCCCGATTTCGAATCGTCAGCCCCAAGCTCGAGTTCGCACTAGTTAATGGCAGAGAGGTTCATGAGCACCCCGGCAGCCCAAGCCAGGACTGGAGAGCTGACTTGTGATCCACCTCTGCCTTGGTTGGACTCAGGGTGCCCCTGGACCCTCTGAGCCTCGCCCCAGGGCAGGCAGGGGCCCGGACTTAGATGACCCTTCTCCGACTTCACACTGACGACAGGCTCACCTCGTCGGCCTCACCCCGTGAAAGTTCTCAACCACCTCATGGCTTGCTTACCACCTAAGTGATGTGCAGGGCGACTTGAAGAGGCTGGAGAGCTGGAAGGGGTAGTCTTTTTCAAAAGGGAGAAAAAGCAAAGGCTTAATAGCAGCGGCAAAGCAGGTGCTGAGAAGCCACCACAAATGGTCAGATCGGGGCCACAGTATTAGGTAAGAGATACGTGGGGCGCTTGCAGCCCACAGAGTGAAGAAGGCCCCCCTCGGTGCAGGAGGAACTCGCCCCCCTGCCCACCGCCACCTCCTGGGCTAGGCACACCTGCACAGGTCCCAACCCATGAGTGCACATGGGTCCCTGTGGGGCATTCAGAGCCCAGTTTTGTGTCAAGACCCGGGTCTGCCCTTAACTCCCTGCTGATCGGAGGTGGTAGGACCGGCCCTTCCAGGTGGATCATCCCTGCTTCCTGTGCTCTCCCATGAGTCACTAACGTCTGACTATGTCCCCTCCATGTGGTAAGGCCTTGGAAGTGATAAAGGAAGAGAAAGGCCCAGCCCTGCCTTTAAGCCCTGGTGGGGTGCTGCCCAAAGACGGTGCCTGCTGAGTGGACGGGGCACGGGATAAATGTGGGGCCGAGCCAGGAAAGACAGAGCTAACACATGACAACAGAGAGAGTCAGAATATGAGAGAACTGAATTCACATCCTGTACAGCAACGAGAAGGTACCATCAGGCGCAGGCAGGAAAGAGGGAGGCCGGGGACCCCCAGTGCATTGGGCAGCCCTGGTCTCCCCTCTCCCTGCTGGGGGCTGCCAGAGACGGCCCTGCAGCAAAGTTGGCCCCCTGCTCAGAGTCAATGAGCTGCTGCATGGAAAGACGGGAGAGATACGTCCCAAGATTAAACGGGACCAAAGATTAGATGGTCAGAAACTGGGGGAAGGAATAGTTGTCCTGCATGAGGTGAAAAGCGAAACACCTGGGGGAAGGGTCAGAATCAAAGCGGTGGGACCTGATGTGCTGGGACCAGCGAGGTAATCTCTGCCAGTATAAGCCACAGATTTGGACTCAAGATGCAATCTGAGGAGGATGGTCTACTGACTGGGAAGGCATGGGGGTGGGGTGGCAAGACTGCTGAGCCGCTCCTAAGACCTGACAGCTGCCAACACTTAAGGCCAGCCTAGCCCACACGAAGAGAGGTCAAATGTCCAGTTCCGAGGAGGTGAGGACCCTGCTTCTTTCCACTCCAACCAGACCCAGCTTAGAGCATTGTGTCAGTCCTGGGGTCCATCCCTTGTCATTTTGAAATTCAGAGCAAAGTGACCGGGACAAAAAGGACCTTGAAGTTATAGTAAAGAGACATAATTGAAGGGGTGCTGGCTCTTTGGTCTGGAGAAAAGCAGCCCAATGGGAGGTACTTCTGAAGGACTCCAAGGTGTGGAGATTTATCTGGTTTGGGGGTGGAAGAGTGAAGAGCAATGGAGGGGATTATAGGAATTATAGAGCTATAATTTGTCCAGCAGTAAACTCATGACCTTGCAAGGAGCGAGCTCCCCATCCCTGGGAGCATGCAACGGGGATGTGCAAGCACCACGTGCACAGTAGAGGGATGAATCCCCGTGTCTTTCTCTGCATCTTTGAGATAAGATTCCATGGTTAAATAAGAATTCTCGGGCGCCTGGGTGGCTCAGTGGGTTAAAGCCGCTGCCTTCGGCTCAGGTCATGATCCCAGGGTCCTGGGATCGAGGCCCATATCAGGCTCTCTGCTCAGCGGGGAGCCTGCTTCCTCCTCTCTCCTCTCTCTCTGCCTGCCTCTCTGCCTACTTGTAATCTCTCTCTGTGTGTCAAATGAATAAATAAAATCTTTAAAAAAAAAAAAAAAAAAAAAAGAATTCTCCCCCGGGTTGCTGTGCCTAATGTGCCCATCCAGATGCAGAAACTTCGGCTGCCCGTCTCCCTTCCAACAACGTGGGCTGTACACGCTCATTAGGTCCAAGGTGCCAAGCCTCAGGTCCACAGCAGAGGTGATGTCACTGTGGAAACACGAACATTCCGGCCCACACCTTTCCAGGTCACGGAGCTGTCCCTGCAGCAGGAAGAGACACTTCCTGGCTCTGGGCCCTGTCAGGGCTCCCCGGCCTGGTATCCTGTTTCTCGTCTGGCAGGGCATCCTGTGATGGTCACTGGGGCCACTGGAGCCTCTCGGGGGTGCGGGCCTGGCAGAGCCCTCGGTGCCGACCACGGGCACCACAGTGCTCGGAGTGGCTGGGACACCGGGCAGGAGCTGGCCCCTGAGGACAAGCTGGGGACCAGCCGTCCCCGGCAGGAGGAAGTGCAGCCCCAGAGAAGACCCCCCTGCCTTCCTGGCACTGCCCTCAGGCTCCCTCAGCTGATTCTCCAATAAAACCCCTTTCCCAGTGTGTTGGACGCTGCCCCTGAAGACAGCCCAGCTCCCACCGTGTGCCAGGCCACGCGGCCAGCGGGAAGGTCACCGCAGAGCAGGCGAGGACAGAGGTGCTCTCAGAAACTCGGAGGCCTGAGGGTCTGTCCCTGAGGGGTGCTCTGTGCGGAGGGGGCTTAGCACCCAGTGGGGAAAGGGGTGTCTGTGCTCCGGGAGGAGCAGGCAGGAGCCTGGGCACAGCCGCAAGAAGCCTGTCCACCTTGGAGCCCCTTCCTAAGGGAGGAGTCAGGGGTCTCTCGGCTCCGAGTTTAGGGAATTTAGAGCCTGAATGTATGGGGTGTGGTTTCACTAGCCACAGGTCTTGAAGTGACCAAGATCCTAAAAGACAAAAAAGTGCCCTAAGGAAGTGGGACAGACCATTCAAAGGACTGTGTTCAGTGTGCCGATGGGGAAACTGAGGCACTGGTCGGGCTAGCTCTTTCTCTAGGTTCTAAAGCCCATTTCAGTAGTGTCCCAGAGTGAAGCCACCAGGTCGCAGCCATTCCCGTCCCACAAGGACAAGCAGTCACCCTTCCGAGAGGAGCCATCCAGCTCCAGAGGGCAGGGGGCTGTCCTTCTTGACTGCCCACCAGCCCTAGCGCCCAGACCTGGTCCCTGGGCTGGGGTGTGATTGCCTCTGGGTCCCGCATTGGCCACTTAGTATTTTCAGGTTAGAGGGACTGCCCTCACCTATTCGTAACGGACATGCTAATCCCCGAAGAATCCAGTGTCCTAGCCAACCACCCCCTCCCTGAGGCTGACTGTGCCCCTCAGGTCCGGCGGGTGCCCACACTCGACCCAGGGCCGCCTGGCACTGCTTTCCTCAGCAGGGGCTGTGGGAGATGCCTCTTCACCTCAAAGATTCAGAGAGAGACGGACATGCCCAGATGGACATCTCCCCACCATGTTGGTGGAGGGGAAAGTGGGTTAAGAGCTACGGGTGCCTCAGGACACAAACTCAGTTTCACTTTCTGATGTCTTCCCTGATTTCCAGGGCTCAAATCCCAACTTGCCACTCACCAGCCATGGATTGTGGATATGTTATCTAACCTTTGTGAACCGAATCATTTTCATCAGTGAGTGTCCACACCCCCGGGGCCCATCTGGAGTGGGGACTGAGTCTATGTCACCCAGACTCCATGCTCCTCCTTCCAACCGCAGCTCTACCAACTTCTCTTGGGGGACCGTCTTCCTTCCTCATCCCATTCATTTGCAGTGGGGCTCTGACCCCAATATGCTCAGATTTTAAGAGAGGAGGAAAGGGAGGGAGGGAGGGAAGGAGAAGAAGAAGAGAAAGGAAGTGGAAAAAATGAGAAAACTTGCATATTCTAGCCTCAAGTTCTGGCTAATGAGACGTAATCAGAAATTGTTGGGTCAGACTCTGAGATGATTCTTCAAAAGGATGACAGGTAGGGAGTTCCCTTTTGCCCCTCTCTTTTTTTTTTTTCTTTTTCCCCTTTCTGCTGTTTTTAGTGCACATGTGATGGCTGGAGCCCCAGCAGCAAGCTAAGACCATGAGGCATCTCTGAAGATGAAAGCTGTGAGCTAAATATGGCAGAGCAGAAGGAAGGAACTTGGGTCTCTGATGACAGAGCACCAAGTACATCAGCTTCAGACTGCCTGCCTCCACACCTTCGTTCTATTAAAAAACAAAGAAAAATGCTTCTTTTGTGTTTAAGCCACCATTATGCGTATACTGCTGTATGTAAATGAACCTGATCCTGATGTAATATATCCCCAAATTTTTACACTAATATTCATTGATCATAGGTAATTATTTTATTCTAATTATAAAATGGAATTTTAAATCTATGTCCGATATTTTGAACATGCATGTGTGCCAGATTTTCTGGTGGCAGAATAGTGGGGACATGGACATAGAACGAGGAGAGGGAGACATTTTATAATTACATCACTTTCTCTAAAAAAAAAAAAAAGGAGAGAGAGAAGGTATTATTTTACTGATTTTATGGTATGGAAATTAGAGGTTGTTAATTTTCAAGTTAGAATTAAGGCTTATATTTCCTTTGCTTAATTCTGGCCCCTTCCACCCCACGAACAGCAGGTGGGAGGGCTCTGGGTGATCAGAGTAATTCCTCCACATCTTCCTGCCACGGAGCCTGAGTGGATCAAAAGGCCAAGAGAATGAGGAGACTTTTCTCCTTCAAAATAGCTCCTCAGCCCCTTGAAATGAATGAGCAGCTTCTTTATCAGACTTTTCCTCCAGCTCACATTCCCCACGGTTGGTGAGGCAGAAAATTCACAAGAACAAAGCTCTTGCCCTAAAAAGATCTTCTTTTCAATTTAGGGTCAATTCCACATTTGGGGCTTCCAGGAGAGTCACCTTTAAATTAAGAAAAGAAAAAAGGGGGCTATTACACGTAAGCTGGGGAAAGCACACAGATGAATGTGCATGGCACCCACCCTCCCACCCCGCACCCCACACACACCCTTCATGGGAAACTCATCAATGGCATTCCTCAAGCTGGCTTCCAAGAGGCAGGGGTGTGCCAGAAATCACGGGACCTGGGAATCCCCAGGATAGAGTCAGTGCCCTCCCCACTGTGAGTCCTCGGGCTACCTCGAGGGTCCTCGTCTAGTGCTTCTCGAAAATGGGCCAACAGCCTGCCTCCTGCCTTCCTCACATTGCAGCTGTCCAGCCAAGAAGATGTGCCTTTTGTGAAGGCACCCCGCCTCCTCCCCTGCCCCCAGGACAGGTGGCCCTGTCACTCCAGTCTCAACACGGGGTAGCGTTCTGGCATATAATCTACCTGGGGTCACCTTCCCCCCTCCACCATTCGGGACGTATCAACATGTTCTTGGGTTAATTAAAGTCAACATTCTTTACATTTTACCCCTTATAAAATGTCAGAAAGCTAGACTCCACGTGGAGCCTTGTCTGGCTCAGCCGGGGGTACGACTGCTGAACCCTTGTTCCTAGCCCATCAGGCAGGGCAGGATTCAGCGCCCCCCCTGCTGTGGGATCGGCTGCCCCCTCTGAGCTGGCCAGCCCTCGGCGGGAGTGGTAACCGGGATGGGAGAGAGGGCGGCCAGGCGGCCAGTCCGCACCCTGGGGGCCAGGTCAAGGTGATCGAGTTTCTCACTCCAGTCAGAAGCCCCATCACCCCTGGCTCCAGGGTCATAAACTCAATCTTGGGGCTCGAGCTGTAACACGGTTCATTTCTGGGCCAAATCCCTGAAGCTGAGGGTTTATTTTTAAGAACAAGCAGTTTGCTGTTTTCAGCGTTTCTCATCAGAAATAGTGCAATTCAGCCCGATCTGCATGGGAAGCATAATTTATCATCTCACACAGATGGTTGACTAAGGGTGGGGAGGAGGTTTACTTTCCATTTTAGTTCAGCAAACATTTCCTGAGCCCCTGCGTGTGCCAGGCACAGGGCAAGGCAGTGGGGCTCACAGATGAGTAAGGCAAGCTCCTGGTCCTTGAGACACAGTCCAGGTAAGAGGACACAGACCCCCCCCAACTCCAGCTTTGGCATCAGACAATCCTGGCTGGCAATCTGGCTCTGCCACTTACTATCAGGGTCACACTGGGAAATTACCTCACCTCTTTCTAACCAAGGTTGGTCAACTTTGTTGATCTTTTCAAAAACCAACTTTGGTTTTGTTGATGTTTTATTTTCTATTTCACTAATTTCATTTCTAATCTTTATTATTTCCTTCCTTCTGCTTGCTTTGGGTTATTTTTCCCCCAGTGCCTTGAAGTAGGTTAGGTTGATTTGAAATCTCTCTTTCTTTTTAATATAGTCACTCACAGCTATAAATTTCCCTCCAAGCACTGCTTTACCTACATCCCCCTAAGATTTCCTATGTTGTGTTTGTTTTCATTCATCTCAAAGTACTTTCTCTCTTCCCCTTTGATTTCTTCTTTGATTCTTTGGTTGTTCAGTAGTGTGTTGATTTCCCCATATTCATGAATTTCCAGAAGTTCTTCCTGTGACTGATTTCTAGTTGCATTCCGATGTGATTGAAGAACATATTTTATATGATTTCAATCTTTTCAACTGTACTCGAGGCTTGCTTTGTGGCTTAGCATACTGTCTATCTTGGAGAGTGTTCCATGTGCAGTTTAGAAGAATGTGTGTTTTGCTCTTGCTGGAATGTTCTGGAGATGCCTGTTAGGACCAGTCAGTTTCTGGTGTCGTTCAAGTCTTCTACTTCCTTATTCATCTTTTGTCTAGTTGTTCCATCCATTGTTAGAAGTGGGGTATTGAAGTCTCCAAGGACTATTGCCGACTTGTTATATCACATCTCTGAAGGAATGATTCCTGCCTTGCAGAGCTGTATAAAGAACGCAAAGCATGTGGCACAGCCTGCCACACAGTGGATATCGCTGCAGTTTCGCAGACTGACTGGACAGAGTAGAGCACGGTGGCGCTGAGGATTTCCTCCAAAGGTGGTTCTAGGTTAAGCCAGCACAGCTTCAGCCCAAAAAACATGAGCTCTCAAAAAAACAAAAACAAAAACAAAAACAAAAAAAAACAAAGGTTCTCTTAAAGAGAAAGATGAGGCTCACAGCCTGTCTTTTTCTGTGGCCTTCTATTCAGGATATGCAGACCTCCTGTCCAAAACATAAAAACTAAGTAGCAAACAAATCTTAACTTCCCATTCTTATTTTGTTAGCTCATGTCTAAAATTCCTTCATGGAAGTGTCTTGTGATAATTCATCCATCCATCCATCTATCCTTTCTTCTCAACACATGTTTGTGAATCTTCTCTGGGCCAGACTCTACCCTGAGGACCGAGGATACCGAAACCAGACCTGCTGTAAAGGGCCTACCTGACCTGGGGAAAAACACTGATATGTAAGCAGGTAAATAAAATGTAGACATATACATTGTTCTCACAAAGGAGTAAAAGGTTTGCAGGGCACAGAAGAGGGAAGTGACCTGCCTGGTGCGGGAAAGAGTAGTCAAGATCAAGACAGCTTCCCAACAAGTGTTAACAAAACTGAACAGATCAACAGCGGCGGGAGTCGCATAACCCTCCCTGCTCCGTCGGTCCTCTCAGGTAGCAGGGCCCCTGGGAGGAAAACAAGAGGATGTTACACAAAGTGAGTCATCAACCTCAAATAACCAAGAATTGCAAAGGCAGAAAGTTCTTAACTTGGAAGTTTGCCAACATCAATGCTGCAAAAATAACCATGATGAATTCACATATTTCTGTGCAAGTATCAGTCCACCATAACACTGAAATCTCAGCCATAGGAAATTGGAGCTTTGGGCCCCATATGTTCAAAATCATGCTCATATTTTGGTCAA
Organism: Ailurus styani; assembly: GCA_002007465.1. Taxonomy (NCBI): domain Eukaryota; kingdom Metazoa; phylum Chordata; class Mammalia; order Carnivora; family Ailuridae; genus Ailurus; species Ailurus styani. Next base: position 427,346 of record LNAC01000269.1, on the reverse strand, counting down.
GATTTTCTTGAAGAAGCTAAAAGCTCTATTTTCCTGTTGAAAGTGGTGCTGGTCTTCCATCCTGGCCTGAAGGAGACCACAGACTAACAGTTCCTGCTCAGGGTTGAAAGTCATGAAGTTTTGGGTCCCTGTCTGTTTGGGGTCTCAACCTCTACAGAAGAACTGCAGCCATCAGCTAAGTCGATGGACACTCCCCACAGCCTAAAACTTAGCTGATCAGTAATATGGGTCGTATGCCCACTCTGTACACAGCAGGGAAAGAGGACACCCAGAAGGGAGCCCAGACACCCGCCCTTCCCTGGAAGCACTGTTGATCCACCTGAACACACTGGAGAAAAAGAGTCATAAGACAGTTTTCAAAAATTAAGAGCCACCTAATGTATAAGGACAACCCAAAGAGTAACATGCTGGAAGGCTTCCTAGGGGCAGAGCTTAGGATGGAAAAGCACAGGCTCCGGGGCCTGACAGACGACTTAATGGGCTTGGACTCACCTCTGTGGACTTTAGGTTTCTTATCTGCACACACACCAAAACAAAAAAAAAACAAAAAAAAAAAAAACCTTAAATTTTAAAAAAAGTAAAAAGAACTCTGGCTCTTACATGAGGCTGAATATAAACTATCTGGCTCATGGCAGGCATTCAAAAACGTGGTGTTCTCTTGCCCCCACTAAGGAGGTAGAAGTGACTCAGCCGTGTAAGGATGGGTGGCATCCTGACAGGCAGGGGGGAGGTGGGAAGGTGTGCCCGCAGTCAACGGCAGCCCTGCAGTCCCAGCAGCAAGAATGCACGGGATACAGGGGGTAAGTGCCTGCATGCAAACTCTGGCCCCACCGCTTACTGGTCAGGGAATCCTAAGCAACCACTAAGCAGTGGGTGCCTCAGTTTTCTCATCTGTAAAATGGAAACATTCATAGAACCTATCTCCTGGGTTGGTTAGGAGAATTCTTAAACACAAGTAAACACACAGAACAATGCCCAGTACATAGTGAAGGGTCAATCGATGTCGGCTATATTCCCGACGTACCGAGGGGCGTGAGGAGGTCCGATTCGGGAGGAATGGCGGATAAAGGAGATGACAACAGGAAGGCTGGCACCAAGTTTTAGAGAACCCTCAGTGCCCAAGTTAGTCTGGACTTAATTAAGGCAATAAAGGCCCATTGCAGGTCCCTGAATGGAGGGTGACATGGATTAATTATAAACTGAAAATGATAGAATCAAACGAGTTCCTGTCATAGCTTACATTACACCAAAAAGGCTGTTCTTGAAGAGTGACTCAAGTCTCCTCCCGCCTCTACCCCTGAAAGATGGGATTCTTTGGAAAAAAGCAGAAGGCAAACGACAGCTCATGTATTTGCTCATTTTTCTGGTCTCTCAATTTACGACCCCACGATGTCACTTGGTCAGCAGGGAGACCGGCACCCGGGGTGTCCGATCATCATTCTGACTTCTCGAATTAAGTAGCCATGAGCTACTTTCTGAAGTGACTAGGCTCATTGTTTGGGCTGTCTGTCTAAGCCCACACATCCTGCCCTCACCCCCACCCATCCCCACCCACGGGCAGGCAAAGTCAGCTGGGATCATTCTGCAAATCTCCACCATGCTCTCAAAGGGCAATGCTGTAATTCCGAGGATCAGCGGGTAAGTGGCAGGAAGATGAGTGGGCGCTAACACACTACCCCACCTCACTTCATTCAGATCTGGGCCTTTAGAGACAGGCAGAATCAAAGGAAGTGACTGAGGAAGTGCATTCTGCATTCTAGAGATGGTAATGAGAATGGCAATTAGCATTAATGCAATTTTGACGTGTGTGGAAGTTCTTTGTACAGAGAACTGCAAATGCTGGTTCCGGGAGAAAGTGGGTGCTGTGATCCTGTAAGTGCTTTGTAACAGGAGGAACCACTGGAGCACAAACTGTGTGCAGCCAACTCATGGGAAAAATCCTAATGCACGGTTCTTTGCCTTCAAGATCCAGAAGAAAAGACCACAGACTCTGACAGATGTAATGGGAAATAATTCCTTTGAATCTATGATCTGGCTAGCAGAAGGAAAAAAAAAAAAAAAGGGAAGTCAGGTAATCCTTAACTGACCCCAAGTGGTAAAAATACACCAGCCTAAGTGTTTAGGGCTTTGTGGGTATTCATGGTGTGACATTAGCGCCACCTGGTGCACTTACCAGGGAAATGACAAACCGCAGACGCACATGAGCTGCAGAGGTGGGTCCTGCTGCCTTCAATCATTTTGTAGGCAAGTATTATTTTGGTGCAGGGTGGTGAGCCAACAGTGGGAAAGTAAATAACAATTTATGGACAGAAGTATATGATAGAGTTTGTTACTACAACCAATAGAACTAATGTTTTAAGTGAACAGTATTTAATGATATGGATATAATCCGATGTCTCCAAATTGGCTTCAAGGGCCACACAGAATACCTCAAGGCTTCAGCCTGTGTGACTACAGGTTAGCCAGTTCTGCCCCAAAATGTCTAAGAAGTCTTGGGAGTGCCTGCTAAACCTGACTGACACTAAGCCTGACTGCCATCTTTCTAAACTTTGGTTCAGACAATGGCTCGGGGGAGTTTTCTGGTCCCCCACCCAACCCCTGCAATTATGTAACAATTTTCCACAGGACAGGGTCCTAACAAAATTCCACACTCTCCAACACCACTTTGTCAAAATAAAAGAGCCCTCCCTTTAATACCTAATTCATACTGACATACCTACTTGGTAACAAGATAGCAAATTTTTGAGGCTTTCAAGGGGATCACCATGTAGAAAAAGAAACCCCAATCTCATTATCAGACCCCATTGCTCCCACACTTACCTCACCCCATCCCTCCGGCCGATCTCTCTCTGACTCCAACCTCCATCCAGGCAACTCCCATTCTGATCACGATATGCCATGCTGGTCTCTCTTCCCGGAGGCTCTGACCCACCACAAAAAAACTGGGAAGCCCTTAACACCCCATTCACCTGCAGAGAGACAACCTCTGCTACCTCTTCAAAGTCTTACTTTGGCAGTAGCCAATACTTATCCTTTGATTGGGATTTAAGGAAACATATAGCTAAGAGCCAACCAGAGCCTTTTCTGATGAACAGGATGAGTTACCAAGCAGCGGAACAAGACTTGAGGTAAAACAATGGGTTGAACCAATGATTTCAATAGGTCTGTAAGGTAGCTCCATCTAAAGCATTCAAATTGTTTTAAGTAAAAGCAAAGTGGCAATGCCAAAAACAGAAAGAAAAAAATTAAAGTATCCTTAAAAGATTTGTCTGAATTGTCAAAATCACTATTTTGAAGGAAACTCATCTGGCTACAAAAATTTATTTTTAAAATAATCTTAGTTTCTCAAAAATGATAGGTTACCATTTTTATGAACTTTTTACTCTCTAATAACCTCCACTGCATAATACAATAGCAAGACTTTTGAACCTAAGGTTGAACCTAAACTCTATTTAATCATATGACATGTATTAGCTTGGGCGTATGCAGAGGGCACACTGATTTGCAACAGAATCAAGAACTATCTAAAGTCAGGCTCCATTTAAAGCAGAGACTCTCGGGGCACCTGGGTGGCTCAGTGGGTTAAGCCTCTGCCTTCGGCTCGGGTCATGATCTCAGGGTCCTGGGATCAAGCCCCTCGTGGAGCCTTGAATCGGGTGCTCTGCTCAGCGGGGAGTCAGCTTCCTCCTCTGTCTGTCTGCCTTTCTGCCTACTTGTGATCTCTGTCAAATAAATAAATAAAATTTGAAAAATAATAAAGCAGAGACTCTCACTCCTATGAGCAGCTCACCATCACCCAGGCCCCACTTCAGAACAATAAAATCAGAGTTTCTGGAGGTGAAGTACAGATACTGGTATTGTCTTTTAAAACTCCCCAGGTGATCCCAGTGTGTAGCCAGGGTTGAGAAAGAAACAATGAGAAATGGTTCTCACCAGCCTACAGAAAGAAACAAGGTATCATTTTTTGTATAAAGGCAGCAGACCAGCAGTGCACCATGGATGATTCTAGTACAGAAAGCCTCCCTCTCCGCTGTCCTTCTGAATTATCTTGCCTGGGTGTTAGAGTAACAGACTGCACTGAGAATTAGAGCTCTAAGAGCCATTTCTCTGGAACGGTGTTTCTTGATCTGTGGTTCAAGGTGCATCTGTGCCATGATCTTCTGAGGAATGTGTTCAAATGCCGATTCCCGGGTCCCACCGGAGACCTACTGATCCTCGCATGTGATTAGCTAATGACAAGTCGGTGACTGTTGCCAGGGTCAGATCCAGGCCTGCCCGAATCCAGGTTCTTTCAAATTCCCCTCAACACTGTTGACCAGTAAGAGTGGGATCTCTGTCAGGAAAACCAGAGCTTTAGATGATTTTAAATGAAGGGTAATTATTTAAAGCAAGAGAAGGGAAAACAACGGCAAAAATTCCCCTTCCACTCCTCCCTCCAAAGGAATCCTCTATCCATTACTTTAGAGTAGAGAAATAATATCCCTCCCTTTCCTTCCTGTTCCACTACATTCTTTCCCTCCTAACAAATATTCCTTTTCCCCCAAATAAGGTCACTTGGAAAAATCCCTGGTAGGTGTCAGCATCTATAGGAAAATAATAAAATGTCTATATAAGTGAACCCACCCCAGATCGCATTTTATATTTACCTACACAGTTCTCCTATCTTACCTATCTCATTAAGACTGCAATGAAGTGCATAGTTCCCTCCTAAGTCCGAAGAGTAACGTAAAAAATGTGACTAAATGGTTTTGCCCATTTAGAACTGGCTGGAAACCAACCTTTTTTTTTTTTTTAATCCGGGCTATTATCAGTCACTGCCACACACACTTCTACCTTGAAAAAAAAAAGCAGTTTTGCACCTGATTTACAAGCTGGGTCACTGTACAACAATGATGGTGGTGGTGCACCAGTGCGGTAAGAGCAAGGAGTCATGTGCAAAGAAGCCACGTGCAAGATTTGGGCGACCTCTGCCCGCCGGCACCAATTCACACACCACGCCAAGAACCAGGATGAAAACAAACTTTAAATGCAACAAGTACCATTTGTAAAATAACACTGTGCACAATATTCTTCCTATCTTGTTAGTGTGTGTGTCAACCGATACAACCTTGCAGGAAGTGATCTGGGAATGAACCTGAAAAATGGTCATAAGCATCACTCATTTCAATTCAACAATCCGGTTTCTAGGAATCCAGCAGCAAGCAATCCAAGAGATCAAACATGTTCACAGCAGTGAACAGTTAGTTAAATGCTGTAAAATATGGGATGAGCACCTCTTATCTGCTGGACTTCAGTGAATGCTTAACACAATCCTGAATGATGAGAATTACTTTTGCCATTTCTATAAACAAAGAAACTAAATCTCAGAGAGGCTAAGGAACTGGCCTTCTGTCATCCCTTGGATGGGGTAGGTCTGGATTCACACCGGGGTTCACACCCTCCTCAATCCCCTTAGTGCTCATGAGCAGTAAGAATGCAGCAGTCACATAAATCACAGCACATTCCATAGATTATGTAGCCATTGAAGTATTTACAAGGAAAATACTGTCAAATGAAAAGACAAAATTGTGTATACAGTAGGACCTAAACAGTACACCAAAAATTTCACACACGAAAAATGAACTAAAATGTTAGTGATTTCCTCTGAGAGTGGGAACAGAAGTCAAAAGGGTGGAGGGGTGGGCACTGTTCTAACCTGACATTTCCATTTCTGTTTATAATAGGAAAATATGTGCTAATGAGGTAAGCGAGGTTTTGGCAATCTTATAACTAATGCCACTGGTTAGAGTCCTTGAGACTCAGTTCTCTTTAACACATTGGATCCATAAAGAGTCAGAGCAGCTCACTTAAGTTTATTAATATTTGAAACAGAAAAAAAAAAAAAAGCCCAAACACACCAAACCAGTCACTATGAAAAGTGTAACTCTACCAATCAAAGCCTGAAGCTAGCTGCGAAGAGAACAGACTGAAAGACTAGATAATGAGGAGGAATGTGGCAAGACTCCTAGGCCCCCAGGCCGTGGAGGGTATGTTGAAGGTGGGGGCAAGTCTTTGTACTTTTGTGTAGCGGGGAGACTGACAGAGAATTATAGGCGCAAGGTATGTGAGTACACTTACAAGCTCTTACGCTGTAAAGGCTGAAGCTATGAGTCAGAAAGACGAACAGGTGATGGTTAATATTTAACATGTCCTGGCGTCCGTGTACCCCTAGTGTTCTGTATTAGCTGGGCTAGAGACCTAACCACATGGTGGCTCAGAGACAATGCAGTCACTTTAACAGGCAGGCCAGCCAGAGAGGGGGGCAGCTCCCCTCCAAGGTCCGCCAAGTGCCTTGTCCCTCCGCCATTCCCTAAGTAGGACACTTTCTAACGTGGACACTGGCTCACGGATCCCACCACCGAGCTGCAGCCTGAGAGAGGAAAGGGAAGGCAGGGGACGTGACCAAGAAGCCGGACCTATCACTTCAACTCGTCCTCCACTGACCGGAACCTGGGAGAGAGTCTCTAGCTAGGCAGTCTGGTACTGGAGAAAACTCAGGAGGTTGTTTCTAAAAGGAAGAAGGGGGGCAATTAGAACCCTCAGGGCTCAGTGACCACTTCTTTCAGCAGACTTTTAACAGTTCTTTACGGTCTTAGCAGGAATCCAGAGGCCTGAAGGAACGGGTTATCTGGAAGCAGGGCCTAAGAGTAAAGGGAAGGGTTACTGGTGAGGTGAGTAGATAGAAAGGGCCAGCCAGGTCTGCTGGTCTGGGCACAGACAACTTGCCCTTTTAGAAACTCTGTTGCCCAGGTCACTGCAGTTGGGCAGTAATTTGCATTGGAAAAGCCAAATACCCACTTCCAGCCTCCATTCCTCCCTGGCCTATGCATTTGGACCTGAGGATCGTCTTCTAACGGGAGACAGAGTAAAAGCTGAGACCGAGGAACCCAAGTCCCAGCTCCACGTCTCCAAACCAGGCCACATGGGCATGCGCTCCTCCACACCGCACTTCTGCGTGTAGAAAAGGACCCTCCCAGCTCCAGCATTTAAATGCTCCGGATCTCAAGTCTCTTCCTTGCTGTTATAGTCCCTTTCTAAAACAGTGACTAATATGCATGGACACTGTGAAGAGCTGTCATCACAGTGCTCTGAGATCAGCTGGGGCAGTTCTAGGACATCTCCAAAGAATGTGGAGAGAATGGTACTCTATGTGTGAGAGAATGGTATTCTCATCATTTCACACAAACTACGACTCAAAATACTATGCAATGGCTTTCCCACTGTTAATGTCTACCCTGAGTTTCACTCGAGATTTTGTTTAAAGAAAATATTTCAGTGCTAAAAGGTTTAAAATCCATCATACAAGAATTTATAATAGCCTGTGTTCTTGAAGAGACCTAGCACAGGAATAATAACTTTATTAACTAAGAGTCAAAGGCACAAATTAACAATTCAATTTTATCTGTTTAAATTTTCTCTTTTCCTTTTGGTACAATTTTAGGCAAAAGCGACTGAGGAAATATACTCCGAAGAACTGTGTTTAATTTCAAAACACAGAGGAAGAGCAGAATAGTTTTATCTTTATAGTAACTATTTTCTGGAAAGAAAGGTTCTTAGAAAGAAGGTAAATCCTCCAAGATACATCTTCGCTGTCACCATCACACACCACTCCTCAATCCTTAGACATGGAACCTTTTCTACCTCTCTAAAAAACTCCAGGCCCCCTAAAACTAACCAAGCCATCTTTCTGCCTTAGGATCATCCAAATTTCTTTCCTGTCACGAGTCTCCCCCAGCTTCAGTGTACACTTAGGCAACTATAACTATCTCAAGAACATCTGCATTTGGGATCACTTCCTATGATAAATTTTACTCAAGATAATCACTGGTGGTTCCACACAGGTCCTCTGCCAAATTCACATACCCAGAAATTTTACTTCGTCAACCCGCAGTTTTCTTGAAAAAGAAAACTGTCAAATAACTTTAAAAATAAGACACAAACCTTCATAAAAATATAGTCATCAAATTTATTATTCTCATTAGGTTGCCATTTTGTGAAGAATTCCTCAGATTAATGTTTCTTGACATGCAAGAGTTAGCACTAATAGCTTCTGTTACTATAAATACTGCTGCTTGGAAGCAGTACAACTGTTCTAGAGCTTGAAGACTACAGACTTTTATTATTCAAATCTTATTCTGTGTATGTTAAAATCAGAAGGTTCTGAACAGCTGGTTAGGAAGGTAGCCAAGATGCAGGAAAGATGTCTGCGCCTCCTTTTCAAGGGCAGCCAACTCTTGAACCGTAGGTGCCAAAATATCCACATGGCCTTTATAGTTTCCACCTGCATCACACACACAAATTATAAAGTAATGTAAATGACATGCTTGAAATAACTTGTCAGCAATACTTTGGCTCAATTACATCCGTTTATACATTGCTTCTAGCAATAAAAATGTACTACTGGGCAAGTCATCTCCGCAAGTGAGTTTTAAAGACGTTAAATCCATATAAATGAATGATCAGGCCTCACTAATAGGGTCCCAAGGCCCCTAGCGACCCCTCCCCCTCTCCTTTTTTTTGGTTTGGAAACCACTAGCCCAGTAGCCTGAATCTTAAAAAACATTTTCAGAAATGAGCTAAGGGCATTCCAGGCAAAGGAAACAGTACGCTGGGTTACCACTTGAAATTAAATCAAAGGTTTTCAATTCTTTGTTCAAAATTGCCATTATACTCATTTCCTAATAATTCTAAAAAGGTTCAACTATTCTTTGTGACTTTAATACCTCAAGAGTAACAGCTAAGCTACTGTGTTTCATTCATATACAAATCACACAACCAAAAAATGCTATAAGACAGGTACAGATGAAGTGCTATGAGAATAATAAGGAGGAAATGATTAATAAACTAAAAACAGACACTTATCATGATGAGGTGAAATTACTCTCTTCTACCCAGTGAAGCCCAAGAAGGACACATTCATATTTAGAAAAAAAGTAACTCAAAACTCACCACCAGCGGCCCTTTTCTGACCATAGGTGACTTTCCCGTCAAATTCATCTACTGGTACCTTTATATCTGGTTCAACCTGAGAAATGGTGCAATTCAGATGCTCTTCTATCTCAGACAGCAACTAAGAGGGGAAAGGAAATATAAAAAGCATTTTCAAGTACAAATTTCATTTTGATAGAGCTGCATTTTAACAATGTCCAATAAAACCAGGAAGACTATCACAGTATAAATGGAAGTTAGATTTTTAAAGAGATAAACTCACAAGTTACAACTTACAAACTATAACTAACATTATAATCAATTACTACTTTTCCCCACAGCTAACAAATAGATAAAAGCTGAGGTATTACTTTTATAATTAAATGTGGTCTATGTTTGCCAATTTTAGTACATTTTTTAGGAGTCTTACCTGCATCTCATTGTACCATATGGTACAGCCACCATCTTCCTTGAGTCTTGTGTTGTAACATCCTTTTCCACGGCTGCTACATACATGGTACCAAACCTATATGAAAGATGGAAAAAATACTACCATGTATGGATACTGAAATGTGCTAGATATTTTTATTGTCAATTCGTTTTTTCAATATTTCCTATCCCCAAAGAACAAGAAAAATAGACTGCAGTATTGTGTGTCATCCCATCACTACCACCATTCAGAAGCTCGTTAACTAGATCTTCTGAAAGAGTTCTTTTTGAGAATAATCCTGAAGTTTCCTAAAACGCATGTCAATTACAGAAAGGAATCCTCAGATAAAAACAAGGATGAAAAGAAAATACTGGAGAATGCTATATCACCAAGATTATATCAAAAAATAAAGTCCAAATGCTTTCTATAACAAATATCAAAAACCAAAATGAACAACTACTTTGGACAATGAGCTTATGGGAGTTCCTTATTCTTATAACTGTTCTGTAAAGTTGCATTCAGTTATACTGCAAAATAGTTAAGTTACCATCCTCTCCCACAAAAGTTTTCTATGGCGTGATGTCAGGAAGGGTTTAAACAGTTTTTGGTGAAATCAAGTACATTAAAGCTATTAGTGAAAATTAGATTTTGCATTTTTCCTTTCTAAACTTCATCCTACTCCTGGTCCATTCAAGAATATAGAGAAAAAGTTACCATTAAAAAGTTCACTTATATTCCATATGCAACTGAATTCAATGTAAATAGAAAAATCAAACTGCTTTTATTTTCCAACACCTAGAACAACAACACAAACAATGAATATAATAAAGCACTAAAAAGATTACCTTTTCTTTCTCTGTTGCCACCAGGGAAATTGCCAGACCCATCCTGAAAGATTTGAGAAGTCTTTATTAGACTTTATTCCTGAAGCACAGAAGCATATAAATAAATAAATAAATACAGCGGTACCTTTCAGCTCTTCCTACTCTGCCAATTCGATGTACATAGTTTTGCTTTTCATCAGGCAAGGTGACATTTATAACTGCAAATAAAAATAATTATTACCAATTGCCATTAGTTTCTAATGTTTTCAACCATATTAGATGTTTGATGTTCTAAATATTTCAAAAACATTAAGAGCGTTTACTTTGAATTCCATAAAATTCAAACTGCAGTTATAAAAACATTCTTTTTACCATAAGGAACACCATGGATATCAATTCCTCTGGCGGCTACATCTGTGCAGATCAAGAATCTTACATCTCCTTTCTAAAGAGAACAGAAAGAGGAGAAAGGAATTTATTAGGACATATACTAAAAAAATAAATACAAATACTACCATTCCACTCAGACCTCTAATAACTAACGTATTACTATCAGATTAGAGGTCAAGATATTCATAATTCACTGGACCAGGTCTTAAATTTTTAAGTTATGGTCTACTAAAATAAGACATTTAAGGTGAATAAATCAATAATTGGATTCATTTTTTATTTTCTTTTTTCTCACACCAAAGATATTATTAAACAGCTTATAATTTGGTTTTATCTTTAAAATTCCTGACTAGTAAATCAAAAGAAAATTCATAAAATTAAAAAAAAAGGAAAGAAAAAAAGATAAAGTAGGAAAAAAATGTTAAAATATAAGTATTGGGCGCCTGGGTGGCTCAGTGGGTTAAAGCCTCTGCCTTCGGCTCAGGTCATGATCTCAGGGTCCTGGGATCAAGGCCCACATCGCGCTCTCTGCTCCGCAGGGAGCCTGCTTTCTCCTCTCTCTGCTTGCCTCTCTGCCTACTTGTAATCTCTCTGTCAAATAAATAAATAAAATCTTTAAAATATATATATATAAGTATTATCTTTACCCATGTATTAAAATAAATTCAGAACACTAAGTATTTTACCTTGAGGTTACACTTTTTGTGACAACAGACAAAATCCTAAGACAAGGGAACAGAGAGTGGGCCCCAGTCCTCTCACCATGGAAATACAAATTAGCCTCTGGATGTCACTGGTGCCCTAAGGCACGGCAAAGTTAGAGACAGGGTGGGGAAGGGATGCTGACCTGGGGTCCAGCATAAGACCCGGTAGATAAGGGCGGACACACAGACACACTGAAATGCGACCATACAATGCGCTTCAATATCCACACTCTGCTCAGCGTGGAAGCATAATCCAAAGTTCCTAAGCTCAGTACTTCCCACCTTTACTCATATGATGGGTCTGAGAGAAAATGCTATTTGTACTCTGCACTGGGGTAAACACACTGGTAAACAATGAGTGCTGTGGGTGGAGGCTACTGACCTTGTGTTCTAAATGGCTCAAGCCCTCCCCACCTCCACGAAGAGCTGAACAACCTGTTCACGGGCTGCCACCACATAACTGGGACACTGTGCCCCAATTACAAGTATTTTTTCTTCCACAAAACCGTACTCTTGATAACTCTCTTAATCTACAAATTAACTTCTCTATGGGTATTACTATGAACTGTCAAAAAAATAAATAAATAAGACTCACAGACACAGTTTAATCATTCCATGATGCTTCTTTCAAAAATACCTACCTGAAAGAATTTAACTAAAACTTAAGCTGAAAATTCTTACCACAGCAGTGTTGTGCAGAGAACATGTAATTTACCACTGACTGCTAACGATGACTAAGCCCTATCATGGCAAGGATGTACCAAAAGGGTAAAAATCTTTTGAAATTTCTAGAACAAGAATGGCTTTAATAAAACTAACTGGAACTGGTTAAAATTGGCTACAATTCCCCTCTTTATTATTAAGAAAATGCAGTCAATTAAAGAGCAGTACCTTAAATCTTTCCAAGTTTTGCTTCCTTTCGTGAGGCTTTCTGTCCCCATGAAGACAAACACATGAGAACTGGTGTCCTTTTTTATCAGGTCCTGGTGAAAAGCACATTAAACAGTTAACCTTGGAAAACATTACACTGAGACTGTATCAAAAAAACAGCAGCATTCGGACTACAATGGTGCCATATAATTCCACAGAAATCTGTACTCCAATTTGCCATAAGCCATGGTTAACACAATTTCTGTCATAGGTGAAATGCCATTAAAATAAACTCCAGGAGGGCACCTGGGTGGCTCAGTGGGTTAAAGCCTCTGCTTTCGGCTCAGGTCATGATCTCAGGGTCCTGGGATCGAGGCCCGCATCGGGCTCCCTGCTCAGCGGGGAGCCTGCTTCCCCCCCCTCTCTGCCTGCCTCTCTGCCTCCTTGTGATCTCTCTCCCCCTGTGAAATAAATAAATAAAAATCTAAAAAAAAAAAAAACTGATTTGCTCTGAAGGACATTTTTAAGTCACTCTTCCTGATCTGCAGGAGTAGACAGAACCATATACCAATTAAGATGTGTTACTAAAAGGAAAACATATGTGTATACCAGGAACCTCTCCTATCCCATATAAAGTGAAGAACCAGAAAAGTAGACAAGAGAGATCAATCTTGGAAGGACCAAGATAGGCATTATGAAGTCCATGCCCTCACTAAAGGCCACACCCACAAGCCTACCCTCCTCAGGACATCCTAAACAGCTTAATTATCTGGACAAAGCAGATCAGAAGCAAATTGGTAGGATGGAGAGGCAGATACAGTGATAGCCAATCCTAAAAAAGGACCTCNAAAGGACCCCAAGAAAAAAAAAAAAAAAAAAAAAAAAAAAGGGCCATCCAGTCCAGGCCAGAGTAAGAGCTCAAGAGAACCTAGAAGCTCCAGCATGACTGCAGAGTAACAGTTACGTGTAACTGCTCTCCATAGTAAATTTGAGGTTCAATAAAATTACTTCAGAATTCAAGGAAAAATATATCATGAAAGCTACCCACCCAAAATGACTAACACAAGAACTAATTATGCAGAGGTGAAATACTAGCTAATCAGAACTTCCAGAGGCCTACCGTTTAGGTCTTACTACATTCTGAATTCAAGTGGTTTAGGAAAGTATCACAAACACACTCCTACTCCCCAGTTGAGCTGTGTATAGAGAAAGGAGGGATCCTTTATTTCCCTCCCTTAAGCCTCTGAAGTTCTGGTATATATTGTGTTATTTTGGTTTTAGTAATGGTTTGGGGAACTTGGGTTCTAGACAAAGATACCCAGAATACTTAGGGAAGAAAGGTAAAAAGAACTTAGGAATCTTACTGCTTGAGCAATGGCATTTCTAACCAAATACTCAAATTCTCCATTCAAAACCAACGTGAACAGGAAAAGTATTACAGTCACTATAACTAAAACAACCAAGCAAGTCTGTTTGCTATGACTTGGGGGGGAAAAAGGTACTAAACTGTTCACTGTAATGAACAATATAACCTGTTCCTCATATGACCATTACTTCAAACTTTTTAAACTGTTTGACTTTTCTGGCTCCCTGATGTAAATCAATTATAAAGAGAGATGTGTTAGGGTTCTCCCCATTATGAAAGCAGAATTTATCTGTTGTTACCTTGTACATCTGTCAATTTTTGCTTTATATATTTTTACAACATTACATTTTCAAACACAGCAACAATGAAAGGATTCTAAAAATAAATAGCTATATTTTCACCTCCTAAATTATATCATTAACATCACTGAATTTCCTTTACTGCCTGTCTAGCCCTTTTTCCTATCAATTTATTTTTATATTTTTGATGCATTTCAATGTAAATTGCAAATATCTGTACACAGTTCAGCATGCATCTCATTAACTTGAATGCGGTTGTTTAGGCTTTATGATTTTCCTGCAAGGTGAAAGTTACATACAAGCAAATGTACCAATCTTAAGTGTATGTCTGCTGAGTTTTGACAAATGCATGCACCTATGCAGCCCAAAGTCCTATCAAGATAGAGAATATGAATGTCACTCCACAAAGTACCCTCCTGCCCTTCTCCAGTTAACCCTACTCCCATTCTGCCAGGGAAAAATCAATATTGTGGGTTTCTTCCCCTTACAGATTAATTCTAACTCTAGAACTTCACACAAATGGAATCATACAGAATTTAAGCCTGTGTAAAAAATGTTTCATTCTGCAAGATGTCTGAGATTCACCCCCAGCTGCTGAGTCCACCAATAGTCCATTCCTTTGTATCACCAAGCAGTATTCCGCTGAATAAATATTTCACATCTGGTTTAAGCCATTCCTCTACTGACAGCCACCTGGTGTATCTTCAGTTTGGGGCTAGTATAAATAAAGCTCCTATGACCATTCTTGCTCATAGCTCTTGTCAATAAATCTTGGCTAAATTTTATTTATCTTGAGTAAATATTTAGGAGTTGAATTACTAAGCCATAAGACAGCAATGTTAGTTTTATTTAAAAATGTAAAACCAGGGGCACCTGGGGGGCTCAGTTAAGCGTCTGCCTTCGGCTCAGGTCATGATCCCAGGGTCCTGGGATCGAGCCCTGCATCCGGCTCCCTGCTCAGTGGGAAGCCTGCTTCTCCCTCTCCCTCTTCCCCTGCTTGTGCTCCCTCTCTTGCTGTGTCTCTGTCAAATAAATAAATAAAATCTCAAAAAAATAAAAATAAAAAATACAAATACAAAAATACAAATACAAATGTAAGCCCTTTTACCGTCATGGCTGTACAGCAACAGTGTGAGTGCTCCAGTTGCTCCACAACCTCGTCAGAAAGTGGCCTTGGACTTTTCATCTAGCCACTATAACGAGCGTACAGCAGTATTACGCTGTGATTTCGCATGCCCCTGGTGACTGGGCATGCTGAGCATCTCTCCACTTTGGTTTATTTCATATTATAAGGAGCATAACATCAGAATCATCCTATACTCATTGTAGATTAAATATCTGATTACAGGGCGCCTGGGTGGCTCAGTGGGTTAAAGCCTCTGCCTTCGGCTCAGGTCACGATCTCAGGGTCCTGGGATCGAGGCCCGCATCGGGCTCTCTGCTCCGCAGGGAGCCTGCTTCCTCCTCTCTCTGCCTGCCTCTCTGCCTACTTGTAATCTCTCTCTCTGTCAAATAAATAAATAAAATCTTTTTAAAAAATAAATAAATAAATATCTGATTACATAGTGACTTTATTTCTAGTTAAGATTTTTGTCTTAAATTGTTTTATCTCTTGTTAATATAGCTAGACTGACTTTCTTTTGATTAGTAGTTTAAATGACACATGTATTTCTTTAGCCCCTTTCAATCTGTCCATGTCCTCAGGTTTTAAGTATATCTCTTATAAGTAGCATACAGCTAGATTTTATCCAGTCTAACCATCTATGCCTTTTAACTGAGGACTTATATAGTGTTTACTCATATACTCAGATTTTTCCACCAGCCATCTTACTCTGTAATTTCTAACCATTCTGCTTTTCTTTTTTTTTTTTTTTAAGGTTTTATTTATTTATTTGACAGAGATAGAGACAGTGAGAAAGGGAATACAAGCAGGGGGAGTGGGTAAGGGAGAAGCAGGCTTCCCACTGAGCAGGGAGCCCAACGCGGGGCTCAATCCCAGGACCCTGGGATCATGACCTGAGCCAAAGGCAAACGCTTAACAACTGAGCCACCTAGGTGCCCCCATTCTGCTTTTTCTTATTTTTCCTCTTGCTTTCTTAGCCTTTTTAAGATGGTTTTTTCCTCATTTATTGGTTTAGAAGACATACATTCTATTATTTAATGATTACACTTGAAATTTTAACATTAAGGTTAATCAATAACATTACTCTTCCAAATGACAGCAGGGCCTCAGAATCCTGTAATGAACCTGTACCTGCGTAGAAAGCACTCACTGTTTGCCTGGGGCTTATCCTATAAAAAAGTACTGGATAAACACAGATACTTACAATGCACCATTGCTACTTTAAATTCTCTGCATGCATTCTAGACCGCAACAACATGAGACTTATAATCTATTAAATGAGGAAATAAACACAATTTATTTCAAGTGAGGAAACATTACCTCCTCCTTGTTGCATAAAATATTGCTCCAAGTTATCACAGTCAATTTTGGTTCTACAGAAAATAATTGCTTGATCCATCTTGTGTTCCTTGATTGCCCGGATAGCATACTCCCCCTTCAGGATTTTAATAGCTTCAGACCACATCTCTTGAATACCATAACAACAACAAAAACGGAAAAAGAATTTCAATCTAAAACTGTTATAAACACACATAATTACAGTCACAGACTTACTGCTTAACTCACCTAAAACACTTTGCTTTAATAAAAAATAATTGAGATCAAGATAGGATGAAATGGTGAGACTATTCATTCAACTCATTTATTCCTATTTCTGTTAATATACATTTGTGCCAGCTTATGGGGAACCAAAACACCTATAACCATACCTCTTATGAGGGAAAACAGACATATAAACACACAAGCAAACAGAACTTCATACCTACAACAAAACTCTCACAGACAACCAATCATATTCTGCCTTGCATTAACTTCCTTAACCGTTCGATAAATGTTTACTCAATTATTTTAACCCCTTTTAAAAATAATCAATGTACTTTTTAAATCAATCTAACAACCTAAAGTTCATACTTCTAAGGACTAAAAACTGTACATCAAACTATGTCATTTCTTGGTCATCACCCCTCCCCATCTCTGTTTCAGCCGGGAAGCTGTGCTACAGTTACCAACTATCTAATGCGGAATTTTAGTTCTGTAACCCACCATATTTCTAAAGCCTCTCTAGTCATATCTAATTACTGTATAAACTAAGCAAAACATTTACAAGAAAAAATATATGAAGTAACAATTTTTATTTTATAAAATGTATTCTCAAACAGTGGGAGGACACATTATTTTGAATCATCAGGGTTTCTACCCTTCTCTAATAATAAGGCTAGTTGAGCATGCACTTTATAAATTTGGAACTGCACATAAGACTGAATTCAAAGGGACTCTATTTAATCAAGATATCAGAAAATTCACCTTTCAGATATTTGTCATACAGAAACCTACCCATGAATCCAACCGTGAAGCAAATGCCATCTCACCCTTCTCACTGATCTACACGAGATATCTGACATCAAACACGCAGCCTAATGGGTCTGAGACCTACTCTATGTTTTACAAGCACTATCTTTGCAAAAGAATGTACCTTCATATATCTTTAAAATATTATGCACCTGAAACAAACGGACTCTGCTCTGCAAAGAAGTATCTTCACTGAATTAAATGTTCACCTTTTTAAAAACTGATAAGTATTTAATGATATTCATTTTAGGAGGATGACAAAGTCCTAGAGAAGGATGGTGGCCATGGATGCAAAGTAGGAATGTACTTCATGCCACTGAACGTGAGCCACTCGAAAACAATTAAAATGGGAAATTTTGTGTTAGGTATACGTTACCACATACAAAAAGAAATAAACTATTTCAAGATAATTTCTGTATCATTCACAAAGTTGTAAGCTAAAGATATTTTCCTTTGTCAGTTAATTCCCTTAATGAAGGATCTATGTGACATTGCTCCCGGAATTCAGGACCAATATAAAATCTGTTGCTAATATTTAGAAATTTGCTAATATTCTATGATAAATAAGAATTCCAAAATCCAAAATATCTGTGACTTAGATGCCAGGAGACTAACATCTGCAATTCAGTGATTAACTGTTGCTCTTAGGTGACTGGTATCAGCCATTTCCCTCATTTCCTTATTATTTTTGCTGCTTTTATTTTCAGATTTCCTGTTCTAATTTTGTAGGTCACCTCAAATCCTTCATGAGAACAGACAGGGCATAAATTCAATAAGACAAACCAATTAGTTTTCAAAATCTTTCAACACCATTAATTCATTCACCCATTCATTCATTCATTCACTCACTTATTTACTCATTCAACTTACCTGGACTATTAGCACCAGGCCTTGTGTTATCTTTTGCATGTACATCATCAGTCTATCAAAAGAAAAGGATAAAAAAGAGTAGCAGGTGGCTAAGTAAGGATTCCAAACAGGTATCATTTTTTTAAAAGGAAAAATGTAACTAACTTTAGACTGCATTTCACACGTATGTCTTTAGAGTATGTAGGCAAAACCATTCTTCAGATTTAGAAAATCCTGTTTAATTGTGGGTCTAAGGCTAAGCAATTTTAAATGTAATAAAAATGCAAAGGTGGCTTTTAGTATATTGTATACTTACAATATATAACACATCCTTATTTTATAAAGGTAACTCTAAGAACAGTGGAGGAAAAAAGACCAGATAGACACAGGAAATTGATTTTTAGGAAAACAAGGAACCTCAAGAGGACACTAAAATACTATTAAAAACAGCAATCACTGTATTTGAAATTAGATCTATGTATACACATTGTCCTACTCATTTATCAAAATTACATCGAAGAAGATGATCATTAAAAGTAACTCTTACAGAGAAAAAACTAAAAGCCCATCACTTATTCTGTGCTCTCAAGGCCTAAACTTTTCTGGTCTGTGTGTGGACTGCTCTTTTCTCAGGTATAGTATGTGGCTATAAGCATCACTAAGAGCCCAAGGTTAAGCTAGTTTATGTAAGTTTTATTCTCCACAAATGTTAACAGTGTAAAATACTCACTCTAATGTGGTTTTTCCCAAGCCTTTCCCAGAGTCTGTCAGTTTTGGGATTCACCGGGACAACGACATGGTGTACAGTGTCTGGAACAGAGTCTTCTCCTTTTAAATCAACCCATGTGGGAAAATGCATTATCTTCTCAGACAGCTTCTTCACATCAAAAGAATGCAAAGTGGCAGAGCAAACAATCACCTAAGGGGGAAAAAAGTTTAGATCAACTTTTATTTTACAATAATTCTACCATATGCATACTAATGTGGGGCCCGAAGTATGTTAACCTGGAATCTATCTACAGATGGGTTTAATACTGGACCCTGCACCAGCAACTAGTGGCATGACTCTGGGCTGGTTAATCTCTCTGAACTATATATAGTCCCCTCACTCGCAGTGAGTCCCCTGGCTCACAATGAGTCCCCTCACTCGCAGTGAGTCCCCTGGCTCACAGTGAGTCCCCTCGCTCACAGTGAAACCCCTCGCTCACAGTGAGTCCCCTGGCTCGCAGTGAGTCCCCTCGCTCACAATGAGTCCCCTCGCTCACAGTGAAACCCCTCGCTGCTACTAAAACCATGCCACCGATTCCATAGGTCCTACAAGATTAAGATGAAGAGATTCCTGAAGATCTAAAATCTTAAGTTACTATTTATTCCCTTCTCTCCCCCTTAAAGCCTCTTCTACCTCTCAAAGTCTTCCTAGGAAAGAAGGGTGAGAAAAGTAAGAGTAATATTTTAAGAAATAATTACAACAGCTGTTTTCAACAGCTCACGATATTGCCCCCTCAAACAGGAAGCAGTGCTCACAGCCTGGAATGTAAACTCTAAATGCTCTGCAGAAAAAAACAACTAAGGATTTTTTACTTAACATCTTCTGTGACACCTAATTTCCTCAAATTTACTTCTTCATTTCTACAAGCAGCTTTCAAGACCTTGTGTGTGTTTGTGCGTACTATTTACTCAGGTAATAAAGAAAATGTTTTATACAGCAGTTAACTTAATCAGAAGACACTAAAACAAAATGTAGAACAAAACAAAATAAGCATTAACACATAACACGGTCCACATATATTTTAAGATGCATCCGTCTTTTCATACCTGAAGTCTTTTCCCATCAGAGGTAATCTGAGGAATCTGATTGTGAATCCTATTTATAAAATCAGAGTAACCTTGAGAAAGAAGCCCATCCTGAATGAGAAGGAAAGAAAAGCATAAATTTTTTAATCAATACCTGAATCTTTTTTTTGTAAATCAAATGTAGAAAGATAATGGAAATGAATTCATAAGCATACATAGCCCCATATTCTCAAAATGATTATTACCTATCAGATAAAGATGAGTTATAAATTCAACTTTAATTTCATGTGACTAGAATACGAAAAACCTGACCATAAACAATCCAAAAACTATACTCCAGTATTCCAGAATGAACACTAAAGACAACAGCTCTTACCACATATCCTTAAACATATGAGTTAATATGAAAAAAATGAAAACAAAAATCCTCAGTACTAAAAAACCACCTCAGCTCATACTGAAAATACTCTGGAAGTATGTCTCAAGAGCTTCCAAGACATTAACGTCCTTAGGCTTCACACTGTGCGACCATGACATGAAAAAATAATTGTGTAAAATAATCTATGTATCAACAAAGATAGCTATTTGGAGTAAAAAAAAAAAATCTAAATATCTAGTCACAAGAGTGGTTAAATAAACCCTGAAATATCTGTATAATAGAGCACTAGACACCCTTTAAAAATTGTTCATAGGGCGCCTGGGTGGCTCAGTGGGTTAAAGCCTCTGCTTTCGGCCCAGGTCATGATCTCAGGGTCCTGGGATCGAGGCCCGCATCGGGCTCTCTGCTTGGCGGGGAGCCTGCTTCCCCCTCTCTCTCTCTGCCTGCCTCTCTGCCTCCTTGTGATCTCTCTCCTGCTGTGAAATAAATAAATAAAATCTTTTTAAAAAATAAATAAATAAATAAAAATAAAAATAAAAATTGTTCATAAATAAGGACATGAACTACTTACAATACTTTATTAAGAAAAAAAAGGGTTTCCTAGATTCACATAACTTGATTTACCATGTAAAATAGTATTTTTTAAAATTTATTTATTTATTTATTTGACACAGAGAGAGAGATCACAAGTAGGAAGAGAGGCAGACAGAGGGAGAGGGGGAAGCAGGCTCCCTGCTGAGCAGAGAGCCTGATGCGGCGCTTGATCCCAGGACCCTGAGATCATGACCTGAGCCAAAGGCAGAGGCTTAACCCACTGAGCCACCCAGGCGCCCCAATAAAACAGTATTTATATAAATAGAAGGGTGGATGAAAATATACCAAAGTGCCAGGAATGATTATTTCTAGGTATTGGAATCATAACTGAACTGTGATTTTTTTCATCATCCTACATATTTTTATCTCCAAAAATATAAGCAAACATTTTTTTTTTAAAGTATGACTATATTTCAACATACAGCTTCATCCAGGACCAGGAATCTAACTTGGGATAAGTTCAGCTTTCCAGTTGACACCAAATCATCTAGTCTTCCTGGAGTGCCAACGACTATATCTACCTGAAAAATATCAAAAGAAGCACCTAATGAAAACCAAATCACTATTATGATCACTATAAAACAGCAACCAACAGGGGTTTACTTACAGTAAAAACATGCACACTGAAGCAGTCACCATCAGCTTGAAATTCTCAGAACAGGAGCTGTAGATAATGCCCCATTACCAAACCTGTATTTGGTTCGGAATTAACGTGAAGATTTGGATAACTAATTTTGACATCCTTAAATGTTACGTACAGTCTAATATATAAAATTTGTATTTTCTAAGTGAATGAATTGATGGGAACTCTGAAATCTAACCAGGATTCAAATCCCACCTCCACCATTACCCAGCTGTGTGACCTCAACTTAGTTCATCGCTTCTAGTTTCAACTTTCTCATTTTTGAAATGGGCAACACCTTTGGCGATGCAAGATGGCTGTGACAACTGATACAACACTGTGCTAATGTTTTACAAGTACTGTACCATCTCATGACCACTAAAGGAAACACTATTATTATTCCTTTTTTTTTTTTTTTTTAAGGAGGCTCCATGCCCAGTAGGAAGTCCAACACGGGGCTTGAGCTCATGATCCTGAGTTCAACACCTGAGCTGAGATCAAGAATCAGATACTTCACCAACTAAGCCATCCAGGTGCCCCAAATATTCCTATTTTTATATGAGGAAGCTGAAGTTCAGAATGCTAAAATCCCACAAGAACTTAAATGATACAGCTTGTAAGTATCCAAACTGGGATTTCAAACTCAGTCCAAACACACGAAAAGGCCTAACTCAAGAACAAGGTTTATTTAACTTTTATTATAAAAATTCTCAAACATACTCAAAGGGATGAGAATAATGAACCCCCCCACCTGTACAAACAATGAACAACATTTTCCATTCACACACCCATCTTTTAATCAAGTTCAAAGTGATCAGGAATATGGCCTCTGAAGTAAGCTCTACATAGAAGTTGTAAAATGCTGGGCAAGTGACTTAATATTTAGTATAAATCCTCTTTCTAATCTGTAAAAATGGGGGAGAGTACCATCTCAGAGGGCTACTGTGAGAACTGAATAAGAAAATATATATAAACATTCAGCTGTGCTTGGTCCCTTTCCAGAAAGCAGCCAATAAAGGAAAGTTGTTGTTGTTTTTAAGATTTTATTTATTTATTTGAGAGAGAGAAAGACAGAGAGAGCAGGAGTGAGGGGGAGCAGCAGGCAGAGGGAGAAGCAGGCTCCTCGCTAAACAAGGAGCCCAATGCAGGGCTCGATCCCAAGCTGAGCCGCAGGCAGCCGCCTTATCGACTGAGCCACCCAGGCGCCCTAAGGTAAGTTATTTTTAGAGTGTACATAAGGATGTGTCTGTGTGAGCACAAATAAGATATTATAGAAAACCATTCAATAAATTAGGCAATTCAAAACAAAATTACTCTATTAATCGGCCTGTAAACTCACTTCTATTCTTGTTTTCTCCACTGTAGACTAAAAACATAACTTTTTCCAAACAAATTTATCACTGTAGTATCATTACTTCAATATCACAACCCTTGAAAAAGCAGAATACTGCACTGAATAGGACTTTTACCTTGAACCAATATGAGACATTTATATTCCCATGAAAAAAAAAGACTTTTATGAAGTGATTGTTTCATTTGTACTGATAACTATAAGCAAGTCTCAGTTCAATGTCGAGAATATTGCCTGAAAATATGAAGATAAGGCCTGTTTAATGTATTAAGAACCAACTACGTGCCAAGCACTGTGACAGGTGCTCTACACAGCAATGAACAAAATACCATTCTGGTTCTGTGTGTAACATCTTTCTAGTACAGGATTCCAACCCACACGTGAGTTTCCACTATCCTCAATTTCAGGAGCTAAAGTTAGCACGAAAACTCACTTTATGTGAAAGATATACACTAGGTCTCTCGGGTTTAAAAAACGATAAACTGGAGAAACCTGCATAACAGCACCAACTACTCCTCTAGGCCTCAACTGCACATGTTGCATAACTGTGCAACTTTTTAAAATTGTAAAAATTACACAGTTCTACTCTCTCACTCCAAAGCTGACTTCTAGCCCAGCACAAGACACAGCATAGGATTATGGCTGAGCCAGAGGATGATGGGAGATGAGAGGAGGAAAGAGTACAGATGGAAAGAGCAAAAAGATTCCTTAAGGAGAATGGAACTGCAGCCTGTCAAGAAAGACACAGAATAAAACTACCACTGGATTTACTTAGCCAGTACCAGATTTTAGATATGACTGACAGAAGCATATAGAATTCCCTAAAATCTCCAGAGCTGGAAAACAGGAATTACGAAGCTTAAGAACTTATGAGGAAAATGGATTTGGGTTTGAGAAGCCAAGAATGGGAATGAACGTTAAATCTCTTACAACAACTAAAAAATACAGCACAGCAAATAAGAACATAGCAAAGCAATATTACTATCTTAAAATAGTATTGACAAGTACAGTAATAGGATTCCTTGCTTTTAATATATCACACCAGGTCAATCTAAACCACACAGCATAAAATTTCATTTGACAGGGGCACCAAAGGAACTGAAAGAAGTGGATGTATTTCCTGTGACTATCAGGTGGGTTAAATTAAATAATAAAATATTTAGTAAAGGAAATGGAAGAGAAATTTGAAAGGGGTAAGTTACTTCATACATATAAAATATTTTATGAAGTCCTATCTATATCTAGGCTTCACAGAATTGATGAGCCCAGTTAAGAACATTCCCCAATAATAAGGATTCCGGTCCTAGCTTTGTCCTTTGTAACTGCATGCCTCTGCACCCTTTGTAAGATTCCCCTGACCCATATCTGAACTCATCTCCCTCCTCCTGAAACCAGGGTTTATCACATTTCATCCTTTCCTTGGGTCACTGACAAAACGTCCACATTCTCTGCAATCCACTTGATTTCCATTTCTATTCTTAACTTCAGTTTCTTTTTTTTCCCATTATCTCCAAAAGAAAAGATTCTTAATTCATGAGAAAGCAAGAAAATCCTCAAGTGCTCAAAAGGTAAACCAAAAAAAAAAAAAAAAAAAAAATCATGTACGCTGAATTTTGCATGAGGGTTTTGGAAGAAACCACTGTGCTGTATACGCCTGGGAAAAGAAAAGACATACTTGCAACATGTTTTTGAACAAATTTTGTTTTGATCTTGTTCTAATTTCAGCCTCACTTATTTTTTCTTGAAACACAACAGAACTACAACTGCCAAAAGGACAACTCATAATGTAACCTCTTAAAAATTAAAAGTACAACTTACCCCATTATCCAAAACAGAGAGCTGATCCCGTGCTGCAACACCTCCAATTATCAGAAGCTCCCTGAAAGAAATACCATAATGATAACACAGAAAAAGATTAAAGCTTGCTTTACTGTTTGACTTGTATTCATTTCTTTTAAGTGGAAATTAAGGTTGAGTTAAGTAACTGAGAAAGAATCTACAACTAAGGCTGGAGAACGGTGGAAATCAAGCACTTCGTTTCTAGCAGCCACATAAATGCTAGAGCAGGCCAACGTGCTGAGGAGCGTGAACGCTCAGAACCCAGAAGACACCAGTTCTCATGCAGGACTAGGTTAATTCCTGGTGCTCCAACATCTGCTTTCAATCTACCTTCTTGAACATTTGTGGTTGTATGTGTACAAATTTTTTCTCTGAAAGAATATATAAATATCAATTTTTAAAAGTTGCCTCTGGATAGGATGACTAAAAACTGGAGACAAGGTGAAAGACTTATTTTTCACAGGATATTCTTTTGTATTGTTTGAATTTTTCTCATTGCAAATAGGTTTTTTTAAATGTTTAGGTTAAAAAAGATCACCTTATGCCAAGGCAATTCTATGGGGGGTGGGGGGAAGAATAGCCTTTTCAACAAATGGTGCTGGAACAAATGGGTATGCACATGCAAAAGAAAGAAGTTAAACCTCTTCTTTATACTACACGTAAAAATTAATCCAAAATAAATTACAGGTGCAATTATAAAACACAGAACTGTAAAACTCTTAGAAGAAAATATAGGGGTAAATTTTCATGACTTTGGATTAAGCAAAGTCTCATATACAACACCAAAAACAAAAGCAACCAATGAAAAAAATAAATTGGACTTTATCAGTATTAAAAACTTTTGTACTTCAAAGACACTATCAAGACAGTGAAAATACTTGCAAATCCTATATCTAATAAATATTATCACTTGGGTATCAGAATATATAAAGAACTCTCATAACTCAGCAAAACAACAACCCAGCTGAAAAATGGGCAAAAAATATGGACATTATAAATGGCCAATAAACATAAGATGTTCGACATCATTAGCTATTAGGGAAATGCAAATCAAATATGGATGGACTTTTGCAAAGTCGTAATATGGAAATCAAATGCAAATCAAAACCATAATAAGAGACTATTTCACACCCATTAGGAAGGCTACAATCAAAATGAGAGATAAATGTTGATGAGGATTTGAGAAACTGGAACCCTCACACATTACTAGTAGGGATGTAATACGGTGTTGTCACTTTAGAACACAGCTGGGTGGTTCCTAAAAACACTGAACATGAATCTACTATATGATCCAGCAATTCCACTCCTAGGTAGATAGCCAGAAGAAGTGAAAATGATGTCCACACAAAAACTTGCACACTAATTTCAAACACAGTAGCCAAAGAGTGGTAGCAACCCAAATATCCATCAATTAATGGAAGCATAAGCACAAACACGGTACATGCATATAAATAGGATACTTTTTGGCAATAAAAAAGAAATAAGCACTGATCCACACTGTGTCATGAATGAACCCTGACAACATCATGCTAAGTGAGAGCGGCCAGTCAAAAAAAGCATGTATCACGCAATCCCATTTATGTAAAATGTTCAAAATAGGCAAAGCTACAGACAGAAAATCAATCAGTGGCTGCCTCAGCATGGGGAGGTCAGGAGGAAACCGATTGTTAACAGGTACAGTGTTTCCTTTGAGAGTGAGGAAAAAGTTTAAAAATTGGTTTTGGTGATAGCTGTACAACTCTGTGAATGTAATAAAAATTAAAAGCAACCTGAACACTTTAAAGAGTGGGTTGTATGGTATGTGACTTATGTCACTAAAGCTGTTTACAAAAAAGACTCACTCCTTCTTACAAAGCAAGCAAAATTATTTCCTGATACAGCCAGATAACTTTCAGTCAGAAATATCTACCATGTATCTTCCTCTATTAATTTTATTCTTAATGACCAGTTTTTTTTAAAAAAATCCTAGAACACACTAAGAAAGCAGATGACTTTAACACTGAATTTTATAACACTACGAATGATTAAAAATTGGCTTTATGGTTTCTTCATCTTGAACATTTTAGATAGGAGAAATACACAACACAAAGTGCTTTCTCACCTATGAATGTCCATTACCTTGGCATATTCCCTAACCACCTACCACTCTAGAGCCATTACATTTCCTAAATCTGGTAATATTAGATGCCAGATTATCCATATAAGAATCACCTGGAAGAGCTGCCATTCTTCCTTAATAAAAAAAATTCTAATTCCTATTCCTTGGAAATTCTGATTCAGTATATCCAAGAGAGGAATAGTAAATAATTTGTATCTTTAAATAAGGTCCCTAAGGTCCCAGGTTTAGAAACTATGGTCCTTAAATCTATCATTTCTTCTGTTACAATACTCTTTTCCACTTTCCTTATCAGTTATATTTATCCCTATACATTAGCAGAAGATACACGAACACACACAAATCCCAATCTATGCTTGCGTGCAAAGCACTGTAGACTTGAGGAACATAAAAGAACAGCCCTTGACTTACGGACTGTAAAACTAAGTTGGGATGAGTAAAGCTATGCATATTTAAAACAAGGAACACTAACATGTGACAGTGTGTAAGGACTAAGGTGAAGCATATACAGTCAGTGGTATCCAAGGAGGGAGAAAGGACTGGGCTGGTACATCCAGGTTAGCCTCACAGACTAGGACTTAAGCTGGGTTTTCAAGGGAGGCTCATTTGTACAGAACACCAAAATGAATAAACCACAATTTCACCTTCTTAGTAGATGGATTTTATTATTCATCTTCCCTTCCAGTCCCTGCCCATAGGTATATTAACCTTTGCACATAATTATAGCACAAAATTCCATCCATATTAGCATTTTACATTCTTCCAAAAAACACTCTTTTATGAAGAATTCCAAGTCCCTTACACGAAGCAGATGCCCTTGTTGTGTTTTCCTATAGTGACTTTCCCTATTATATCCCCAAGGCATTTTACCCCATTTATTCCATTGTTTCTCTCCCTTTCACACAATCCCCACACTCCCACACTTAATTCTGTGAAAGCAAAGACTTTCTCATTGTTAGGTCCCTGATCCTGAGCCTAAGACTTCACACGTAGTAGGGTATTCAAATAGTTTCCAAATGAGTGACATATGCATCAATCCTCAAAACAAAATTAAGAATTATTTTACCCAAAAAATTGTATCAAGTATAATTTATCCCTAAGTAAGTTTAACTTGTAAGAAAGATCAGTATTAAAAAGATGGTACTGGCCCACCTGGGTGGCTCAGTCATTAAATGTCTCTCTTCGGCTCAGGTCATGATCCCACGGTCCTGAGATCAAGCCCTGGCATCAGTCTCCCTACTCAGGTGGGAAGCCTGCTTCTCCCTCCCCCACTTCCCCTGCTTGTGTTCCCTCTCTCGCTGTCTCTCTCTCTCTGTCAAATAAATAAATAAAATCTTAAAAAAAAAAAAAAAAAGATGGTCCTGTGTGATGTCAACAATTCTAAGTTTCTGAAATCAGACAGTGGTGATGCTGGCACAATCTGACTATGCCAAAAACCACTGAACTATACACTTTAAAATGGTGAATTTTATGGTGGGAGAATTATGTTTCAATAAAAAAGATAATTAATAAAAATCAAAGTAACAAATCAACTCACAAAGTAGTTTATAAGGTATGGCCTTCCTCAAAACAAAGGGATTACTACCAAGCAAGGAGCTCCACAAGATCACTTAATTTATGGTCTTCCTCCAATGGTACCAGGAGCCTGCTGAGTAGGTAGTGACCAGTGAAAGCCCAAATGGAAAGTCCTCATCCTTATGAAACAGGCTAGACTCAGCATCCCCAAACTGTTTACCAACATGCTAGAAACAATGACATATTTTCCACACAAATGAAGTGATGGATCTAACACTAAATGAAATGTTTCCTTTAAAAAATTAATTTTTGGGTGCCTGGGTGGCACAGTCAGTTAAGCCTCCAACTCTTGGTTTTGGCTCAGGTTGTGATCTCAGGGTCATAGGATCAAGCCCTGCTTCAGGGTCTGTGTTCAGGGAGGAGTCTGCTTAAGATTCTCTTTCCCCTCTCCCTCTGCCCCTCCGCAACCCCCAGCCCTGCGTGCATGCACACACTCCNGTCTGCTTAAGATTCTCTTTCCCCTCTCCCTCTGCCCCTCCGCAACCCCCAGCCCTGCGTGCGTGCACACACTCCCTCTAAAATAAAGCTTTAAAAAATACAAAATAAAAAATTAATTTTTACTGATATTGTTTGCAAACCATGACATTTCATGTAAGAGAAAAATCTCAATGTACTTATTTCTGAATAAACTTATCAAACAAGAGTTTTAGGGGTGCCCGGGTAGTGTCTGACTCTTAATTTCAGCTCAGGTCATGATTTCAGGGTTGTGATATCCAGCCTCATGTCAGGCTCTGGGCTGGGAGTAGAGCCTGATTAAGATTCTCTCTAACCCTCCCCCACCCCAGTGCCCAAGCACACAAACAAGAACAAAACAGAACAAAACAAAACAAAAACATTAAAAAAAACAAAAAAAAAAACTTACCAGGAGTTTAAATAAAAACTAATTGCTACTATATATCAAAGTTAAATAGTTACACACTTACACCTATGCATATGTATGCATACTGAATTTCTACCTCATTTTTTTCTTACTCTTCTTCCAAAACACCTCAAACCTAAAAACAACACAGGCATTTGAACACAAAAACAAGCTTTACCTTAATTTAGGATTATCAATATATTTCTTAAACTGCTTGACGTTATTCAAAGTTTGTTCAGCTAACTCTCGGGAAGGCTCAACGATGAGAGCTTTTGGAGCATTGGGGAGAAACTTTGTTTGTGCCACCTGCGCATTACCTTAAAGAAAATAAAAATGATTGGAACATGTTCAAATCACACCTCAATATCTTTACTTGTAAAGTACAAGCGTAAATATTCCAGTATCAAAATTTTCATTAACTGTCAAAAAAGTATAGGAGATGGTCATAAAACAAAATAATGCTAAGATTCCTAAAATGAACTATAACTTCTTTAAATTTACTTGCAATGATTGCAATTGACTGCATGTTTTGTGATAAAGTAAACAAGCTATGAAATGTATTTACTTTAAGTAACAGAAATAGATTAACCAACACATTGGTAAGAGTATGAGCTCTCAAGTCCAACTGCTTGGGCTTAAATTCAGTTCTACCACTTACTTGTTGTGTGACCTTGGGCAAGTTACATCAAGTCCCTATTCCTCGAGGTCTTTGTCTGTAAAATGGGAAGAGTACTACCTTATAGGGTTGTGAAGATTAAATAATCTATGTAAAGAACTTAACACAGTGCCATGGCACTTAATAAGCACAGTTTTATAAATACTAGGTATCATCATCACAATCAGGTTCCCCAAAATGCCTAAACAAAACTAAATACTCAAGAGTTCATGAATTAGGTTTTGAAACTGAATTTTTTCTGATGTGTTAAATAAAGATGTATGACTAAATCAGCACAGGGAGCATGTGTAACTCACTCACTATGAGAAGCCTCCCTACTAGAGTTTTTGCCAATACCCCATTCTTGCAATTCTTACCCACTCAGAGTAATACCTGTGTGCTGTGATTTGACAACATAACTATCCGATGCCTTGGAAAGAGCAACAAAACCATCTTTTGGTGGAAACTTAAATTCTTCTTCACCGAAGTTAAATTTTAGTTCGGCATTCTAGCATGGAATAAAGGGAGAAAATGAAAATTCTTAACCTAACAGCAAACTAACCAGTATGCAATAAAGCAGATCAAGGTAGCTTATAATCACAGCAACATTTTTCTGATTACCTTCAAAACACAAGCGGGAAAGAGGGCTTGGTTCTTCATATGTGGTGGTATTTCAAATGCGAGACCAAGGTCTTTTCCTAAAAAAGAGAGAGAGAGAGAGAAAGAGAAAGAGATTGAGTAAAGTGAAATAATCAGAAAAGAACATCCACATGGTCACATCATCAAACCTACCGCCTACCCACATTCATGCTTTCCCATCCTGTTTCCAATAAACTGGGCTGCCTAGTGTCAAACTCTTCACTTTCTTTACTCCTGCAAGCACCCCTTCTCTCGCTCTACATTTCCAATCATTCCCTCCGTACCAGATCACTTCCATTAGATACGTCAATGAGACAGTCCATGGCATACAAGCAGACTACAACATTAAAACACAGACAACCTCCTTGAATCCACATCTTCCTCTATCTTCTATTTTTCTTCTCTCATTTGTAGTAAAACTCCCTGATTTCCATTTTCACCGTGTCATTTCATTTCATCACATTCTCATCACTGAAGTGATTTCCCAGTCAGGCTCCCCCCAACTCACCAAAACAGAGATGATTAGTGATATCCACTTGCCAAACCTAGTGGTTAATCTTCATCTTTCTTTCTAGGCTACACCTGTGAGCAGCCCTGGACACAATCTGATTCTTCCCTCCTTCCAATACTTTCTTCACATGGACTACAGGACTTCGATCTCTCTTGGTTCTCCTCCTCCTTCACCGCTGCTTAGATCCTCCTCAATTTGCTGACTTATCCAAAAGAACACCCCAGGACTCAGATCTTTCCTATTCCTTATCTACTCTCATTCCTTAGGTGATCTCATCCAGTCCTCTAGCTTTAAATATCATCTATAAGTCAATGCCTCCCAAAGCTGTATCGCCAACCCTGACCTCCTGACTTACACATTTAACTATTTACTTGACTTTACCACTTAGATGCGTAATAAGTATCTCAAATTTAATATGCCCCAAATACAACCCCCAGCATCCCACTGGCTCCCTATCTACTGCTACCATGCCTGCCACTCTGTTTTTAACACAGAAGCCTTAGAACAGTGAAAGTGAAAAGAGAGGATATCAATTCTCTCTCTACTCAAAACCATAATGGCTTCCAATCTCACTCAGAAAGTCTGTGTCGTGACCTAAGAAGGCCCTAGATGGCCTGGCCTCAGTACTTCTACTGACCTAACATTCTACCACCCCGCTCCACGCTCAGTGTATTCCAGACCCACTGGTCTCCTCAATGTCACTCAAAAACCTCAAGCACACTTTTATCTCAAGGCCTTTGCATTTACTGTTCCCTCTGCTTGAAATACTCTTTGAAGATTTTTGTATGGCCCACCACCCAACTCATTCAGATTGCTACTCAAATGGCACCTTATCAGAGAAGGCTTCTCTGACCACTCAGTATAAAGTAGCATACCCCTAGACTGTTTGCACCCCCCATTCCCTCACCCTAATTACACTCCTTTCAGTGTACTTGTTCCAACCTAACATATCATGCATATCTCTTTCTAGTAGGTAAGTCACAAGATGAAACAATGTTTGTCTACTCCACCTTCTGCTCTATCTCCAGCACCTACTGGTGGCATTGAGTAAATGCTCAGTAAGTATTGGTTCAAAAGAAGGGCAGGGAGGGAGGGAGGACTGAAGAAGGTGGTAAGGGAAATATAAATCACAAATACTGGGTATTATGTCTTCTCTAAGAAGACAATCCACTGAAAGCTTACCATTTTTGGAGAATTTGACATGCCCTTTATCTATATCAAGATAACATCCAATGGTATCATGCATAGTGAATTCCTAGAAAAGCAGAAAGTGAAGTGCTGTTAGCAGAAAGAAAAATCGTAAATTAAAGCTACAAGTTCATATATAGCTACATCAAAAGTAGCCAGGGCTTCAAAATAATTCCTTGAAGCCCTAATGGATGTGTTTAGAAATGCCTATTGGGGCACCTGGCTGGCTCAGTCACTGGAGCACACGACTCTTGATCTCAGGGGTCTGAGTTCAAGTCCCACACTGGGTGTAGAGATTATTTAAAAATAAAGTCTTTAAAAACAAAACCAACAAAATGCCTATTACAGCATATCATATATCACAGTAGAGGCATCTTCACAGGCTTTTTTTTTTCTTTTAAAGATTTTATTTATTTATTTGACAGAGAGAGATCACAAGTAGGCAGAGAGGCAGGCAGAGAGAGAGAGAAGCAGGCTCCCGGCTAAGCAGAGAGCCTGATAAGGGACTCGATCCCAGGACCGTGAGATCATGACCGGAGCCGAAGGCAGAGGCTTAATCCACTGAGCCACCCAGGTGCCCTTCACAGGCTTTTTAGAATCAACATGATATTCAGCTTCATCCTCACTACTACAGATTAAGACTTGACGAAAAATCACATTTAGATTCACCATGATTAAAAATAAGAAAAAAATAAGTAAGAAAGAGAAGAACATATGCATTCACGTCAAAGCCAAAATCAAAATGGGTGAACAGAGACATATTTTGGAGGGCTAATAAATGGCTTAAGAAAAAAATATGTAGCTCATTCTGTAACATTTCATCACTAAAATCCAAATCCAAACTTTCTGTGGAAAATATTCAGAAAATCCACTTGAAGTTCAGAGTCCCTTTTATACTCCTAGACACGTAACAGTGATCAAATAAGTACAAAAGAAAACTTACTAATGCTACAATTAGGCTGATAATACAACTTACCTCTCCATAATTATCAAATTGTTTATTATGGGATTTCTTTCCTGTTCCACCAAAGCCAAATCCAAACTTGTCGGTACCTAGATTTTAAAATGTATTTTATTTATGTAGTTAAGAGTAAATATAAAACTAAAAGCTCCATACAAATCTATAAATATACAAAAACTTGAAGCATCTATGCAATATTGTGTGGTACATATTGATGCATACTAACTGTACTCTGACTTCACTCATATTCTTAACCTTCTTCCTCTTGTTTTACACTGTAATAGTATGTATTTCTTAGTACTTCAAATCTTTTTGGAACATGGTGAGGTATACATAGATTTATTATTTCCAAGTCTTGAAAATATAAACTTTGTATGGTTAAGCTTATTATTTTGCTCCCCACTGTAATAAAATGTCAACAATCCACAAATATAAACCAGGAAATTCAGTTTATTTTAGAAGCACTTACCTAGGTCTAAGGAAGCCTGCATGGAAGACCACCCAACTCTGCATAATCCTTGGTCATGACAGGATACTTCATAGTAGTGCTTCCCTAGAAGGACACAATACTTTGAGATTTATACACACCTGTAAATCATTTACCATGGAGCCACTTCCCCACTGTTTCTGAATTATAATTTGTTATGTTCCAAATGAAGAACTATAGACCTTTTTGTAACATGAGAAATCTTTTCAGATCCTTGATATAAAGCTACTTAAAGAAAGTTCGTGTATTAACACATTACTTCAGAAGCTGATACAAGTACAAATGCTATTTAAATACCTTTCGTTAATCCTTTAGTAGCTCTGCATCCATGCCACTCCTTCACTTCTCTGCTTTGACAACAAAGACCATCGGACCCAATTGCTGGATTTGAGAAAAACACAAAAAACCACGTCAGTACAGATTATTTAAATTAAGCATCCTGAAACAAATATCATTGTCTCACCAATAAAATAATTTCTTCACTTGACTTGTTACAATGTTCAGACACTGAGACTTGCTGATTCCTGAGTAATAAGATCTTCCCCAAAAGTAATTGCCCTTATTAACCCCTTGGAGGACCGTGGCCATGTGGGGGCTAGGTCCTATACTGTTATCTGTTAACTAAGACAAGATTTTACTGCATCAAGTCTGGAAAGGAATTAACACAGCACCTAATCTCACTCCCACTGACAGTGTAGCTGTATCACCAACACAAATGTGTTTAGACAACCATTCTCTAGAATCTTTTAAAGAAATGGACCCTCACAGGGGATGCAGCACTCATTCATCAATACCCGCTGCTCTGATTTTATGCTTAAATTAGAGCTTAAGCGAATACTACACTAAAAGGAAAACAGGAAGTATCTCTGGCTTGTTCCCCAATCCATGGATCCAGATTCATCTAGAGAAAGCAGGAAAAAGACAAATAAATAAACCTGTCGTTGTTATTTGCTAATATTAGGACCCTAAAAAATTATGATCTATATTCTACCTCATAGTTAGTCACAGTGCTTATTAGAGCTTACTGAATCTAAGGAAAGCATATGGCTTTTGTCTGTACTGGAAAGAAACTGTAACTTCTGTCCTGATTCAGGCTTGCAACCCATATTCAGCACCTGAATGTAAAACAAACTTTCAAGAAAAGCATCTCATCACACATCACCAGAAATTAATTTATTCAAAGTGTAAATTCTTATTCATGTGGGCACTACATTCTATAAAACTCTGAACTTTTTAAAAGGTTCTCCAAGCAATGGCAAATCCTTAAAATTCTTATATTTAAAATTCTTTATGCATGTATACAGATAGAAACTTTATAAAAATTGAGGTCATATGGTAGAGAGCAGCAATTTGGATGTTTTTGTCTGTTTTGGGCATGATTTGTCATGCCCACTCTTATGTCTTTGCATTCTGCTTTTCTTACTTACCAACACCTGGTGGAAATTTCTCCAAGTCAACACTGTAGTTCTGACTCATTCTCTTTATGGCTACAAAGCAGTCCTCAGCTACAACCTAATATGTGTTAACCAACTTCTAAGCAATAACATTCATCATTGCCTATTCGTATCCTTTGTCCACTTTCATTATTGATGATCTTTCTTACCAAAATAAGTACCTTAATCTGCTATCGATGCAGGAACCCCTCACCAGTTTATAAGTATTTTTCATATTTCATCAACATGATAAGTATTCTCTCTGTGTTTTTTTTCCTGTGCTATCTTTTCCACATGCGTATTTTTTTTTAATTGTATACAAATAAACCTTATATTTTACAATTTCCAAGTTTCCTCTTTGGGTTAGGAAAATTCCCCCACCTCAAATTTATACATGTAGTTTTCTATATTCAAATTATACACATATGGGCACCTGGGTGGCTCAGTCGGTTAAGCACCTGCCTTTGGTTCAGGTCATGATCCCAGAGTCCTGGGATCCAGCCCCATGTGGGCTCCCTGCTCAGCAGGGAGTCTGCTTCTCCCTCTCCCTCATCCCTCCCCCTGCTGTGCTCTCTCACTCTTGTGCACTCTCTCTCAAATAAATAAAATCTTTTAAATAAATAAATTACACATATATGTACATTTAAGTCCTAAGTACATACAGAATTTGTTTCTAATTACAAGTTAATTTTACATTGCCAGAACCCTTACTGAATAAATCATCCTTTTTCCCACTGAAATATTGCTTTCTGCATATTAACTTATCATACATACTGGGACATATTCCCATTACATTCCAATGACTTATTTGACTATTCCTATGTCACTACTCAACTACCTAAATGTAGTGACTATATTTTAGTATCTGGTAAATTAAATCTTCATTTACTATTCTTTTTCATAATTTTTTTAGTATTCTCAGGTATTATTAAAAACAAATTTCTTACAAATAAGCTGCTAAAATCTATCCACTTACCAAAAGCAGATCCTCTATCATATGGGTTCATTTGCCATTTGTTGAGCACTAAAAATAAGTCATAATCACATGAAATCAAAAACACTCTCTAAAAAATAAAGTATTTTATACTTTATGTGATACCTTAATTTAAATTGGCATCTAGATTTAATATGATTTTACAAATTATTTGGAATGTACAAGTAAACGTTTTACTCTTTTTATTAAAGGCAAAATTGAAAGTGAAAGGCAATAATCACTGCCCTCTGGGCTAAAGCCTTTTCTCCTCACTTGATTCACCGCACTTGGTAGCAGATGGCACTGATCTCTGTTGTAACTATGAAGGCACTGATAAAATAAAACTCTGGTAACTAAACACGTTATAATAAATGACCAACATATCAGGATCTAGTTAAGTATCACTGTGTCATCTTTAAAAGAAAAGCAAGTCCTTTAAATAAGTCAATATCACATTCAAAACTCACAATTTTTTTCCCTCCTCACTTGCATGGAATCAGCATTTTCCTTTTTTAAAACATCTTAAAAAGTCTACGGATAACCAAAGAATTGTAATAGCTAGAGAACTCTACACATTTTCAGGCCTAACTTCCTGTCCAAGGTAGAAATCTTTTCGAGATTACTTGTGGCCAAACGATATTTACCATCTGCTTAAACACTTGGATGGAGAAGTAACTTACTCTTGAGGTTCTCTCTCTCATTGTGGGCTCCATCTAATTACTAGTAAGTACTTAAACAGAAATATTCATTAGATTATTTCTAATTAGTCCTGATCCTTTCTAAAACAGTTATTTTCTCTCCAGATCGCTTCAATGATTTTACAATTAACTCATCTCTTTTGTACTTGTTTCTCCATGTTTAAACCTCTAGTGTCTTTATTCCTCACAGGCCATGATTTTTGAAACTACTACCTCCTCTAGAAGCAGTCTCTTTTATTGCCATCTCTCATAAATATTGTTTATAGTTGTTACAAGTTCTAAAACTATTTTCAAATAGGCCAATAGTCTAAAGAGTTCATATCCATTACTCACAATTTATTTATGAGTTCATTCTATGAACTATGCAACACTGTTACTTTCAAAGTACTGAGAAGAAAAATGCTGATATGCCAAGTTCATTCCACTTAAGCTTGCTATTTTGTCACAATTTCATTTTGTATCATGAAACAAATGTGACTTAAAATACAGAACAAATTTTGTCAAAATATAACAAAACCATAGATTACTCAAGGTAGAATGGGATTCAGAATCATTTAATGAAAGCAACACAATTTACGGATGAGGAAATAAATGTGACATTA
The DNA here is from genome assembly GCA_002007465.1 of Ailurus styani. Lineage (NCBI taxonomy): Eukaryota > Metazoa > Chordata > Mammalia > Carnivora > Ailuridae > Ailurus > Ailurus styani. Next base: position 389,899 of record LNAC01000269.1, on the reverse strand, counting down.
TCCATGGCATAGACAGGACTGGAAATCCTACTAAAGGATCAATCTCCATGTAAATAGGACTAAACATAACACACTTTAAAATTTACACTTTACATTTTAACTTCCTGGACTCCCTTCTTATATCTTAAAAGAAAAACAATCCATGCCTCCTTTCCCTATGGAAGGAAATATTTCCCACCATCATGGACATTAATTCCATCAATTTTTCATAAAACCCTTAATACTTTTGTAAAACATTATACCAATTTATCTTTAATATCAGACATAAAAGGTATTAAGAAAAACATTTAAATAACTAAATATAATTTCCAAAATGCCAGTGTTTTCTCAAAGAAAGCACTATTAGTATTTTAGGAGGGACAACCTTTCAGTGCTGATGCTGTAAATGGCATTTAGCATCCCTGAGTTCCAGGACACCAAATGCCAACAGCCCTATTCCCCCAAATACTGACAATAAAATGCACACTCTCACCTCCCATCTGTCAACGCCAGGAATGAGAATTACTATTTTTACACAAAAGGTAAATATCAATACGCAAAACTTACCTGAAGCACCAGTTTTAATTGTTGTTTTTCCTTTTTTGCCTTCCTGTTGGTCTTTCAGAGTTTCATAAACTATCTGGATAACTGGAATACTGAAAGCCTATGAAAGAAACAATAGTTTTCTACATTAGTATTCAAATATTGACAATTAAACAATCAATGTTACAAAAGTTACACATGCACATTAAATAATTACATATTCCAGACTGCTACTCTAATTTCAGTTGCCCAAGTCCAAAATACCAGCAACATAACAAGAGAGTTGATTAAATGAAGGAAACAACCAAACACAAAACAAAAAAGGAGATGGATGGAAAAGATGGAAAAACATGAAAAAAATAAAAATGAATGAAGGAAACAGGAAGCAGTTGACAACCCAAAACCATAAACAATGGGGACCTTCAGAACAAACCTAAAGAGGAAAAATACTGTCCAGTCTGACAAACCCTGGTCCAGGCCAACAGGAAAGCCACCTTTATTTGCAGCCTCTTTATTACTCGAGCCATTGCATTAAAATTCAGAAATAAATATAAATACTAAAGATACTGCAACTCTTTATCCAAGATCACTTTATAACTGTACTAGTCTTAAGCCTATACTCTTGCAGATCTTACTTCAGAATTAGCTGGCAACTAAAATATCATTCGCAGTGGCAAGCAATCAATTCCTTAACATTTTGGAAATGGTTGTTTTATTAAGTATTCAAAGTAAAAACTACTGTTCAAACTTGCTTTAAAAATCAACTCTTACAAAGTAAATCAATTTAAGTTTATTACTTACACCAGTTTTTCCACTTCCTGTTTCTGCAGCCTAAGTGGGAAAAAATAATTGAGTTTACCAATTAGGTTGTCAATTAAAAAAGTCAAATTAATATTATAGTATGGAGAAATCTTTAAGACTTGACCGGCTACTGTAATTTTCTCAGTGCCTCTAGATTCCTCAAGTTTCTTCAGTCAACTGTGACTGCTGCCAACCTTGTCATTTCTCCCCCATCCCTCAAGAATCTGCTCTCCCCTCTTCTTTCCCATTGCTACCATTCAAATCCAAGCCCTCACCATTCTAATCTAGATTATTACAAAAGTATCCCAGCAGAAGTTTATCTCTGAGCTACACTACAAACTGCTACCAAATCAGTCTTCATAAATACACGGTTCTAACGATGTAACACACCCCCACTTAAAAATTTCCAATGACCCTGGGATACCTGGGGGGCTCAGTCGGTTAAGCAAGTTAAGCTTGGACTCCTTATTTTGGCTCAGGTCATGATCTCAGGGTTGTGGGATCGAGCCCTGCATCAGACTCCAGTCTTTATGAGAGTCTGCTTGAGATTCTCTCTCCCTCTCCCTCTGTTCCTCCCCCACCCACAGCTGGTGCAGGCATTCTCTCTAAAATAAATAAATTTTTTAAAAAATTTCCAATGATTCCCCCCCCCGCCAACAAAAGCAATTCTTGAACATGACACTTGAAAAAGAGCCCAAATAATCTGACCCACTACATACTTCCCACCTTATCCCAAGTTATTTGCCCCCCGACCCCCCACACACACATTTTATGCTACCATCTAATTGAATTACTCTGGGATCATATCCTGCATTCTCCTACTCACAGTTTTTATTGATACATTTTCTACTTATGGAGCATCTCTCTTTCATCTTTCCTTGGTCCAAAAATATACTTCCGCCAAATAGAGCCACTTGTATGACAGACATTTATCTGTGTACCTGTCTTAATATGCTACTGTATTTAAGCTTCTCAATGGTAAAGACTGAATCTTATTCATTTTGTGTTCACCACAATTTCTGCCTCATTACTCTGAATACAGTGTGTGTATCCTAAATGTTTGTGAATAAAAGTAATTTGGTGAAAATACCATTTCTAAGCCTATGGAGCTCTTCAAGTGGGTCACAAACTGCCACAGAATTGTGTGTCCTCAGGTTCCAAATACCTCCCCAAATGTAAACATACCATAAGTACATCACCGCCTCCTAGGATCAGTGGGATAGATTCAGCCTGGATATCAGTTGGGAGACTAAAAGAATCATATTTTGAAGAATTTTAGTTAGTAAAAAGAGAATCATCTATGCTAAATAAGTTACGTTAAACTATAAACTTAAAAGAGAATTTTATTTGGTAAACAGCACCAATCTTTTCCAGCTAAAAATACATCAAAGTTGAGAAAGGAAGCTTTCGGGGCACCTGGGTGGCTCAGTCGTTAAGCATCTGCCATCAGCTCAGGTCATGATCCCAGGGTCCAGGGACTGAGCCCCGCATCCGGCTCCCTACTCAGTGGGAAGCCTGCTTCTCCCTCTCCCACTCCCCCTGCTTGTGTTCCCTCTCTTGCTGTATCTCTTTCTGTCAAATAATATATAAAATCTTTAAAAAAAAAAAAAGAAAAAAAGGAAGCTTTCTATAATTTAGAGAATCTTAAGAAAAACCGAATTTTAGTTACTCAACTAGACTCAAAAATATTTGATAAGATCACTAACAACTGTTTAAATTACTGAACATTGTTGTCACAGGTACATTAAGCTTTATGTACTTACAGCCAATCCATCTCTTCTACAGCTTGAGCAATCTCAGGCATAACACCCATCTCTGAAAATAAAAACTCTCTTTAAAAAACTGAACATACTAAACTTAAATAATAATGCCTTTAAAATTCCTGTTCAAAGAAAAGGGAAAAAGCTTTGGAGCACAGCTGTTATTTAGCACCTCCAGAGTATGGCACCATTAAAAAGAGTATATAGTTAACAGAGAAAGACTTGCATTCAAATACAAACTCTCAATAGCAACGTGACCTTGAGCAAGCTCTAGAGCTTATGAAGCTAAAAACCTACTTTCTCCTCACAAAATCACACTAATATGATTGATCTGTATTGTAGAGCCACAGGAAGATTACAGATGGTTATATGTAATGCATCTGACACATAGTTGTCACTTGATACACAGTAGCCACCAGTGAGTGCTTCCTTCCTATGACTGGTGAAAAATCCACCCAAGGAGGAGAGAGATTTCTCAACCAACAACTTGGTTGTTTTATATAGAGATAATGTAGAAGTCATATGCCTTGACTATTCGAGGGCCAGGTGATTAGCCTCAGCGATCTGAGAAAAATGAACAGACAAGTGGAGAGAGAGAGACCCACACTTACTGAACACAATAATCAAACTCTGGCTAACTAAAAAAGGAGGGGGCCTGGGTGCCTGGGTGGCTCAGTGGGTTAAAGCCTCTGCCTTCAGCTCAGGTCATGATCTCAGGGTCCTGGGATCGAGGCCCGCATCGGGCTCCCTGCTTGGCGGGGAGCCTGCTTCCTCCTCTCTCTCTCTGCCTGCTGCTCTGCCTACTTGTGATCTCTGTCTCTCTGTCCAATAAATAAATAAAATCTTAAAAAAAAAAAAAAAAAGGAGGGGGCCGGGATGAAAACTTGGGTAACTGGGAATCACAGCTTAAGAACTACTGTTCTTCATTGTTTAGCTATATAAATAATTCACTTTGAAACCAGTCCTACATTAACAGGTTGGATTATTTCTGATTGTATTTTGTCATTTGTATTTGTATTTTTGTCATTTCTCAAATGAATTGTAGAGGGTAAGTTACACATGAAGTAGTTAGTTGGACTGTGTAAACCTCTTTTCCAAGTAAGTAATTTTTAAGTCTGCATTTACAAAAATGAAGGTTTTATTATTATTACAGAAATACATATTTCTATTAAAAAATTAACAACACTCATTCCTAAGCCCCAGAGGTAACCAATTTGGAAATTTTTTATTTCTTATAATTGTGAAAAGGCACAAATCTACACATTGAACATACGCACTGAAAAAAACAGCTTTTTCTTTGCATGTGAGAAGAATCATACTAGCAATTAACATAATAGGTACAGCACTAAAACTTCAGTACATAGTCAACTAGTGAATACAAATATTAACGACAGGGGAAAGTATGAAAATCTTTTTCAAAAAAGGGTCTCCTATCTCTAAATCTCCCTAGGAAAACCCACAGATCAAAAAACCAATGAAGATCTGAAGTTGTATATGCAAGCAGGCCTTTCTAAGAATTGCTCCCATTAGAGTCCAGCTATATTCTCTCTCTAAAATCCATAGTGCTTGAAAAAAGGGGAGTGATGGTCTTAAATATGCTGCAGAGTACCGCAAGCTGAAGTTGCTTGTGAAACTGTTACATTGCAAACAGCAACCACAGACTGCTTTCAGCAAATTCTAGACATTTTGTTCCATTCTGGTCATGTTCTCTGCATGTTTGCTTTGGAACCATGTTTTCTCTAAATAGAACACTTTAATATTTAAGGAAAAAACCAGGAATATTCATGTTCTGTGATTCCATGCCCTTATTTCCTATCACAGACTCTTCCAGTCCTTTACCCTAACATTCTTGAAATCTGTGCATGCCGCCCGAAGAAGCAAACCTATAAAAATGACAATCTGGAACTGCTCTACACACCTGGGCTCTAAAATCTCGTTTTAGCAGAGCTGGGGAAAGAAAAGCAGCTGCCACTCTGGGTGGATGCCGCCTTGCCTCCTCTAATGAGATCCATCTAACCCAGACCAGAAATCCTCTCTGGTGACGTACAGTGTGTTTTTATAGGAGTAATCGATGGAAAGTACAGTGCTGCGTTAGGGCTGAAGTCATCTGAATAGGTGAAGAACATTCGAAGATGGCAGGCCTAACTTGATACATCTACTGTTACATAAATTCACCGCCTTTGCTCTGCAGTACGCTTATGGCAGCTTCGTAAAACCGTGGGTGCAAAAAGGATGCCCAAGAAGAGGGAAAAATCACAACTTGGGGTGAAATAACCCCCCTCGAGTGACTGTCTGGAATAAGGGAGAGGATCACAGAGCCAATAAAGAACGCGTGAATTTTGAAAACGTCTGCTGCGCTACTGCGTATGCGGACGAACAGGCTTCGGTATTTAATGTCAATGTTGCTCGCACAGCGTGTAACAAATAAACAGCAGACGTGCGCCTGGGGCTCTTCGGCCCCGAGAGGCCTGCAAAGCCTGGGACAGAGGCAGGGCGGTCCGGTCCACGGAGCCCTGCCCGCGGCCGCCGGTTCGAGCCCCGAGCTCCGCTGCCACGTCAAACGGCCGGGAGGCCCGGCGCTCCGCCGCCGCCCTGTTGGGGAGCGTCCCCGGGCCGGCCGGCCGACGGCGGGGGAGAAAGACGACGGCGGGCCGCGGACGCGCGGCCAGCACCCGGGCAGACGGGCTCGCCCACCCCGGGGCGCACCGGCCCGGCCCCCTGGGGTCCCCCCGCACTCGGGAGACCGCTGCGGACAGCTCCCTCCCGGGCCGCTCCGCACCTGTCCGCCCCCACGGCTCCCGGCCGGCTGCCCCAGCGCCCGGAGCGGATGGAGCCGCTCGCACCAGCCCCTCCCCGCGCCAAAGACGCACCAGAAAAGGCCGCCATCTTCGCCCGGTCGCGCGCGCCTCGCTCGCTCTCCCTCCCTCCCTCCGCACGGACACGCTTCGCCCGGGCAGCGCGCGCTTCCGGCCCTCGGTCTGCGGCTTTCCGAGTCCGGGCAGGACCCCAGTCCCGGGAGAACGGTTCCGGCCGAAGAAAAGGCCCCGCCCGGGAGCGCGCCGCGCGTCGCCCAGGTTCAGCTGGCCCTCGCCTTCCGCCGGTAGTCGGGGCCCGTCGTCATCGTCAGCCGTGCTAATGGAGACCGTTTCCTTAGAACGTGCCAGGGGTCATCAGGACCACTTTTCCACACGGGAGGAAGCAGCCGTGATGCGATGGGAGCACCCAGTGGGCCAGGGTGATCTGATAGTAAAACACTGCCCTCTGCTGCCTGGCGCATCACCCCCAACCTCTGAAGATAAGCGGGGCTTTACGGTGTGTGAAGGATGGACAGGCTGCACTGAGCTCACTGCCCAGAGAACCTACACTGCAGAGTGCCTGCACCCAAGACTTTCACTTAATGCTTTTGGGTTTAGGTCTCCCAACCTCCCTGACACGGTGTTTGATGGGCTACAGAGCATTCCAAGGTTATTTGACGGCCCTGCAGTTTTGACTTCTTTTCTCTTTGCAGAGAGAAGAGCGAATGAATGCTTAATCCTCCCCGCACCTCCCTCAGGTAGTGTTAGTACTTTTAGATGAGGACAGGAAGATTCAGGAAAGTTAAGTAACTCCTCAAAGCCACACCCAGCTACTCGAGGGCGGCTTGGGATCTGAGCGTGCTTTGCTGCCCTGCAAGGTGCGTGCTGTGCCGCCTGCAGGCTGCCCCAGGCTGACCTGGAGGAAAGTGAACCCCTCAGGCAAGATGCATGCATGGAGTTAGAAATGCACCTGTAGGACCCCTGCTTCCTGAATAACCTGTGTAACCTTCACAAGTCTGGGCTTCGGTTTACTCATCTGTAGAATAGCCCTGAATAATAGTACCTGCCTCACAGGATCGTTGAGAGGATTCAGTACAATAGGTAAAGCCTAGTGCACGGTAACAGGCCGTAAGTGTCAGCTGTGTGACTGTTACATGTAACAGGATTCGCCTGAAGCTCCAAAAGCCAAGGACCATACATTCGGCCCTGGAGCTTCACACTTCCAGGGGGCATCATTTACATTATATTCTATATCCTCACACATTGTATATATATATATATATATATATATATATATATATATATATATGTCTACAGATGATACCCCTGAGAGTTACGCAATGTAGCAATTCTGAATAGATGCCACATTCTAAAGACAGACAGATCACGTATCACCCAGGATTTGCCTTTAGCCAATCCCACCTCAAACGTGTGAAAGGATTGAGGTATAAGAAAAAGATTTCTCTGAAGAGAGTTGCTGACATCCTATGGCATTTTTCCTCTCTCAAAACAGAAAGCGTTTTCCAGGAGAGTACTCAGAGAATGTTTGATCTCTGGGCTTTGGGAAGCGTTAGACATGCTGTGAGAAGCTGTGGCAGCCGGAAACAAAGGGAAAGACAAGGCTGCTGAGGGAGCAGGTCACATTTCCAACACCTGTGGGCGAACCCGTGTGACCTTTCCCCGAAGGGCTCACTGGACCTGTGGGAATGGACTTGAAGCTGTCTTCAAAGGAAATGTGCTGCAGAGAGCTGCCTGGAGAAGCTAAGTGACACAGCAGGCAGGCTCCCAAAGAGCCTGGTTGAATTCATACCTTCTAAGCAGAGGAGAGTTATCATCTGCCTCGTGTGAGTTGTACCTGGAAGATACCAGCAAAAGAATCTCCAAGATACCCACAGAAAGTATACCCTTAGAGAATCAACCTTGCCCATGACTGAACCAGAGAGCCCCAGAATCAAACCACACGGCAGCAGCCAGATGAAGGTTGGATCTCCCCTACCATGCATGACTTTATCTCTCCCAGACACCAGAAACAACAGTTAACGGGAGAGCGGAGAGCAGAGACTGACCCCACACTCCACCCCATTGCCAACCTGGGGAGGGAAGTAGCTACAGTTTTGGTTCAAGTTGTGAGTTTTGATCATTACACTGGACTTGCTAATTTATTTACAGAAATGAGGCTATCATTGGGATGGAAGAAACCAGACAAGTTTTCATTATCTGAGAGTAACCAGAAAAGCTTCAGAAGATGCCAGAAGCTCTATCTAGGTCAGGAAAAGAAATAGCCCGTAGAGAGGGTTTGAAGGGAATGAATGATGTTTTCTGCTTATGCCTTATCAAGTTTAGCTCATTTAATATACTGCTTTAATAAATATCAGTGTGTGGGTGTGGGTGTGTGAGTGGGCGAGTGTGTGTGGTAATACCCTGAATAATGTGAATTAGAATAAAATGTGATTGACTACCCACTTTGGCAGGTAAGGACAAGGCCAAGCAAAGAAGTGGCAGGCAACTCCTTCACTAAATCAAGAGGCAGAGGATGGGTTCCTTCAGTCCAGTATGCTGCTGGTCTACTCTTCCCAGAATAAGCTGATAACATGAAGGCCTCCTACCACGGCAAGTCCTGGAATCCCAGAAACCCAGCCACTCCTAGAGCGGTGGGTGGGACAACCACCACCATCAGGTGGCGCCAAACTGCAGCTGAGCCTGGTAAAGTTTGCACTGATTTTAAAGCTATCAGCTGGGACTTTCCCCAGACATTTATTTCTAGAACCTCACATAGAACCCCACATTTTATGTACTTGGATCTTTTGAACCCCACTAATCATGTTGTGGTGGAATTTTTCACATAATCCATGTCCCTAGAAAGACTGTGCTGTATATTTTCAAGTAAGCCCTTCTACAGTCCTTGTAGAACAGATGGTTGATTTTGCAACTACTGAGACAGGCCTAGGAAATATGCCCTTCAGATACCAGGACAGTGGAAAGAAAAGGAGTCCAGTGGAGGACTGTAGACTGGCCACCCAAAAAACCACACACAGTCCCCTCTTCCTTGCTCCTCTCTATTATACAGACTGGGAAAAAGAAAAGGAAACAAAAACCAATCACTTTTGCAGACTCTCTTGTAGAGAGAGATAGCCATGAGCCCTGGTTCTGCCTGCAGAGTGGTAAATGGAAGTCCCATGTAGGCACTCTTTAAAAGAGAAAGACCTAACTGGCACGTGCTCTTCTTCCTCCTGGGAAATGGACATGGTGCCTGGAAAGGCAGCAATGCGTCATGAAGATGAAAGCTTCATGCTATGGCTCTGGAAACAAAATAGGAGGAGACTGGATCCTTGAAGCCAATGGTACTCCAAGTTGCTAGCATAGGTCTGGCTATCTCTAGACCTCTTGTGATTTGAGAATGCCTTATGTACACTGATAATTCTCTCTTGCTTGCAACCCAACCCATCGCCAATAGGTGCAGAAAAGAATGGAGATGAAACTTTCAACTGTATGGATTTGGTGTAATGCGTCATTCAGAAAATTTTTTCAAATGATCTGGCCACCAATTGTGGCTCTAAGGAGGAGGAGACATTTTGGCCTGGGGCATGAAGGCAGCATGGAAAACAGACCTTGAATACATGGTCATTTCCTCACAACCAAAAATCGGAATGAAATGTGTCATATACAGTGGAGGAAGTGACCCTGAATCCAGCCTAGGAAATAGAAGTCAAATAGGGTTGTTTACTTTGTCTTTTTTTTTTTTAAGATTTTATTTGTTTATTTGACACAGAGAGAGAGATCACAAGTAGGCAGAGAGGCAGGCAGAGAGGCAGGCAGAGAGAGGAGGAAGCAGGCTCCCTGCTGAGCAGGGACCCTGATGCGGGGCTCGATCCCAGGACCCTGAGATCATGACCTGAGCTGAAGGCAGAGGCTTTAACCCGCTGAGCCACTCAGGCGCCCCTACTTTGTCCTTTCAACTGATGCCCAACCCCCTCCTCAGACCTCAGTCTGGTTCCTGAAAAAGAAAAAGCAAACTACCTAGTTCCTAAGGATCCGGCCCCCAAGAAGATGGAAGCAGTAAGGGAGAAAAAGTTGTCTTCATGTTAAAGAAGTTGATCAGAAAATGCGAAATCTTCATGATAGACACCCAAGTCCTTCATCGCATGATACAAACCTACCCATCATTCCATCCATGAAACCACAAGCTTCTGCCTTCTCAGATGCAGCCCAGGGAGTTTGCCCTCCCATCCACAGGTTAGAAGAGAGGACTCTAGAGGACGTGGCTCCGGATCCTGAATCCTGCTATCAGTAAACCCGATGTGGCCAACCTTCCATTAGGAAACCCCCTTCCCTTTGATACAGTTCATAGTTGGTAAGTCTCCTGAATCCGTCCTGCTTAGGATGACACACACCAGACTCTCCGTGTCCAGCTGCCTGCTTACTGCCCGCTGATTACCCAGGGTCTTTGCACCCTCCAGCATATTAAATAATGTAGCATTCCTCACATTCACCAGATCGCCTCTTGCCACTCCGGATTTTCTCATGCTGCTTCCTATCCTTGGCATAGCCTTTCCTTTTTAGCGTCAGTTATCTATGGCTGTGAAATATCCTCTCCAAAACAAATACAACAGCCAATGTCTTTGCTCATGATTCTGTGAGCTGCCTTCAGCTGGCATCTGGCTGGGCTGGGAGGTCTGAGAAGACTTCACTGCTGTGTGTGGTGCCACAGCACTCCCACGTATGGCCTCCCTCTCCCCACGGGCCAGCTTGGATCTTCTCACGGCAAAATCTGGCCTGGGAAGACAGACTTCCTACATGGTAGCTGGGTTCCAAGAGGCTACGTTCTAAAGATAGCACGCAGACCCTGCATATTTCTTAAATCAGCCTGGGAAGTAAGTAACTGTCACTTTTGTCACATTCTATTGATCAGCACAAATCACATGGCCAGCCCAGATGCATAAAAAGGACAAAGAGGCTCTATCTTATGAGGCAGTGATTGGTTAAGAGTTTGTAGACATATACAGGATAACCACACCTGTCTTCTTGGACAATTCTTGGTTGTTACTGAGTTTCAGCTAAGCTAGCACCTAGCAGCAAACCTGTTTGATGCCAATCCCCAGCTAGTTTGCCCTGATATTTATTTCTCTTTTTCCTTAAATTTTTTTTAAAGATTTTATTTATTTATTTGTCAGAGAGAGAGAGAGAGACAGACAGAGGCAGACAGAAGGAGAAACAGGCTCCCCGCTGAGCAAGGAGCCCGATGCGGGACTCGATCCCAGGACTCTGGGATCATGACCCAAGCCGAAGGCAGCCCCTTAACTGACTGAGCCACCCAGGCATCCCATCTTTTTCCTTAAATTTCTGACTCCTAGCTGGATGTATGGGAGCCCAGAATAAGGACTGCCCGGCCTCCCTGGGACTTAGATATGACCATATGCCTGTGTTCTGGCCAATGGCATCTACACAAAATGGTCCTTAAGGGAGGTGACACATTCTTCTCGCTCTTCTTCCTTCCTGTTGGCTGGACTGTGGACATGATGTCTGGAGTTGGAGCGGCCATACTGAACCAGGAGAAGAGAACCATATATTGAAGATGGCAGAACAAAAAGAGAGAAGTAGCTTGAGTCCCTAGTAAAGAGCAACATTAGGTATCTCTTGCTACAAAACAAGTTGCCCCACAATCTAGTGACCTAAAACAGTAACCGTTTATTCTCACTCCCAATTTCTGTGGAACAGAAGTTCAGGAGCAGCCTGGCTGGGCACTTCTGCTGGGAGTCATTCTTGCTCTTGTTGTGAGTCTGCTGGAGGGGGATGAAATCATCTGAGGCTGGAGAGAGAGGGCCAGTTTGTAAAGGTCGCTTTGCTCTCGTGACTGTGTGGGCGTTAACAGGAGGCTTCTGGGGCGCCTGGGTGGCTCAGTGGGTTACAGGAGGCTTCTGTTCTTCTCCACACAGACCTCTTCCTTGGCTGCTTGAATGTTCTCAAGATGTGGCTGCTGGTGCCCCCTGCCCAAACCCACTCCCTTGCCACCAGAGCAAGTGGTCCTAGAAAACAAGATAGGGTGAGTGATATCTTTCACGGGCTAACCATCAAAATCACACAGTCACTTCTGCAGTATTTTATTGGTCACAAAGGTGTATTCAGTGTGGAAACACAAAGAGGTGGGAGTACCAGTAGATAAGGGTCATTTGGGGGCCGGCCATCTTAGAGTCTGCCAAGCACACCCCCGTGCTTTCCTAACAGACCCCCGATCTATTCAAGTAGCAGGTGGTAATCCCTCAAAATCAGGAAACAGTATATTCATGCAGCATCGTCTGGGACAAATCGTGTTCCTTCCAGACCAGCCATTGCTGTCGTTAAATTTGTTGGCCTTAGCTTACCCTGTTTTTCTCCATTTGCCTGACTCAGAAAGCAGTTTGGAGACAGGGAGGCTCACGTTTAAACATCCTCTTTTTTTTCCCCTCTGAATTTCCTACAGCTTCTAAGCTAAGCAACAATCATTGAATTTTATGCATTTGTCAAAATAAGCTGTCAAAAACTGGTCCAGATCTATTAGAATGCAACATCATTCTCGCCGCCCCAGCATTCACCTTACGGTGCAGGGACCAGAGGGGGCCTGGCAAACACACATAAATCCAGAGATCTATAATTCTCTATCCCCTGAAGAAGTGGCCATAAAGTCCATCACTCCAGATATATGGGGAGAGGGAGACAAAGGACAACCCGGATGAGTTTCAGAGGGACTGTAAAACAGAAAAAGAGATCTCACTAACTGTGTCGGTCTCATTATAAGCAAGCCAGGCAGGGACATGATTTACGGTTGGGTGCTGACTGGCCGGCAGGCATGAATGCCCCTCTCTCTCCCATGCCCACCATCTTGGGTGCTCATCAGCCCCTCTGAGGGACGCTGATGGCTCTTGGGGGGGAGACGGTGCCGCACTTGGAGCCTGAGCAGGAGAACACGGCCTGGAGGTGTTGGGGTGTTTAAGAACAGACGGCGCACCAGAAAAATGTTCTGAATCCAGCTGCCCAGAATCCGCCAGGACCCCTGAGTTCCATCACCCACAGAAGAGAGGCATTTCGCAACTGCACACAGGCCTCAGGCTTGTTTTCTCAGCCTCTGCCTCACGGTGTCCTTGCTTCCCTGCGCCTCCTTCCTGTCTGTGGAACCCGTCACAGGTTTCCTTATTAACCAGGTCTGTGAGTTTTATTTAAAGCTGGCTAAAACAAGGCAACGTGCTATATTTAAAAAAAACAAAAAAAAAAACTAGCACTAAGAAAGATGGCCAAGAATTCTTCAAAATGCCTGGAGAAAATAACTGTGCATACAGAAATTTATACTACCTGGCCATAGGTTCCTATGATATTACAGTAATAAGACTGGGAATTCATGGAGGCTACTTTAAGTAGAGCTCTGAATCGTGATGTTCCAGGTACTTGGGCTGCATCACAAATTACCCCAAAATGTGGTGGCATAAAACATCCATTTAATATGCTCATAGATTTTGTGGGTGAGGAACCTGTGCAGAGCACAGCAGGAATGACTTACCTCTGGTCCTCTGATACCTATCGCTTCAACTGAAAGGCTTGAAGACCAGGCATTGGAATCATTTGAAGGTTCCCCCTCCACAGAGTTTCTGATTCTGTAGGTCTGGGGTTAGTAGACCTCTCACTGGCATTTCTCATAAGTTCCCAGGTGATGCTGCCCCTGCTGCTAGTGGCGGTGGTCTGGGGACCACAGTTTGAGAACCACTGTTGTGGGTGATGCAGATTTAGAGTAAACAAGGCAGGGACATGATCAGATTTTCATTTTCTGTAACTCTTTCTGGTGGCCTTGTGAAGAATGTGTTTGTAGAGGCACCACTAACAGGTGATCCCAGTAGCACACGTAAGAAGTAACTGAAACTTGGACCAGGACCAGGAAAAAATGTCAGACAGGAAGGGACAGGGGAGAGCGATATCATGACACTGGCAGCGTTGGATTTCACTGGGGCAGGGAGCCAAGTAGAGGCAGTGGGGTACATCAGAGAGGAAGAGAGGCATTGGTACCACTCCCAAGTTTCTAGCGGGGGTAACTGGGTGAATGGTGTCAGCATCAGTGGAGACAAAAGATTAAAGAGGGGGCAGCAGGCTGGCAAACGAGTCAATTTCTTTTGGATGCTGCCAATTGACTCCTTTTGGAGCCTTTCCACTGGGTCTCTCTCTCTTCAGTGGCATAGCTCCGGCTTCTTGGCAGCTCAGGAATCTAAGAGGGGAAAAGACAGAAGCTGCTAAGCCTTAAAGTCTAGGCTCAGATGTAAGAGACCCAGTGCAGATTCAAGAACAGGAGACATAGAAGCTTCATGCATTCATTCAAGGGACTATGCCCCCCATGGAAGGACTGGAAGACTTGCAGTCCTTTGGCCTAGACTTCTTTCCTATTTATATAGGTTCTGATGGAAAATGGGCAGAATTCCATACCTGCTCCTTTCCCTCCCCACCCTCCACCCCCAATTTTCATTTGAGAAATCTTACCTGGTAAGTACTAAGGCCAACAGAATGTGTACTATGCCCTAACTGCTTGTTTAGAAGAAATTTTTCACCTGCACATTTATACTTAATCGATTAGGCCACTGATCTTTAAACTCAAGTAGATCAGAATTACTCTGGGGAGCTCTTTCAACTGCAGATTCCTCGCTCTAGCCATCAGGAATTTTGATTGCTCCCATCTGAACTGAAGTCCAGAAATGTGCATTTAAACACGTTCTGATGTATGTGGGCATCCCTGGCCCACATATGTATAGAGATGATTTTAGAATTGATTTTTTTTTAGAACCTATCTACTTTATCATGTTGAGTTCATGGCTTTATTTTAGATGTCTACTATATTATTGTATTCATTTTATTTTAAATTTTTTTTAAAGATTTTATTTATTTATTTGACACAGAGAGAGAGATCACAAGTAGGCAGAGGCAAGCAGAGAGAGAGAGAGGAGGAAGCAGGCTCCCTGCTGAGCAGGTACCCTGAAGTGGAGCTCCATCCCAGGACCCTGAGATCATGACCTGAGCCGAAGGCAGGGGCTTTAACCCACTGAGCCACCCAGGCACCCTATTTATTTTATTTTATATCTTATTCTACTTAAAAAAAATTTTTTTTCTCACTTCTTGAATTGTCAAAGATAAAACAAGCCAGACATTGGTTAAAGTGGTAAGGACAAGTTTTAATCAGTAATATATTGTATTAGAGAAGGAGGTCTAGAATGAACTAGGCTAATCTTTGACTTATACAGACTTGGCTGAACATTTTAAAAGGAAAATCAGAGAATAGGGAAGGGAACTGGTGGAAGGTTGAGCAAAATCAGGGAAGTGAAAAATTACAAAGGGTTGGTCAATGTAAGTGCATATTAGGCCATCTGTATCAGTGAGTTGGCTATTATGGAAGTTAGGATTCTGTCCTCACACAAAGCCTTCTGAGACAGAGGCCCTGTCCTTCCTGAGGATTACGTTTCAAAAGAAAGCTTTCAGGTCCTTGAGAAAGACACCCCTGAGTTACCGGAGATGCATATACATCTCAAAGGGACAGAGGAAGGATTCACAATTGTAAACCCATTTTAGGGAATGAGAACAGGTGGTCAGGGACCTATGCCAGGTGTTGGCTAGAACAAACAGTTGTAGCTTTTTCAAACAGGCACTTTGGGGAAGGGGGCGATACTGGGACTATCCTAGGGATGTATCTTGAATTGTTAGAAACTTTTTTTTAGTGTTTAAGCCTTTTAATGGTGGGGGAAAGGGGTGGACAAAATCATTTGTGCTGAGGATCTACATGTTTTAATAGACCAAGAAGGGGACTCAGAGGAGGCACCTGGCTGGCTGAGTCCAAAGAGCATGTGACTCGGAGAGTTTGGTTGAGGAGAGAATTTTTGTCAGAACAATGCCTTACTTAGGTCTTCCTACTTTAGTTAGGAAACCAAGACACAGATAGATTAAATAATTTGTGCAAACCAATGATAGAACTAGTCAGTAACAGCTGTGATTCAAAGAGAAGCTTTTCGGAATGTAGACTCTATGCCAGAGGTAGAGAAGATGCTGGAAGGTTGTATAAGTCTAGGTCCCCTGGGGTAGGAGATGCCATTCTATATATGTGCATTCACTGCAAACCTATTGAGTTTTATCTCCTAGGTTCAATGTCAATTCCAGAGCAATTCTTAGCATATCAGTATATTTGACTTTAATATACTGTTTTCTTCCTCAGTGACCTCACTTTGGTAAAGATGTGTGTCTCTCCTTAAATGCCTTTCAGTTTTCTTTTCGTTAATTCCCTTAGGACTTAATTATGTTGGGAAGCTTCTTTTAAAATCATTAATCTCACGTCTGTATCAGGATATAACAACTTAAACTTAAAAAACTTTGAGAGTTTAACTTGGAGTATACATTTTTATCTAAAGAGAAACCTAAAATGATAAGGACTTCACTGGGAAACAGTTCGCTGCATGAAATTCCACTGAAGAGGTAACGTCATTAAAATCGGAAGACGTTTAATAATTCTACCTCAAATGGTTCTTAATCCTTAGTGTTTAATTTAGCTTTGTAGAGAGTGTCTGATCCTATGTAATAGCTTCTAAAAAGTTAGTACTTTGCTCTACCAAACACATTATTAATTCTTCATTGGCTTCATTGAACCCTTGTTCAGTTGGTTAATATTCCCACTGTAGGTTTCCATTAGCAGAAACTCAAGGATAAACTGGATTTGATGATAATTTCAATATAACCATAGGAAAAATATATAGCTCATAAATGGGCTATCCAGAGAAATTTTCCTTGAGAAAATTACTATTTTATTGGAGAAAATAGATGACTTTTAAAAGTCATGGTTTCTCTTTTAAGCAGAAAAGGGTTAATCTATAACAGTGGGAACATAACCATGAATAATTCATGCAGTCAAGAAAAATGTATTCAGGGCCAACCTTCAAGCTGGGTTTATGGAGATTAAAAATCCATTGTTCCTGTCCACAAAAAAATTACGGTATTTTGGTTCTGTAGTTGCCTTTTGAATTCTTGAATTATTGGTGTTATTTGAGACTCCCTAGGTGTCCCAAACTGTGGACAGGAATGGTAGTCATCATTGTAACATGAAACACTGTCATTTCACTGGTCTTGCTCCTAGCTCGTGACACAGGCCCCTCCGCCATTTGTAAACTCCTCTCCCAAATATTTCTGGGGAGCCCCAGAGGTGTCTTCTACATGTTGGCAAACAAGACAATTTCTTTTGGATGCTGCCAGTTGCTTCCCTTTGGAGCCACTGTTAAGTGCATCTGAACTGCATGTCTGTTTGTGGCAAAGCTGGGGAGAATGCCTTTCCCCATCAGGTTTCCCTCTGCGAAGTTCAGGAGGTTCATTTCATAGGTGGTCAGACAAGACATCCTGAAAGACTCTTACAAACTCTGAGAGTGCTAGCTAGAACATAGAAGCAGAAACACAGCTTTAAAATAACTGGATGATTTTGTGAGAAGGAAAAGAAACTTTTGGGCACACAAATAAAGAGCCAGGAGAATTCTCAGAAGAAGCAGTGAAGTCACCAGCAGCCTCAGGGATGAGTTTCCACTTCAGGGCAGGTGATAGAGGTGTGGTGGGTTGGAGAGGCTGGGTCAAGGCCTCAGACTTGGGAGGGGAAGGGAGTTGGAACACCCATCAACCTACAAAAAATTAGGATCCATGATGAGCAACCCTATTAACATAAAATCTTCTAAAACAGAGCCAGACAGCAAATAAACTTGTCTGCTCAGCCTGGAATCTGCGTGGCTATAAATGTCTTCTTTGAGAATTTGTGGCCACGGCCTGTCCAAATTTACAGTATTTGTAACGTCTGAAATAATTTAGAGTCTTAATTTAAAGGGGATCCAAGTCTCACAGGTACCTTGCAAAGGTGAAGGCAAGTCTTCCCAGGGGAAGGCACCATCCAAGCCAGGCCTCTAAAACTGCTCCCCGAATGGATTCCAATTCAGTTACACACACGCACACACAGAGTGCACAAAGAAACAAGTCACCATGAGCAAGAGTCAGCAGGAAATTGAAGAAAGGTCCTTAAAGACTTTAGTATTAGAAACATCAGGTAGAGAATACAAATTATGTTTGATGTATTTCTAAAAGTAGGGAAGGGAACATAAGAAGTAACGAACTAACAAAATGGCCAGTATACTTGATTTAAAATAAAAAAAAAAGGACTTCCAGAAATAAAATACCGGTAATAATTGATATTAAAAACCTGATGGGAAGATGACACATAGATTAGCCTGAAAAGTGAACTAGAGGGAACTGAAAGAGAGAGCTGAAGACATTATCCTGAATACGGAGCAGAAACACAAAGAGATGCGGGGCGTGGGAGAGAGGTTCTGGCAACAGGGGCTATGACATCCCTCCTGGCTCTAAGGACCATGGTGCACAGGCAACATTTGAAGATGTAATGACTGAGAATTTCCCATAAGTGATTCCAACAAATGAAAGGAGCAAGGAAGAAATCTCAGACTTCTGAAATTGCTCTTTATAAGCCAAGGTGGGATGGACAGGAAGTATGCTGTGTGTGCTTGGCGTATGTGTGGATGCACACGTGTGTGTGTGTGTGTGTGTGTGTGTGTGTGTATGTGTGTGCACGCATGAGTGTGTGTGAGTGGTGTTACCTTCATGATTATTGTACCACCTTACTCCAGTGGGAGGATTTTCTCTTTACTCTGGTCTATATTTGCACATTTATTCTTTCCCTGCTTCAAACCGATAGTTTATTTTTATTTTTTAAAAGATTTTATTTATTTATTTGACACAGAGAGAGAGAGAGAGAGAGAGATCAGATCACAAGTAGGCAGAGAGGCAGGCAGAGAGAGAAGAGGAAGCAGGTTCCCCAATGAGCAGGGAGCCTGATGCGGGGCTTGATCCCAGGACCCTGAGGTCATGACCTGAGCTGAAGGCAGAGGCTTTAACCCACTGAGCCACCCAGGTGCCCTCAAACTGATAGTTTAAAAAGTTCCTTTATTCCATTCCATTCTCTGGTTTGGAAGACAAATGTCCTATTTCTTTCTTTTTAAGGTAATATATAATAACAGTATGTTTTCCTATCAAAATCTGGAGTCATTTAGTATCAAATCATGCTCCCAAATCAGAAAGGACTTTATCACACTATTTATTGGACTCCCTGTCTCCGTATCCCTTGTTCGCACTATGTAAAGTGGTGGATTTACCTGCTTCTCAATCTTTTATTATAAAAGTGTTCATAGATAGCACAGCTGTAAGAATTTTACACTGAACACTCATGCACCCACCACTGAGATTCTATTGTTAATATTTTCTACTCTTGTTTTATCACATCTTTCCATTTATTCAACCTCAATCCATCCATTAATTCATCTTATTTTTGATGTTTTCAAGTACATTTCAGATCATCTACCTTTGTTTTTAAACCAAATGAAACAAAATAGCCAGTTATTAGTAAGTCAATATTGACTAATTTACCAAGGTAAATGAATTTAGCTAAATTAAATGCATTTAATTTTCCTTATTTCCTTATTTATTTATTTATTTATTTAACCAACCAATTATTTGCTTACCTCTCACACTTGCTGTTTGTGCCGCGTGTGGCTCTGGTAAGGCCTGTTCCCCCAGCTCGTTGTTCCATACGATTTGTGAGTAAGTAAACTGGTCGGGGGTGGGGGGGGGGGG
>LNAC01000269.1:336225-368579 GCA_002007465.1 Ailurus styani | reverse complement strand
TTTTTTTTTTTTTTTAAGATTTTATTTATTTATTTCACAGAGGGAGAGAAATCACAAGGAGGCAGAGAGACGGGCAGAGAGGGGGAAGCAGGCTCCCTGCTCAGCAGAGAGCCCGATGCGGGCCTCGATCCCAGGACCCTGAGATCATGACCTGAGCTGAAAGCAGAGGCTTTAACCCACTGAGCCACCCAGGCACCCTAGACTTAAACTATCTTTAAACTAGGCCTGGACTGTCAGCTAAATTAAAGTTTTTGGATGACCACGGTAGTATGTGGCAACCAAACTCTGATATATACACTTAATCCCTGCCCCCCCACCCCGCCAGAACACGTTGACAATACTCCCACTCCACATGTTGGTACTTGTCATCCAAAACAGTTCATTTCCACTTTCAACCATCTAAACCCTCCATCTGTATTCTCGGTGACATGCTGTGATGTGAGGAAAAGAGCAGAGGGTCACGACCCGAGGAAGTGTGTTTGAATTTTGGCTCTGTTGTGATCTGGGATTGCCCCAAGCTTCAGTCTTCTGTGAGGATGAAGGAGTTTTGTAAGCCATGAATACTATCAATGAATTGATGTAATAATACCATTCATGTGTTATTAATACTAATTCTAATATGTCAGAAGCAACATTGCAGAGATCCATACCCTAAACACAGACTCTAAATGAGGGCAATTTGCAAAATCTATAGGTAGGAATATTGAGGGAGGAGTGGTTTGAATGCATTGACATTCAAATCAAATTAGCCTCAGGTGAATGCACTGGCTCAAGATGGAAGGACACAGATGTCACTTGTCTCAGGCCTGTTAATATCAAATGAAGTCTTTATCTTTCCTGTTTTGTTTTGTTTTTTTCTTCTCATTCTCATTGGCTTCATTCTCTTTCCATGCAGAGAAGTTTCTGGTTATGGTAAGAGGGCTGCTAAAACTCCCAATTTGTGTTCTTTAAACCCTGTGATCCAAAAAGGAACAATGCTTTTTCCTCCACTTCCATCATAAAATCAATCAGTCCATTCCAGGGAAGAATTCTCTGCCCAGTGATAGAGGTCAGGGCAATGGGGCTCTCTGAGTGGGCAGATTTGGGTCAAGGAGGCAGAATTTGGGGTTTGGCAGCCGTGCTAGAATTACAGGACTTGAGTGAAGGGAGAGCAAGGGAAACAGTTTCTCTGAAACCTAATGGCCTGGGCAGGCAAGGATGGTCACTGACACTCTGTCAGTCACCCTTAGAGAATCAGGAAAAGAGTCTTGCTGTATTTATGAAATACCCATGCCTTCTTCACTCAGTCACCACTCTCTTGTTCTAGATTAGTGTGCCCATCGTCTCAGTTTGCCCAAGATAGTCCTGTTTCATGCCTCTTTTCCTAGTTGAATTATTAAAATCATTCCTTTTCATTCTCAAAGTGTCTCACTTTGGAGACTTAATCATATAGTTACTGAAAATAAGATCAATTAGCAATGTGACTTGAGCCCCCACCACAGTCTTAAATCATCCTGATCCTTAGACTCAGCTGAACTTTGATTTGAACTTTGATCTCTTCTCTGCCTTTCTCGTCTACCCCAGGGTCTGATGCTCTAGATTCGGAACTCTTCTCAGGACATGCCTATTCTTCCCAACTTCTTCCCTTTTAGTGGTCACCTCACCTTGTTCTTTTTCCCAGGAACTCTTCTGGAGTTTAAATAGTGAAGAGGGCTTCATAACCTGCCTATCTATCTGGTCAGAGCATCTCTGAGAGTAGAGTTTTCCTTCCAGAAATTGCTCCAGTTTAAACGCACAGTCACATAGTGTAGTTTCAGCCCGTGCTTTCTCTTTAGACTAGAAGCTCCCATGGCTCAGTCAGGCATAGCCTCATGTGTCCTGTTCTCCTACATACGATACACTGTGGCAAGTGGGGCTGGGTGAGGACAGATGAAGCAATTAACAGTGTGGTGATGCTAAAAGAAAAACATTTTCTTGGGGATATGTTTGCACCTGTCCCCTTCACATACCAAGCTGTGTCAGCTTGGCCAATTACCTCCTGACTGTTTGTGCACTGATCAGCTGGAGGCGGTGAAGGGCATGGATGAAGCAGAGAGCGAGCTCAATCTCTGTCCCAGATTCTTGGATGAACTTGGGAGGAGAGGAGAGCCAAGGAAACTTGGTGTGCAGGACTGGGCGAGGGCAGGACCAAGGAGACCCTGCAACTCCAGGGGCCATCCTTCCAGTGTATTCCAACGGAATGGCATTCCTACCTCTTCATATTCTACTGCACGTCACATCTGCGTGCAAATGTCTGTGGTCCGCGGTTGAGAATTTGATGAAAAGACACCACTGCTCTGAAGAGAAGTACTTTGGGGGAAACAATGAGTGAAAAATGTTCTGGGGGAAGTTTTTCATTTATTCAACAAAGATATTTATATTTTGTCCTGTGCTCTGTGCCAAGTACTGTTATATATTCTGGGTATATAGCAGCGATATATATGGCATTTGTGAGATAAGAGAAAAATACCAGTATTGGTTTCTTCTCCTAGTTCCTGGCATAGAGCTCCTGACAACCTTGTAATTCCTTAAGTGATAATACTAGGAGTATCTTTTCTTCTAATATTTGTCTTTGACCCCATCCCTGACCCAGAGCTCGTAAAACCTTTGTAAACTCTTAAGTGATCAGAACACTAGGAGTGTCTTTTGTTTTAGCAAAGTGAAACAGAGTGGGCTTCTAGATGACTCCTTATTGGCAGCCGGTCAGCAGAAACACCAAGCCACGATTAGAAGCTTGGACTCTTCAGCCCCATTCTCCCAAGGGCGGAGAGGAGCTAGGAATGGAATTAATCATTGATCATGCTTAAGTGAGAAAGCCTGTATAAAAATCTCAATAGTTGGGGGGGGTTGGGTTGTTGGAGAGCTTCCAGGCTGGTGAATACAACCACACCCGATGCGCTCCAGCTTCGCAGGCCCAGACGTTCTTGCACTCAGAACCCTCCCAGACTTCGCCCTATGTACCTCTTCATCTGACTGTTCATCGGTATCCTTTATCATATTCTTTTTTTTTAAGATTTTATTTATTATTTGACAGAGGGAGAGATTACAAGTGAGCAGAGAGGCAGGCAGAGGGAGAGGGGAAGCAGGCTCCCCGCTGAGTAGGGAGCCCGACGTGGGGCTCGATCCCAGGACCCTGGGATCATGACCCGAGCCGAAGCCCTAGGCCTTAACCCACTGAGCCACCTAGGCGCCCCCTTTATCATATTCTTCAATAACCTGGTACACCTAAGTGTTTTCCCGAGTTCTGTGAGCTGCTCTAGCTAAATTAATTGAATGCAAGAAGAGGGGTCTTTGGAATCTGATCTCTAGCTGCTTGGTCAGAGGCACAGGTGATAAGGTGCTCGCGTGCACGCGTTGTCAGCACGCACTACTTCCACGGGAGCACCTGGGGTTGGCACAGGCCTCTGAGGTGTACGGGAGCGTGCACGTGTGTGGGGGGCAGTCTTGTGGGACTGAGCCCTGCACCTGTGGAATCTGATGCCATCTCTGGAACAAAGTGTCGAATTCTTGGGACATTCTGCTGGTGTCTGAGAATTATTCAATGGTGTGGGGGAAAACCTCCACACATTTGGCAACCAGAACTGTCTGAAGTGTTTGGTGTAGGTAGGAGGCTCACAGGGAAGAAAACACGTAGTAGGGAAGAAACGCATTCTCCCTACACAGGTGAAAAGCTGGGTTTTTTTTTTTTTTTCCATTTTTAACAGCGGTATGTGTATAGTTGTGCACCCTGTCCTTGTGGAGCCTACATTTTAGTGAATGGGGACCGACAATAAAAAAATAGAACAGAGCCTACATTATATAGCGTTTTGGGTGATAAATGTTGTGGGGGGAAAAAACCAGAAGGTAGGGGGGATCTGGAGATCTGGAGTTCAGGGAAGGTGGTTACCAATTTAAAAACAAGCAGTCAGGGTAGGCTTCTGGAGAGGGTGACATTTGAACAAAAACTTGGAAATGAGGGAGAGAGAGAGAGAGATACATATATCTGGTAGAAAACCTTCCAAACAGAGGGAACAATCCTTGCAAAATCCCCGAAGTGAAGTGTGCTTGCTGTGTTCAGAAAGAGCAAGGTCAGTGTGGCTGAAGGTGGTGGGTTAAGGGGTGAGGAGTGGGAGTGAGGTGAGAGAGTAAGGGGAGTGGGCAGGTGATATAGGGCAGGCTTTGAGGTCATTTAACTTTGAAAGAAATGGGATCCCTAGGCTTCCCAGCTGAGGCTTTTAATTGCACTACTGCCTAATGCATCTTAATGGATATTATGCAATACAATTCCTGTAAGAAATCTTCAGTATTTGTGTTTCTTTTGAATGTGACACAGTGTTAATTTCTTGTACACTGTATATTCATTAGGGTTACAATAGACTCTGCCTACAAGTATAGGGTTTTCCACATAGAGGCAATTGTTAAATAAATAAGTGAACAAATGAGACTGGGATTTTAGCTCCAAGTAGGTCCTCAATGTATTATTCCAAGTTTCTTGCCTCCATATCCTTTTCCCACTTGGGTTAGATTCAGCTGCCTGCTCCTTCAACTATGTATTTTTCTACCTGTCTTTGTTCACCCCATTTCCCCTTCCTTGAGACCCTCTCCCTAAACCTTCTCAGCTTGATTCAAATTCTACTTAAAGACCAAGGGCAAGCTCCACTCCTGCAGGAAGCTGCTCCAGTCTCTGTGATCTTTGTTGCCTTTTCTGAGCTCCTCTACCATCATTCCTCTGACACCTTTCATTGGCTTAATCTATCGAGTTGCATAATTTTTGCTGTTTATTTAAAAACCACCGTTCACACTCTATGTCTTTGGCAACAGAGACGCAAATGAATGCTCGCACCTTAAGATAGTTTTTACCATTTTTGTTTTATAGAAGCTGGCTGGATAGGAGGGGTTCAGACTTGTTCATCTCACGCAGATTAAGAAACAAGGGGTGCCCCCCGACAAACACTAGTCACTGTGCTTATACTCTTAAAAGGGTTAACCCAGCACGTCCTTTCCCCGCCCAGTTAGTTAACCACACCTCCTTCCCGTGCATCCAAAGCGACAGCGTCCGGGGAAGTTTGTCCTTTGCGAGAGGCCGTAGTGGCCCAGCTCCGGTGGCTCAGGCCCCGGGCGAACATGGCGGCCTCCGAGGCGGCGCCGGCTGTGAATCCAGCCGCTGCGGAGGGCGACGAGGAGACGATTCTCTATGACTTGTTGGTCAACACCGAGTGGCCCTCGGAGACAGAAGTACAGGTGACCCAGGCCCCTCCAGAGCTGCGGCCAGCTTGGCGCGGGCACTTCCCGGCCAGAGCCACGTAGCTGGAGCCACGTCGGGTGGCGGAGCCGGGTGGGAGGGGGAGCAGGGCTCGGGCGCTGGCGCTGGCGCTGTCGCCGTGGCAACGGCGCCGCGGGCTCGCGGGGGTCTGGGTCCCCTCGAGCGGAAGGTACCAGAGAGCCCTCCTGGGCTCCCGAATTCGGTCGTCGGGGTAAATCTTCGGGCTCTGGGGCATCTTCCTGCTCTCAGTTTCACCGTCTGTGCTTGGAGGGGATGCACAACCGTTGGTCTCCAGGGGCTTCCCGTTACCTGGATTCTCGGTGGTCCTTTTCCGGGAGGCGAGGCACGACCTGCCCGGGGCTGATCTCTCTGCAGAGGGAGAACTTTCCAGGACCCTGCAGTCGACTCCGCCGCTGGAGGGCAGCCGCGGAGTGCGGCCTCGAGCCTTTCCCCCCCCCCCTTGCTGCTGANCCCCCCCCCCCCCCTTGCTGCTGAATTGCACCCATTCCTGTGTATTTCAGTAAACAAGCATTTAAAGTGCTGGTGTGTCCGTCCGTGTCCCAGATAATTTACGTGTGTGTCCGTCCACATCCCAGATGCTGTGTCGGGCGGTGGGCATAGAAAGATGGATAAGTTTGGTAGCGTCTACAGTCTGGATGCGAGATCATCCCGTGAACCCTTCTCGTCATTTAGTATAATTGCGCTGATAGGGGTATGAACAAGATGCCGCCACAGGGAAGAGTGAGGAGCTGCTGACCTGGGGTCGGGTTCTTTGCTGAAGAAGGGGTTCAAGGGGTTGGTAACCTTAACCGGACCTTAGGGTGTTCAGTCGTTGGGTAGAGAGGAGCCTTCCAGCACAAGGTGAAAGTAGGAATCAGGAATCCACATGTATTCAGCGTATTTACTGAGTGCCTGTCGTTGTTTTAGACTCCGAGGATGCAATAAGATTCAGAAGGACTCATTAAAGATCAAGGAGTCCTGACATATGGATTCTTTATCACAACATCTTTCCTATTTCTTTACTGGAGAAACTGCTCATTCTATCTATACGATTTGTAGTTTTTCTTTAACCTCCTTTCCATTGCAGTTTTCTGCTTGTCTTGAATAATGTATTTTTTTAGGCCCTACATACTGTTTTTCAAGTATTTACTTAGTTTCTGTTTGTCTTGAACAATGTGAATATTGTAGGGTATGTAGTTAGGAGACTTGCTGCTGCTATTCCTGGAAAAAGGTTGCATATTCACTCCTTAGCACCCACTGGTTAATTACAGGAATGTTTCAGAATGCTTAACATTATAAATTGATTAAAAAATAAAACAGCATCAACTTACATTGAAACCTCATAGCACTTTTGTTTTTGTTTTGGTTCTATTGATTTCACCTGTCCCACTTCAAGCTCTCGGAGGGCGATTACATCCGATTCATCTTTATAACCCTCCTCAGGACCAAACTGTATTATTGATCAGTGGATAATCAATTCATGTTTGTGGAGTGCAATACCTTTTCTGTCCTTTTAAGTTGTATCTGTCTGCACTTACTGTATGTCCATGTTCCTCTCTTAACAGCATAGTAGTACATCTTAGTCATTATTTGTATATTTGTAGTGCCTGCTATTGTTTAGCTTAGTGTTTAGTCTATATTTGGGAACTATTTAATATAGCAGTTGTATACCAGTGTGCCATGTTAGTAGCATTTTCTCTGTGGATATACAACAAATACTCAAATTTGCCTCTAGGTATGAGTTTATTAATCCATATAAGCACTTTTCCTGCAAGCAAAAATGATTTTAGGCCTCTCTAACCCACCCAAGTAGACCGCTGAATGAGCAACCGATATGGTCTTTGCCCTTGACTTCTTCTGTCTCTGGACTGGTGTTTTGATATTTGGTGTTTGAGTTTCCACCTTTAGTCCTTGTCCTCCCTTGCAAAATTGGTCCTGACAAATGCCTGTAACTCTACCATGCTTACTTTTGCTCTCATTGTTTTCAGTCCTGCTTTTAATTCTTTTGTTTCTAAATAGTGGCTTTTAAACACTGGTTAACTTGTACCCTGCACTGATTATTAGCAAGGAAATGTAACTTTACATATTGTGTAAGTATTACTAGAAAATTCTCAAATGTAAATTACGTTTTCCCATTGCAGTCCAGAGGCAACCGAAAACATGGTGCATCCTTTATCATCACAAAAGCGATTAGAGGTAAATATAGCTTATTTTTCTCTCTATAATGGTGTAGTTAGATAATTTTTTTCATTTCACTTATAACTTTACTGTTTTTTAAACTTTAGCAATTTTATTTATTTATTTACTTACTTTTAAAAAGATTTTTATTTATTTATTTATCAGAGCACAAGCAAGGGGGAGTGGCAGGCAGAGGGAGAAGCAGGCTCCCCTCTGAGCAAGGAGCCTGATGCGGAACTAGATCCCAGGACCCTGGGATCATGACCTTAGCCGAAGGCAGACGCTTAACTGAGCCACCCAGGTGTCCCAAAAACTTTAGGAATTTTAAAGTGTTCTTTAGACTTCCAGAGCCTGATAAAAATGAATAGCATACATGTTACCTGAATTTAATTTTATATATGTATATATTTCATATATGAGTTTAATTTTTATATGTATATATTTTAATTATATATGATATGTGGATGTATATGTGTATATTCGTGCTCAGGGAGGTGAGGCTTGCGGCGGAGGCTTTTCCCTGTGGTCCGGCAGGGCCGGGCCGGAGGCCACAGGCCACCGCTGCATCCCCCCCACGGGCGGCCAGGACCTGGCGGGGAGGCCACGTGACCCCGCCCGACATGCGAGACCGCGGACCAGGTGGTCCCCACCACTTCGATCCCCGCACTGGAGTGTCCCGGCCGGCCTTTGTCCCTGCTCCTGGCGCCGGGGAGCCACGTCCTCGCAAGACTAGAGGCCCCTGTACCCACAGGAGGGAAAGGGCCCCCGAGGTAGAGGCTATTGGAGTGGGGTTCCGGGGGGACCCGGTGCCTTGCCCCGCTCACAAACCTGCCTCGGCGGAGGGGCTGTGTCATCACCCCCGGCCGGCAGAATGGGAAACTGGTTTATGTACGTGTATGTATGTATGACTTACGTATGCATATGTATGTTTATGTATGCATACACTCACATTTTTATGTACGTGTATGTATGTGAATGCACACATTTTTAATGCAGCTTAGAGCTAAGTATGGCTTAAGGTTAACTATTATGAATGTGTTCTAGAAGAACTGAAGAAAATCAAACCCAGTATGAGTCTCAGAGTCTGGACACTGAAAGTGACAAGCTGTTTTAAGTGGTTTTTACATGATGTTCCAGCGACATCTGGTCAGAGTTATTCAGATTAAAAGTTTGAATTCAGGGGCGCTTGGGTGGCTCAGTGGGTTTTTCCTCTGCCTTCAGCTCAGGTCATGATCTCAGGGTCCTGGGGTCGAGCCCCGCATTGGGCTTTCAGCTCGCTGGAGGGCCTGCTTCCCCTTCTCTCTCTGCCTGCTTCTCTGCTTGCTTGTGATCTCTGTCAAATTAAAAAAAAAAAAAAATTCTGAATTCATGTAACTCCTGACAGAGTTCGCATATGAGCTCATGGTATCTGAGAAAGACTTGAGCACTGGCTGCATTAAGTTGGTGCTGTGAGAACTTTTATTTATATTTATTGATATAATCGTTTATTAGACCAGCAAGGTAGGTACTGTTAGAACTTCATGTTTTTAGATGAGGAAACTTGTACAAGGTCACTCATTTGGAATTTGACTGCATATCTTTCTGGCTCCAAAGCTCATCCTTATAATAACTGATGAATTTGAACTACTTACACAAAGAAGATTCAGTTTCAAAAGAGCTAAGTACTTGAAACTAACTATAATTTTATCTTCTGTTATAAGCACTAGCATATTCAATTTTCCTTGCGACAAATGTTTCAAAATTTTGATAATTAAGAAAATATACACAAGTAATAAAATTCGTATAGAGAAATTCAGAGACTATGGTTAACCACAAATTCAAATAAACAATTTCTCGTTTTACCAGCTGGAGAAACTCTCTTACCCGTCAGCCTTTTTTTCATTGATCTACACCTGCATATTCACACTCCCATACACATTTTAAATGAGATCATATAAAACATTATTTGTCCATAGTGTGGTTAATCTTAAAAGTAAAACTGTCAGTTTTCGGCAAAAAGAGGGTTAATTCAGGAATAACAGAATTGCAATTCAGGACAAGCAAGTTACGGTAAAACTATTGCTAAGTCCAACAAACAGAGGAGAAAAACATTATTTTCTGGAAGAGGAGGAAGTTGAGAGGGGTTGTTTTGAATGAAAGTCCTGTGGAGGGCACCTGGGTGGCTCAGTGGGTTAAGCCTCTGCCTTCGACTCAGGTCATGATCTCACGGTCCTGGGATCAAGCCCCGCATCAGGCTCTCTGCTCAGCAGGGAGCCTGCTTCCTCCTCTCTCTGCCTGCCTCTCTGCCTGCTTGTGATCTCTCTCTCTGTCAAATAAATAAAATCTTAAAAAAAAAAAAAGTCCAGTGGAGAAAAGTTTTCAGGGTGATGATGGTTTCTTATTGCCTGAGTTGCAGGGGGAATCTGTTTCTTATAGGCAGTGTGATGGTACATCAGTACAGGTACATCTCTTCCTTCTTGGGGCCCGTAAGTGATGATACTTTCCTGTTGATGCCAGACACTTCTTCCTATAATCGATGTTGAGAGGTACTGCTCCCCCTTCTAGCCTCCCGATTCAACTTAAGTGAGATGTCCCTTTGTTTTCAGTGTGTTAGAGATTTTGTTTCTCCTGGACTTCTGCATTTTAGGTATTATTTTTTTAAATCTTTGCTGTAAAGTACAAAATAATATCTTAATTTTTATACAAGTATTTTGGTTTTAAAGGGTGATTACTATGACTTCTACTCCTTGGTTTTATTAAAGACTGTTTGGTGAAATTTAGCATCCCAAACCACATTTCCTTTTTGTACTGTTAGGAAATACTTGAAGGTTTTGAGTAACACAAACTTGGGACTTAGCATACACAAATGTATGATCTTATAAAAGTTATAGTATGTATTAGATTATATTCCTAATTTTAAGAATTTTGTTCTCCATATTTTGCAATGACTCAGTCTGCAGTATATTTTAGATTTATCATCATTGAAGCTAATTTGAAAGCTCTTCCTAAAGAATAGCTGATTCATATTTGGTTTTGTTATTTTTATTACAGATCGTTTATTATTTTTACGCCAATACATCTGGTACAGGTAAGAATCCCTTTTGAATGTCAAATACAACTATTATCCTATTTATGACTTAAGTTTTCAGAGTTAAATCCCAGATTGTGATACATATGGTGACATTCAGGTGAATGAAGTAGACCTTTTCAAACAGTTGATACACTGACGAAGTATCTCCCTTGCCTTAGGGTAATTTTTGTTCTTTAGTCCTTATTCAGAATAT
Organism: Ailurus styani; assembly: GCA_002007465.1. Taxonomy (NCBI): domain Eukaryota; kingdom Metazoa; phylum Chordata; class Mammalia; order Carnivora; family Ailuridae; genus Ailurus; species Ailurus styani. Next base: position 357,878 of record LNAC01000269.1, on the reverse strand, counting down.
CTCAGGATGACTTCTGAATTCTCTGGTGAGTGTTGTCAGCCTTATCTTGAATGCCCACACGATGGGTCTGGAGCTTGGGGATCTTTCTAAAAACAATTTTGTTCTTACTGTATCAACAACTCTTATGGTCAATATTCAGTTGCTGTGCATCAGGGAAAGTCCTTTTTGTTTCAGTTCTTGGGTACTTTTTCATTCTTTTGAGTGTTAAGTCTTTTTAGGCATGGTTTAAGTGTTCAGCCTTAAAAGGAAGAAAGAAATGATCATTTTGACAAATGATATAGTTGTGCTTTTAGATAGATGTATAGGAATGGTTTTGTGGATCTTTTTAACACAGATTATTTAAGGACATCTAATCTTAAAAGTGTCAGAGATAATAAAGTTTTATAAAAGGACCTTTGGCTCTTCTCTAGATTAGCTCTAATTTTTTTTTCTACTGTGTGTGTGTGTGTGTGTAAATTAAATTTCTTATTTAATTTTATCTTTTTATGGAGGTGTGTGTCCAGTATGATAGGGTAAAGAGATAAGAGGTGCTGGAGGGGCAGGAATGGGGAGGAGTATTTAAGAGGTAGGCTGTTTTTCCTGAGCTCTTTGGGTGATCTAGCTTGCTAGTCCTGAACATCTTAGGGAAGTGTGGGCAGAAAATATGTCAGTATATCTTAATGCACCATGAAGTGATTATTTAATCTTCTACATGATATGTTACTTTCATAAGTAATATAAAGTTAACTGAGAAAAATTCAGTTTTTGCTCTTGAGTTTATAGTAAAGAAACCTAAAGGTTTTGGGGCAATATTCAAATGAATATTCAAATAGTCATTCAAATGTTTTTTTTCTTTTAATTACAAAGTATTATAAACAGACTGAGCATTATAGACACTGTAAGTCTAAACAAGTTTATTATAGTGTTATCTGCATGTGAATTAGGCAGTTGTTGCTGTTTGGTTCAGATAGCCTTCTCCCTCTTTTTAGGCAAAATGTTACAACACTTTGCCCCCCCTGCCCCCCTTCCCCTCCAGAGGAAATTATCATCCTCATGTTGATGGTATCATTCACATGCATGTTTCATATCTTTGTTATAATACTTCTGTAACTACCATGGTATAAAATATTTTGTGTTTTAGAAATGAATGTAAATATGCCGAATGTATATTACTGATACTTTTATCCTACTTTTTGTTTTCTAATTTCCATAGTGTTTTTTTCTCTTTTTCACCAGCTTGTTTTCTTTATTCTTTTCCATCTATTTTCTTGATTTCCTCCTATGTTACTCTTGATTTGTTGTATCTGCTCATTCACTGATGGTGAATCCTTTCCTCCTGTCTTTTGTGAATGATGTTATTGTGAGCTGATGCTTGGTGATTCTTGCACCACTTGAGTGAGGTGAAATTGCGGTCTTATCTTGCATGTACTAAAGGCTTGGGGTTTTTCTTTTTCATAGGGGATTTTATTCCCATTCTCCCACAGACCAAATTCCACACAGAGATGACATTCCTGAACACCCCCCCTCCCCCGCCCTCACCATGTTGAGGTTGGTCTAGTCCTCTTTTCACTGAGAGTGCAGTTCTGTCAAGGGGTCCAGGGCGATGCTCCTCTTGCAGGAATCTCCCTTCCAGCTCCTGTTCTTTCTTTGCCCTGCAGCTCCTTTCCTGTCTTAGGCGTTACTTTCCGTTTTGAGTTCTCGTTCCTGTACCCAATTTAAGTTCCCTTTTCATTTCTAGCACTTGATGATTTCTTTTATTCTTGTGAGTTAACAGGCTCACTCTGCTATGTTACTAGTATCTTTGATCTCTGTTCCTTAGAAAGGACTTAAAATTTATATATTTGAACATACCACCATGTTTTTCTGGAAAAAGAGATACGTATGTGGTCAACTTTCAGATAACTAATTAATAACTCTTTGTTTTGGGTTTCCCAATATTTAAATCTTCTATTGGAGAAAAAAGAATCTTATCTTCCTATACCTCTATATGCTATTTATAATATTTATTTATTTATATGTGTCTTTCTTGATTAGATTTTAAGTTAGCTAATGTGTTGTTTCAGCCCTGTGCCTTTTTTGCTCCCTGATGGACTGGTTCGCTTGGTTAATAAACAGATAAACTGGCATTTGGTACTTGCAAGGTAAGGTGTTAAAAATTTATGTGTTTCTCTACCGGGATTAGCACTTAAATTTCGTCATGGATATTCATTTTGGGGTCTTTTAGCTTGCAGTCTTGATTTTTTAAAAAATTTATTTATTTATTTCTTCTTGTCTTTTTCTTTTTTTTTTTTTTTAACATATAATGTATTATTTACCCCAGGGGTACAGGTCTGTGAATCATCAGGCTTACACATTTCACAGCACTCACTATAGCACAAACCCTCCCCAGTGTCCATCACCCAGCCACCCTAGCCCTCCCCTCCCACCCCCAGCAACCCTCTTAAACTAGAGATTAAGAGTCCCTTATGGTTTGTCTCCTTCCCAGTCCCATATTATTTTTTATTGTATGTGAATTCACTTTGTCACATATGATTTGTATATTTTAAATGTATTAATTCAACTGTATTGAATCATTTTTGTGTACGTATTGGTACCTTTATACTGCTTTAAGGTCAAAAGTTGGATAATGGAAGTTGTGAAAGCATTTAAAAATGGTTTTTAACTTCTTAAACTCATTCCATCTTTGTTGAAGACTGCTACAAATACTCATATAGAATTTTTTTCTCTTTCTCTCACATGAAAGCAATGGAAAACTTTTGGCTGCTGTTCAAGATCAGTGTGTAGAGATCAGGTAATTGTTAATATTATTCATATTTAAAATTTCCCTTGAGAAAATTTTACTTGATTTATGGGAACTAAGATTTTTGAAGGGGCATATTTAAAGGGATGTTACCATTAGCTCACATAATTTTGTGAGGTGTCAAACACCACTTATGTAAATTACAGGGCGAAAGATACTTTGTCAGAGTCCTGCAGTCTACTTGCCCAGATCAGTTGGCTGTCACCTGAGGAATTTTACTTTTTTAGTAGACCAGGCATATCTTCAGAACTCTAGAAATCTCTCTTGTTTGACTAGTTACTGCTATGTCAGCTAAAACAGGTGCTCAAGGAGGTATTAAAGTAGGGACTACTTTGTTGGCATAAAGCTATAGATGGAATATGGGTCTGCAAAAGACAAAGATTACGTATTACTTGAGACCAGTGATATTCTGTCATCTTGAGACATTCAGTGGTTATTATATTCACGTCTAGAAGGCTTCTCTAAGCTCGGCTTTCCATGTACTTTATTTTTTTAAATTTTATTTTTTTAAATATTTTTTATTTATTAGAGAGCAAGAGCAGGGGGAGGGGGAGGTAACAAGAGAGGAGAGGGAGAAGCAGGCTCCCCGCTGAGCAGGGAGCCTTAAACAAGGCTGGATCCCAGGGGGATCCCAGGATCCCCCTGAGATCCAGACCTGAGCTGAAGTCAGATAGATGGTTAGCCGACTGAGCCACCCAGGCACCCTGCACCCCCACCCATACTTTATTTTTAAGTAATGTATCAGTTGCAAAGGAAATAGCAACAATAGCAACTAACTCAGGAACACTACTTAATTCTTTTTGGTAATTACCAATAGTGGACTGAACATGTTGCTTTTCTAAAATTAGAGGCTACTTCTTCAGGCAAGGTGTAACTCTTGGTTTTTAAAAATAAGCAATGAAACTGAAATTTCATGATGTCTAGATATCCATCCAGACTCTTTCCCGATGCTTCATTATTCTTTTTCTTTTTTTTAAAGATTTTATTTATTTATTTGACACAGAGAGAGATCAGATCACAAGTAGGCAGAGCAGCAGGCAGAGAGAGAGGAGGAAGCAGGCTCCCTGCTGAGCAGAGAGCCCAATGAGGGTCTTGATCCCAGGACCCTGAGATCATGACCTGAGCTGAAGGCAGAGGCTTCAACCCACTGAGCCACCCAGGCGCCCCCCCCCCGATGCTTCATTATTCTTGACTAAACATAGTATAATGAGCATTCAGTTGTTATCACACTGGTTTTAGCTTTCTGTTTGTGTAATTTCTTTTTCCAGTTATCCAAACAGAGCTGGACCCCTCAACTTGTGGGGAGTAGACAGAGGATTTGCCCCCATTGGGGCATTAATTTCAGATGTAGAAGCTTTGTTTCCTGATCCCTCTTACAATCATTAGGATGGAGATGATTGGCAGTAATAACAGCCTTTCAAAACTACATTACTTAATTTGGCATGGCTTTGATAGGCAGGACTTTCTTTTTTCCCCACAGCATCAGTAAGCATCAAATTGGCATGATTTTTGGGACTTCCATTCATAGGAATGGGCTAGTACTTACTATTACGTTTGTTGCAGTAATGTGAAATGTATCTTTCTGAGAAATGTGCTTATGGTGTGACTTTATAAATAGCAGTCAATCATCAAAATTTCCATCTTTCTCCCATGAAATGAGAACATCAGTGAAATGATCTTAGGGTTAGGGTCAGAATGTGCACGTGGGGATGGGCTTGATATTTAGGCCAGAGAAGAAGAGTTTGACCAGGGGTTTATGGAACTTGTTAATACAATTTTTGATGAGAAGAATAGAAAACAATTTGCTTTTATAAAAGGATTTGGTACTGGATTGTTAGAATGTAAAATATTTATAGAACTTGTACATATAACCGACTCTAGGAATTCACTCATGTATTTGAGACTAACTGGTGAGGGAGGATTGCTAGGCAACAGAAGTGATGCTCGTCAAGATCTTATTCATCTGATGTGTAATTTGCAAAAGCTTTTGATAACATTAGTATATATCTAAGGAGTCTTACGTGGTGAGGCATAGATTCTACCAGGAAGCTTTTCAGGAACACACTCCCTATGGACCCACCCCTCCCCCTCAGTGCTTCGGTTCCAATCCATTATGCGCCTGAAATCAACACTGTTTATACTTAATGATAGGCTAATGCTAATGGTGTTGGGCACTCTTGTAAGTGCTTTGCTTGTGCTAATTCATTTAATCTCTGCAGAAGCCCTGTGAGGTGGGTATTGCTATTTTTCTCCATTTTAGAATTGAGGAAGCTGGCACAATATGGTTAAATTACTTGCTTGAGGATTTGAAATCTACCATCTTATCTTTAGTGTTCCTGCTCTTAACCACTAATCTATACTACCTTTTGATCATGTTGTTGAGCCATGTATGCTTACATTTGGGATTCTCCTGGTACAGTTAGGCCTGCTTTGCACAACTCCAGGGTTGTCATTTACTTAAAATTCTGTGTGAGTGGGATCTGGTGTCTCCAAGTCCAGTTACACTGTGTGTTCCATGGAAGCAGGCCCTGTCCTTTTCCCCTAGGAAAGCGAGAGAGAGAGAGAGAGAGAGAGAGAGAGAGAGAGAGAGAGAGAGAGCATGCATGAGCAGGGGGAGGGGTAAAGGGAGAGGGAGAGAGAGAATCTCCAGCAGACTCCCTGCTGAGCGTGGAGCCCAATGCAGGGCTTGATCCCTGGACCCTGAGATCATGACCCAAGCCAGAATCAAGAGTCAGATGCTTAATCGACTGAGCCACCCAGGCGCCCATCCCTAGCAGCTCGTATGTCCTTGAACATAATAGGTGCCTAGTTGATGTTTGGTGAATAAGTAAGGTGTTTGTAAGTGGGACAGAAGAAGCAGATGCTGGGAGGCCATTCCAGGGCATAGTCCACTGACTTGCCCAGAGTTGGCAGTCAGTTCCTCTTGCTCAATTGATACACACTTTGTAGTAACCTGAAAGGAGGAGTGTTTGAGCAAAGGTGTGGAATGGTTAGCAAAGAAGAAGGGCAGGGTAGATCCTCAAAGTAAAACCTTATGCACAGCGGCTGTGCCTGAGTTTAAGACCTTTGTCCTCGCTGTTGCACATTTGTTTTTTGTGCTGTGGTGAAGACACGTAGAAGGCCAGACTGACTTCAGTAGTGCTAGTAGTAGGCACGTGGGATTCGGTCAGTATTGACTGTATGAGAATATGAAGCATTACTCCAGTGTCTGAGGTCATTATTTGATACTTGGAAGCAGTCATAGATAGGCAATGTTTTTTGAGGAGAAAAAATGAAAAGCTGAAACACATGTTAGTTTTAGGTCAGAGGGAGCGCAGCCTTTTGCAGTGTCATCGCGGGGCTGCCGTTCCCCAGCAGGTTTGTAGCGAGTGGCAGTGACTGCAGTCATTTGCTCCAATACAGCACACCTAATCGGCTTGTGTGGGGGGCTCACGAGGCTGAAAAGCTGACTGCTTGTGAATCGTTACTTTAGTTTGTAGTTTGAGAGTAATTAGGTATTATGAGTGCTAATATGTGTTTCCTTTTTTCCTAAAGAGTGAAGTAACACTTTCTTATGATTATGGGCTGTTATAAATACGGGAACTAATGAGGAACCATCACAGAACACAACAAAAAGCATTAAAATAAGGGAGTCATAATAAAAAGGCACCCTCCCCCCAATTTGCTTAAGCAAATATGTTTGTGAAGTTTTGACAGAACCGAATTTGTATCCTTCCCTCCATTTCCCTAGCAGAAGAGCAACTATTATTTGTGATGATATTAAGGATGAAAGTAATAAACACTGACGTCGGTCTAGTTTGTGCTGATTTATACGTAATGTCTTCTTTAATCCTACCCTAAGCTATGAATTGCTATTACCCATTCTATTTTACTGAGAGGAAATAAAACTCCTGTTGAATATTTTGTCCAGGTTACCCAGATGAGCTGAAATTAGGTCAGGCTCACTTCAGAGACCATGTTCTTTCTGCTGTACTCTACTTGGAGGCTGAATAGTCAATTTCTTGGAGAAATTTATTACCATATTTATAATTGGCTTTTGCCTGTCATATTTTAATAAATATTAGTCTTTTTTTAAAAGATTTTATTTATTTGACAGAGAGAGAGATCACAAGTAGGCAGAGAGGCAGGCAGAGAGAGAGGAGAAAGTAGGCCCCCCGCTGAGCAGGGAGCCGGATGCGGGCCTCGATCCCAGGACCCTGAGATCATGACCTGAGCTGAAGGCAGAGGCTTTAACCCACTGAGCCACCCAGGAGCCCCAATAAATATTAGTCTTTACCATTTGTTTTAAAAGTGATGCTTAGTCATTTTAACAATATTAGAAAAGAGTTAAGTATTTAAGAAAGAAGAACTGCAGGTTACCTACATGTCAGCCAAAATGCTGTGCGTTTTTGTACCTTTTCTGTGTGTGGGTGTGATCTTTAGTCCAACAATACATTCTGTACATTCTATTTGATACTTATTTTCTTGATAACTTGTGGGAAGATGTTAATTTTCAAATCACATACAGTAATTGCATAATATTTCATTGAGTGCATTAGCAAAATCTAATCTTCTACTGGCTGTATTTTTCTCCTTCATAAATTAGGCTGCATGAATTTCCATGAGATTTGTGAGTGTCTGTAATTATTTCCCAGGGATAACTTTATTATAGAAGTTGAACTGCTAGATCAAAATACTGTGGGCATTAAGGTTTTTTGATAATTGTTACTAAATTATTCTCTAGAAGGTTTACCAATTTTCATTTTTAAACGTACAATAATTATATTACTTTATATATTTCAAGATCACAGATTTTGAATAGGTCATTGGTAACAACTATGGTCACCTGTTAAAGCTATTTGATTTATTAAAGCAAGACTCTTTTTCTCCTAAATGATTTAAACTTCGTAGTATGATACGGACCATGGTTCTTGACCAAGATCAATCAGTGGAGCTTTAAAAAAATATTGTTGGGTGCCTGGGTGGCTCAGTGGGTTAAAGCCTCTGCTTTTGGCTCAGGTCATGATCTCAGGGTCCTGGGATCGAGGCCCGCATCGGGCTCTCTGCTCAGCAGGGAGCCTGCTTCCCCCTCTCTCTCTGCCTGCCTCTCTGCCTCCTTGTGATCTCTCTCCCTCTGTGAAATAAATAAATAAAATCTTTAAAAAAAAAATAAAAAAAAATATTGTTGCATGGGCTCGCTTCCATATTTGCTGAATCAGAATCTTTGCGGAGGGGCCATGCATCTGTATTGTATGAGAAGACCATGCTTAATGTAACTTATGCTTATGTAATTCTCTTCCGGGGGTAGCTCTGTTTCTGGTTAAATAAGGTTGGAAGAAAATGTTGTCCCCAGTGGAAGGGTCTTATCTGAGCACAAATCTATGTCTGAGAGAAGGACTGGTTTAGTGTTGGGCACACAAGTTGTCTGTCATTTTTGTGGGGTTTCATAGTACGACAAAATAGTGTTGTGGTGAAACGGTTGGCTTACTTTTACACATATTTTGCAGGTCTGCAAAAGATGATTTTACATCTATAATTGGGAAATGTCAAGGTAAGAGTTTCTAAAGTATTGAAAACAATGAAAATTTTTTTCATTTTCAAATTTACAACAGTTAACAGTATTCCATAATCGTCAGAGTAGATATTAAATATTAATAAGGGTTGTTGTCACTCTACTAAAATAATTTAAAAACTTCTTAACTGATTTCTCTTACTGCCTTAAATGTTTTGCTTTGTCCATTTCGGACATTTTGAAGAGATTTAAAATTGAAACTGTTTTAAAATAAGTCTACGCCAGTTTTGGGATAAAGTATTTGTGTCCGTAGTCTTTTTTTTCTTTTTTCCTTTTTTTAAAATGTAATCTCTCTATCCAGTGTGGGGCTTGAGCTCCTGAGCTCGAGATGGAGTCATGTGCTCTACTGACTGAGCCAGCCAGGCACCTCTAGGCCTTTATTTTGAATTCAACGTCAAAAAAAAAAATTATGTATAAATCAAGAGTTAATTAGATACAGACTAGTAAAAAAAAATCTGGGATTTGATCCTTCTTCTGCTGATGTATTCAGCACAAATTATTATCATTTATGTATATGAACCATTTTGTGGGGTACTAGGGATATGACTGAGCAAAAAGGCACGGTCCCCTGTCTTTTGAGGTATATAGACACTCAGAGTATAATTACTAACTTTGATAAATCTGATGAAGGAAAAATACAGAGCAGAGTGAGTGCTTAACCTGGGCTGTGAGATGAGATTGTTGAGAAAAAGCGACTTCGGAAAGCAACCTAAGGCATTGAGTAGAAGTTAGGAGAAGCTGGGGATGTGTTTCTGTCTGCAGGAGCAGTTATGAAAAGGCAGAGGGAGCCTTATGGGAAGAAAATAATGAGGAGAGTGCTGTTAGGCAACGCAGCTCTTCTCTATGTTTTACTTAGGGACCTGTGGTTCCATCTGTCTGACCCTGGGTCAGTTAAACAGTGTCATAGTTGTAGGAATCCTAACAATGGTAATCGTGGTTGTTGTGATGATGACAAACATTTAGAGTGTCCTTACTGTGTGCCAGACACTGTGCTTTATATGCATTTTGTCATTTAATTGGAAGAACATAGTACACATATGTTAGCTCCAAGTAGCATTAGGGTAAGATGATAAATCCTTGATAGTGAAAGAGCGTGGAGAAGGAAGACATCGATAGTTTTGAAATCTACAGAATGATGGTAATACAGAGGATTTCCCCAACTTCCCCGTGGCAATTCTGTTCTTAAGCTCCTTATCAGATGTGCCATTCGTGCGTGGCTCAGGGCGAGTTTCCTTCTCATCTTTCTCATTTTGTCCATCCATCCCCATGTGTTCAGAAAAATAAAGATCAGATGTGTGAAAGAAGTTTTCAGTTTTCTTATGAATGACGATATTCTATTAGTATGTCAGAATTGCTGTACTTTTGTAATTCCACATCTGCTAGTTAAGGTAGTAATAGTTCTTATGGAGTTGTCTGTACACACAGTATGTATTATAACTTAAAAGCAAATATAAAACTGCCTATTTGTTTATATAAACTTACCTTTTCTTGTAATCTTTTCCTTGGCTCTGTCCCCTGGATTGTCAGTGATACCATTGTCTGTACCAAGCCAGAAGTCAACACATTTTCTCTTCCTTTTTCTTTCTCTTTTTTTCTTTCTTTGACAAATATTAAGCTGCTGCTGTGTGCCAGGCACTCTCCTAGGTGCTGTGTATGAAATGAGGAGTAAGGTATAGGCGACCTTGATTTAAGGGTTTGCAGTCTGTCAGGGAAGACAGAAATACTTCACTGCAGCGGTGCTGACACAGTGGGGAAGCATCGCCTTTGCTGACCTTCAAGCCCTGGGAACCTGTGAAAGTGTCTCCGGCGTCTGCTTCTGTGATCATAGCCCTAGCTCAGGCTTTTAACATTTTCACTAAGTTTTTTTTTTCCCCCCACAACGGCCTCCTGACCAGGTTTTCTTCTGTTTGCCTCTCACTGATCCATACTTCATACCGCTTGCCAAATTGATTGCTGTTAAATGGGAATTCCATCCAGTTACCCTTCAGATCTGGCTCCCTGCTTTCTAGAAATGTGACCTTGGACAAGCTACCTTCCTGTCTGAGCCTCAGTTACCTGTAATGAATGGCGTAACGTCACACACTGAGTTGTGGACAAAAATAATATGAGCTAATATATGTAAAGCTCTTAGGATAACGCCTGACACATACTAAGTACTGAGGAGACCTGAAGCTTTCATTACCACCACCACTACTACTTCTGTTGTTCTGCCTAGAATCTTCAGTTGTTCCCCACTGACTGTAGAATACTGCTCATTTTTTCTGACCTTTCAGTCAGTCTGTCCCTTAAGATCCTCCTGCCACACAGCCTGTGTTCTAGTACAACACAGCCTGTGCTTTCCCAGCCCCATCGTGCTTTTCATGCCTCGGCACAGATAGTTCTTTTTGCCTAGAAGCTCCACTTTTATATTTAATTAATGAGTCTTGCGTATTTTAGTTCAGGCGTCCGCTCTCTTGGAAAACCCTCCCTTCCTGCCTGCTTCCTCATCATTTGGACGTCCTTAGTGTTTTCCTCGGACTGCTTTGTGCATGTATCTCCACACTCAGGCTAATCTTTTTTCCCCCTTAATTGTTGATTTGCTTATCTGATTCCCCATTAGACTGAAAATTCTTTGAAGGCAGGGCTCTTCTTATTCAACTTTTTTTTGTTCCCGATGCCCAGTGTGCTTGCTGTCTCACAGAGTAGGCACACAATTCTTGATGCTATCAAGTGGGTAATGGCACTTGGGAACGATTACAGTGATTTTTATGAGTTTATGTATGAACAACGTTTATTTGCCTATTCCTGTGAGTTAATTCTAGAAATTCGTGACTGTGTATGTATTTATAATAATTTGTATATACATATATAAATATACGGATAATTATCATGATATTCAGGGTTTTTATTCCTATGCACACAAATGTGTATACATACCACAAAAAATAGATAAGGGGTTCTGTTTGCTTAGTATTCTGCTGAGAATACTAGGAGAGTAGTGTTTGTGCAAGCTCTAGCATTTTCTGAATTTGCTTTCAATTGCCTCCTCACCAATGCTTATGAAAGTAGACCAGACCCGGCTTACGTAATGTGTAAGGATCAAGAAGTTCCCAGAAGAATAATTTAGGAATGGATATTCAATTACTTTTTTCCCAGTGCTGTGCTTTCGTTGGGTGAGGGCTTGGGGAACCCGCAGGTGAGCTGTTGAGAAGCATGTTCAGAACGTTGGAGTGATTCAGACACGCAGGGCCCTTTTGAGCTGTGACTTCAGACACTCACTCTTGGCCAGTACGTAAACTGAGAGATCTGCAAGTTAACGTGAAAATGGGAAGCTTAACTGTCTGTATTTCACACAAATTATAATATATTTGTTAGAGGTTTTAGTGTGTGCAGTTAATGTGGCAGCATGGATAGGATAATAATGCTTTGAGAACTAACGTTTTATTTTGTTGGCTTCCAAATATGTGAATTTATGACCTTAATGCTGCATTAATGGCTTCTTTCCATTTCATATAATTTGAGGTAATGATCATTTGCTTATTATCTGACTCATCTTTATGGGAATAACTCTCATATGCCAAATAATATTTCCTGTGCATGCTTGGAGAAAAGGAGCCAGATTGTTGTTAATGCATTTTTGAAACTATATATTGCAGGGTCTGCAAACTAAAATAGGAACTATTTAGTTCCACTTTGATATTTTTCAATTATTGCTTTATAAAATATATGCCATTTAAGAATGTTTTAAATGGGGTTGCAACTTGTTTTGGCTCTGTTTGCCAGGCCATAAATATTAGCCTTCTATTTTTGCCTTGAATAGTGACCTAAATAATAGCATATGGACTTAGAAGTTAGATTTTTTTTTTAAGAACTGTACTATTAGACTTTTCTCATATTTCTGATCTTGAGATCCCATAAACCAGGGCTTCCAGTGCTAAGGACCAGCTTGCTTATTGTAAGTATGCTGGGATCCTGTCAGCCCACTGGTGGCCTGGTGGGCCCCATGACAGCCCACGCTCAGATACTGTCTTCTATATTTTTGTATTTCTAAAATTGCCTTGTTATTTTGTAGTTTCTGTCATACTTTTGTTGAGATTCTCTATATATTCCTTATGTTTATGTTTTCCTTTGAATTCCCAGATATGCTTTAATGGCTGTTTTGAAGCCTTTGCTTATTCCTTAATTTGTATTATTTTTGGGTGTGTTTCTATTGGTTGAGTTTTCCCATATTTGTGGATATTTTCCTGCCTCATAGAGCTAACACTTTATATTATTTTTATTTATTTATTTATTTATTTATTTATTTATTTATTTATTTATTTATTTATTTGACACACAGAGAGAGATTACAAGTAGGCAGAGAGGCAGGCAGAGAGACAGGGAGAGGAGGAAGCAGGCTCCCTGCTGAGCAGAGAGCCCGATGCGGGCCTCGATCCCAGGACGCTGAGATCATAACCTGAGCCGAAAGCAGAGGCTTTAACCCACTGAGCCACCCAGGAGCCCTTAATTATGTATTTTTAATTTGTGATCAATTTATTTTATTTTTAAAAATTCTTATTATTTTTTTACAGATTTTATTTATTTATTTGACAGAGAGACACAGTGAGAGGGGGAACACAAGCAGGGAGAGTGGGAGAGGGAGAAGCAGGCTTCCTGCTGAGCAGAGATCCCGATATGGGGCTCAATCCCAGGAGCCTGGGATCCCAACCTGAGCCGAAGGCAGAAGCTTAACGACTGAGCCACCCAGGCGCCCCCAAAATTCTTTATTTAAATTTAATTTAGTTAACGTATACTATATTATTAGTTACCAGGGTAGAATTTAGTGATTCATCAGTTGCATATAACACCCAGTACTCTTAACTTATTTATTTAAAAAAATTTTTTTAGGTAGGCTACATGCCTAGCATGGGAGCCAACATAGGGCTTGAACTCGTGACCCTGAGATCAAGACGTGAGCTTGAGATCAAGACTTAGATGCCTAACTGGCTGAGCCACCCAGGCGCCCTGTATTTTTTCTTTTTTCACTATTTTTTTTCTAACACTTTAAATTGTATGCTTAATATTATAGAGCTGAATTAGTGAGTTTTGTTATCTTACCTAATAGAGTATTGAGTTTTGTTCTGGGATGGGGTTTTTTTGTTGTTGTTGTTTTGTTTTGTTTTTTTGCTTTGTGGATCAGCTTAATCCTTTAAGGCTTGTTTTTATGTGTTGGTGGATATGGTTTAGATTACCTTTTACTTTGGAGTTAGGTAAGTCCTACTTTAAGGTGGAATCTCTTATGAGAGCTCCAAGTGTTCATTGACCTCTCTCCACTCTGATGGGGTGGAATTCTAACATTTCCAAATCCTCTCCAAGCTTGGGCAGTTGTTTCCCCCAATAGTCTTCCTTTTCTTGGCCCTGCAGAATCTCCTTGTGTGCATACGCGCGCGCGCGTGCGTGCGTGCGTGCGTGCGTGCGTGTGTGTGTGTGTGTGTGTGGCTGAAAACCCAGGGTTCATCTTTGCAGATTTTTATAGCTCCTTCTCTGCCTTACTTCCTTCTGGAATGCTGCCTTGCAGATTGAATTCAGTTTAGCAGCTCCAAACTCCATTCTTTATGTGTTGTGTTCACTGAAACTTGCACGTACTGTTGGAGGTCGCTTTTCACACACGATGGTCTGGAAGGTGCCTACTGGCTGGAAGTAGCTTCTCCCAGTGATCACAGTCTTGCACTGCCTGTAGTATAATGTCTGAAAATAGTGATTTTGACCTATTTTTCTTTTACGGTGGAAGATCGAATCTGAAACTAGCTATCCTTTTTTTCCCCCCCACAAAAGCAGTACATTTGTGTAACAAATTCAAATAATACAGAAGTAGAAAAAGTAAAAATAGTTTTTTTCTTTTTTTTTAGTTTTTTTCAATTTGAATTTTTCATAGGAACTTAATATAAAATTTTATGTACTTATATAAACCTGTATATATGTGGATTGACTTTTTCCTTTTTCTTTTTTTTTTAATTTTTATTTATTTATTTGACAGAGAGAGATCACAAGTAGGCAGACAGGCAGGCAGAGAGAGAGGAGGAAGCAGGCTCCCTGCTGAGCAGAGAGCCCGATGTGGGGCTCGATCCCAGGACCCTGAGATCATGACCTGAGAGGAAGGCAGAGGCTTTAACGCACTGAGCCACCCAGGCGCCCCTGTTCCTTGCTTCTTAATCTTTCTCCATTTCTCTTTCCAGTCTGGGTGAGTGAGCACTGGAGTAGAATGTCTTCCGTTAGCACTTGAGTGCCTGTTCCTACCACTAGAGTGCTGGGCACTGGGGATGCAGTTATGAACAGAATGGGCCCAGCACCTGGCATTTTGGAATTTATAGTTCAATGAACAGACGATAAAAAGTAGACAAACATATGCATAATTGTTTGGACTAAGAGATGTGCAGGGTGTGAAATCATTGAATCATGGAGAATAATGGGACCTTGAGGCTGCTTAGGATGGTCAGAGACCGCCTCCTGTGGAATGGATATGTATCACTGAGAGATTCGAGAAATTGAAAAAATTTTGAAAAAGTTGAGACCTAAAAGATGAAAAGGAGCCAGGAAAGGGCTCGAGGGAAAAGGGCTCCAGGCCGAGAAGACAGCACAGATAAATGCCCAATGTGGGAAAGAACTTGGCAACCGGGCAGGTTGAAGGGGCCACAGCGGGTGTGAGACGTGGATGAGAACAGTTTCGCCGTGAACGTGGCAGGTGTCAGATCGCAGACTTGGTTTACCAGTAGCCTTTCTGAATACTTTTCAGACAACCCTCTTGACGCTTGCTTTGTAAAAATCTGGACTGTGCATTCCTTTCCACAACCACATGGTCAGTTGGAAAAATCCGGTGATAAAAACCGTTTTTCTTTTTTTTACATTATTACATGAAATCTTACTTTGTAATGAAAACATATCTTTATCTGGGTCAAAACACATGCCGACTTTTCTAGAGCTCCTGGTTATAACTAGAAGTAATAGTAAAAACAAATCCCTTTCAGATGAAACTTATTTTAGATAAAGAATGTGGCACATAAATCTCTTTTTCCTATCAAAATGAGATAAGAGGAAAAAACCTGTTATCTCAGGTAAAACAGTAATAATGGAAAAATGTTTCTGTGTTTCTTTAGCACGTGAATATTTTTCAGGGCATTAAATTATCCCCTCTGGTGTATGTGTAGTGTCTGGGTGTAGGCAGGTCTTGTATTCCTGTGTTGTTTATCATTTTGTGCCTTTGTGTACGTCCAAGTTTGATTTTTTTTTTGGAACCTTTATAGAGAACTGATCTTTCCCCTCATTTTATTCCCATTAAAAAATTGTTTTCTAGAGTGTGTGTAGTATTTTGTTAGTCTTTAATATATCCATTAGGCCTTCCTGTGTTCAAGGGCCCCTCTTGGTTTTTTTTTTTTTTTTTTTTGGTATGCTTTTTACCTGTCAATAAATAGTCAAAATAAGGAAGCTTCTTGATGTCTGGCATACTTTCCTCCTATACAAAACATCTATTATGTGTATTATAGAGATAAGAGGGAAGTCTGAATTCTAAAGTACCTCTTCTAGGTGGCGAGAGGACCAGTTATGTAATCGTTGTTTAATTGGTAGTCCTTGAGAGATGGTTAACTCTTACCATTGCTTTGCCCTGTTAGTACAGATTTTCCTGAAAGAGTTAGTCTTCACTCATTAGTGAAACACTAATCACTTTCCATTCCAGGTTCCAGCATGGCAGTGTTGAATAGGACACTGTCTGTGGATTACATGGAGCTCAGAGACTCATGGGGGAACTAGTCCTGTTAACAACATAATGGGATGTGATAAAGAATTTTGTACAGCATATTTGGGCACAGAGAGGAGAGCAGTCAGTTTCAAAGAGTGCCAAGGAAGGAGGAGGGAACCATTTGTTACCACAGGCGGTTGTAACAAAAGTGAACCCTTCGAGGAGTACTGAAGAAGAACATTCTAGGCAGAGGCAGCAATGTGGATGACAGACAGACTCCATGATGCATGGTATGCTGATTTGCCAGGTGGCTGTGTTGTTGGTGGCTTATTAGCTGAATCTCAGAAACCTTCTGAGGCAGTCCTGAGGCTCAGTCCAAACTCGGACTGAGAGGCAGTATGTGGTAGTGAGATGCTTACTGTTAGGGAAGGCGGGACACGTGGGTTCTGGGCTTTCTTTGCTCTTGACTCTCAATGTCACCTTGTCAGTTCCTTAATCATTTGGAAACCCTGCTGGTAAAGGGAGGGCACTGTTTCTACTGGTCTCCTCAGTTCTGGGATTCTAATGAGGGGACACTGAACTGAGCAAAACCTAAAAATCCTCTAACAAATCTAACAGAGTTTAGTTTCACAGGCCCCCCCCCCTTTTTTTTTGCCATTGACAGCCTTTCTCTTCATTATTGTACTGAAAAATTCAGAGCAGAAAAAAGGTGTTGGATTATTAAGGTTGATTATTAAAATATTATAATTGTGGGACTGATTAGGGATAGTACTTGATTCACCTAATACATATATTGATGTATGATGTGTGTATACGTATATTTCACCAATACTCTGTCTGTGTAACCCTGTGTCATGCATGTGTCCTTGTTACCTATATTTGATATATTTAAAAGATCTCAGTTGAAATTTTCTTTTTTTGCTGTTAGAGGAACTGAACTCATTTAATTGGAATTATTTTCTGCCCACTCTCTATGTTCTTGATCTGTCTTGATTTTGTAAGTATTTCGAGGTGTGCTATTCCGAGCCTTTGCCAACTAGGGCCTGCCTGGCATTCAGTTGACCACTGGTGTCAGTAGTCTTTGCTTTTTAAGTAAGTGGGGCAGAGTTTGCTGTGGTTTATATTTCCCAGTCTTACTTGGAGTGGCTTTCTGGAAAGTTTTTTCTATTGAACTGAAGCATTAGAAATCCTTGGGAGAGGACGTAACGTAATTGAATAGTTAACATCTACAGTTACTGCAACTAAACTGTCTGTATAACACATTGTTAAAAGCACTTCTTTTCTTTTCATTCTAGTTCCTAAAGACCCGAAACCCCAGTGGAGACGTGTAGCATGGAGTTATGATTGTACCCTGCTGGCCTATGCTGAAAGTACAGGGACAGTGAGGGTGTTTGATCTCATGGGAAGTGAACTCTTTGTTATTGCCCCGGTACGTGCATAACCTTAAACTGATTACATAAAAGGCATTCAAAAAAATATGTGAAGGTACTTGAGTGACCGAATGTGAGGAGAGGGGAAATAGACCTATAAATCTGAATAAGTTGTGAACTTAAGATGTTAAGGATCTAGTAGATACCTGTACGTGAACGTTTTTTTCTCTGTATTTTGTAATGCAGTATTCAGTGGTAATCTACTAGTATGGAAACATGATGGTAAATAAATACGAAACAGAGGTACAGAAAAATATTAGGAAGTTCCAGGGAGGGAAACTGGAACTGTCACAACAGGAACAGCTTTCCGGGGAGTTAGAATTTGTTACCCTAAAGGGGATAGGAATTGAAAGGGAGAGTGGAGAAAAAATTAATGGTGGTAATAACTTGTATTTGTATAGTGCTTTATACTTTATTAATGAGTTTGATATATATATTCTTAGTTAATATTCACAACAGCCCTTTGAATAGATTGGCCAGAAATTATCCACATTTTACAGTTTAGAAAACTGAAATTGAGAGGAAGTTGAATGACTTTTCGCCTGGCAATCCAATTAATACGTTTCTTTCAGGAACCTAGTACTTTTTACTTTGTGTCCTTCTTCCTTGAATGAACAAGATACAGAGACAGGTGGAATAGCAGTGCTAACTCTGGCTGCATCTTAGGATCAGATGGGAAGCTTTGTAAAGAAAAGAGAAACAACAGAAAAATTACTCGATTGTCTAGGCTCAAATTCTGTCTAGGCAGAAATTCTGATTTAACTGATTGGAGTGGGCTCTGGGCATTAGTATTGTTTATAAGTTTTTTAGCTGATTTTTAATGGGAAGCTAGGGATAAGAACCTGTGATATAGACAATGATTTTTGTTCAGAAATAATGACTGGAAGAACTTGAAAAAATGTGTTAGGCTCATATTATGGAAGTCCAGGGGAACGAAACTAACACGTTTGGATCACTGTTTTCTAGACTTGCAGCATTGTCTGATAGAAAAGTATGTGAATTATGGGGCGCCTGGGCGGCTCAGTGGGTTAAGCCTCTGCCTTCAGCTCAGGTCATGATCTCAGGGTCCTGGGATCGAGCTCCACATCGGGCTGCCTGCTTCCCCCCCCCCCCCCCCCCGCCTGCCTCTCTGCCTACTTGTGATCTCTCTCTCTGTCAAATAAATAAATAAAATCTTAAAAAACATAAAAAGGTATGCGAATTATATATATGATCACGTAATTTTAAATTTTCTTGTAGCTGTGATAAGAGTTAAACAGGTGAAATTTATTATATCTAGTATATCATAAAATTATTTCAATATGCAATCAATGTAAAGATTATTAATGAGGTATTCTACTTTCTTTGGTACCAAGTCTTTGAAATGTCTTGTTCATTTTTATACTTAGTCTGTCTTAATTAGGACTAGCCATATACCAAGGGTTCCATAGCCGCATGTGGCCACAGTATTTATTTTGTGGTTCTAGACAGTGAGGTCTAGTCATTCAGTGTGATAAACTGTATTATGTGTGCTTCTCAAGGTGTACATGCTTTCAGCTCCTTAGCAATATAGCCTGATATTTAGTTCATGGAAAAAGTTGCCTTTGAGTGAATGTTTTAAGTGTCTTTTCCTTTTAGTTGCTGATGGGGCAAATGGGAAGTAGTTGAGGCTTTTTTTTTTTTTTTTAAATAAGATTTATTTATTTGAGAGAGAGTACGTGCATGCATGCCTCCCGGGGAAGGAGGTGGTGCAGGGCTGGGGTGGGGTGGTCGGGAGGGGCAGAGGGAGAGAGAAACACAGGCAGACTCCACACTGAGTGCAGAGCCCAACTTAGGGCTTGATCTCATTACCCTGAGATCAGACCTCAGCTGAAACCAAGAGTCAGATGTTCAACCAACTGTGCCACCCAGGTGCCCCAAGGCTTTTTTTTTTTTTTTTTTTTTAAAGCATTGTTTACGGGCGCCTGGGTGGCTCAGTGGGTTAAAGCCTCTGCTTTCCGCTCAGGTCATGATCTCAGGGTCCTGGGATCGAGGCCCGCATCGGGCTCCCTGCTCAGCGGGGAGCCTGATTCCCCCTCTCTCTCTCTGCCTGTCTCTCTGCCTCCTTGTGATCTCTCTCCCTCTGTGAAATAAATAAATAAAATCTTTAAAAAAAAAAAAAAGCATTGTTTACTGCTAGCAGTGAAAGTCAACATTTGGGAGCTTATATCTAAACTCTGTATCTTAGAATTATTTGAGGCTGAATGGTAGCATTACTCCCCCCCACCCGCCCCAACAGAAACGCGGTCTCAACAGAAATTCATGTATCTAGGTGAATCTCTCATCGGGAGGGTTGTGTGGCTATAGCCTTTGTTGGGAGGGTGGGTCTAAAGTTGGATGTCTGGTTCTAGGCCCTCTGATTTGCATGATTCTTCACGTACAGAGCAGTTCTGGGACTGTCTTAATATGTACCTGGCAAGGCCAGTGTCTGGGATGTCTTCCACCTATTCCTGTGTTAACTTCTCTCTGGTATCTTTTCATAGGCATCCAGTTTAGCAGGTGATTTGAGCTGTGCCATTGCCGGGTTGATATTTTTAGAATATAAAGCCAGTGCACAGTGGTCTGCAGAACTCCTGGTCATCAATTACCGAGGAGAACTTAAAAGTTACCTTGTAAGGTAAAAATATATTTTATTTGGGAACTCCTATTTGAAATAATGTTTTTCTCTGGCTTAGTATCAGATTTTGTTTTGATTGTTCTTTCAACCTTTTACTGTGAAAAATTGCAAATATAACAGGAAAGTTGAAGCCATTTTATAACGAATACTCCTATACCTTCACTTAAATTCTATAATTAGCATTTTACTATGCTTGCTATTTCACATTTTGGTCCATCCCTCCATCTAACCATTAATCAATGTTATTTTTTAATGAATTTTAGAGTTAGTACTTATATACTTTAGTATGCATGTCATTAATTAAAGTTTAAGATTTATTTACAGTTTTCTCTTTTGAAATAAAATTTGCATACAGTGAAATGTACAGATCTTAAGTGTACCAGCCAGTGATTAATGCATATCCTCAGCAATTCTGGTGAGAACCCTCTTTTGGTTTGCAGCCTGCTGACTTGTCTTTGTATCCTCCCGTGGTAGAAGTAGAGCTAACTAGCTCTCTGGCCTCCTCTTCTAAGGGCAGTATTTCCTTTCATGAGGCCTTCATCCTCATGACCTAATTACTTCCCAAGGACCCCACCTCTAAATACCATCACACTGGCAGTAGAGTTTTAACATATGAATTTTGTGAGGGCACAGACCTTCAATCCATAGGGGGTCACAAACATTCAGACCATAACATTCATGGTTTGTTGATTCGTTCTTCTTTTGATCGACTTGTGATTTCTGGTTTTGGGCCACTATGAATAAAGCTGTTATGACCATGCTTTACCAGTATTTATGGATATGTATTTTCATTTCTCTTGGGTCACTGTCTTTGAGTGGAACTGCTGAATCATAGGGTAGATACAGTTTATTCGTATAAGAAACTTCCAGACCTTTTCCCAGAGTTTTTGTATCATTCATATTCCCAGTAATTACATATCACTTCTGGTTATTTTGTAGCCTCAGCAGGGTTTGATGGTGTCTTCTAAATTACAGACATTGTAGTGGGTATTTTTTGGTCTCTCACTGTGTCTTACTGGTGTTTTTTTCTTCTTAAATTTAGTGTTGGGACAAATCAGAGCTATCAAGAGAGCCACTGTTTCAGTTTCAGTGGTCATTATCCCCGTGGAATCAACACAGCTGTTTACCATCCTGGTCACAGGTAAGAAACCATGTCTTCTCCTCCTTGTTGGAGTATGAGGTGGACGGAGAAGTCTTGGCACGGTTTCAGAGAGACGTTGTCCACTCAGTTTATTTTGGCTTCTTCATTTGTTCCTCTCCTGCATAGTTATCTTAAGTATCTGTGATATGGTGGGAGTTGTCTTCTGAGCATTTCTGTTCTTCTGGCTGACTGAACTCTGGGCCACACGGGGCAATGGGAGTATTCACTGAGGAAGTTTTTCTCTTCACTTCCTTAATCTTCTTTTTCTCATCTGGGAAATGAGTATGTACCTAACTTCTAGCTCTCTAGCGTGTTGAGAGAACTCTCAAAAGGCTGCATCTGAAGTGCCCTTGCACAGGATGGCTCTGTCCGCATCCCTCCCCTCCTCCCCTCCTCCCCTCCTCCTCTCACTCCTCCCCCTCCC
>LNAC01000269.1:322466-335891 GCA_002007465.1 Ailurus styani | reverse complement strand
CCCCTCCTCTCCTCCCCCCCTCCTCTCCTCCTCGGCAGATCAGGGCCACTTTCACGGTGGCACAGCTGGTTCCTACACCTGTCATCCATTCTTCATAGATGCCTCTTCTCTGCGTATTTGCCACCTACATTGAAGGTTAGTTGAAAATTGGGCATTTTCTACTTTGCTGATTTCTCTCCTTTCATTTTGTTATTTTGAGGGTGAAACTTACGTCTGTTTTGTAAGTTAGCCTAGCTCACTTTTTGGTTCTCTAAATGGGGAGACTATCAAGTTGTAAATCAGACAAACCTAGGTCAAAGTCTTGAATTTTGAGACTCACTCTGTGTCTGTTTGTAAATCCTTAAACTCTCTGACCCTCTGTGTATTTGCATACCTTCTTCATCAAAAAGACTTAATTTTTGTATTCTAGTCAGTCATAGATCTGTCCTTTTTATTCAGAATTTTATGATTATGAAATTTTTTTTTTTAAAGATTTTATTTATTCATTTGACACAGAGAGAGAGATTACAAGTAGGCAGAGAGGCAGGCAGAGAGAGAGGAGAGAGGAGGAAGCAGGCTCCCTGCTGAGCAGAGAGCCCGATGCGGGCCTCGATCCCAGGACCCTGGGATCATGACCTGAGCCGAAGGCAGCGGCCTTAACCCACTGAGCCACCCAGGCGCCCTGATTATGAAATTTTTATATTATAAAGGAAACCATACCCACCAGAGTCCTCTTTGTGTTCTTTGCTGATCCTTCCCTACTAGAGATAGCCAGTGTCTTGAATTTTGCTATCATTCTTTTGCTTTCTTCTTCTTCTTTTTTTTTTTTTAAAGATTTATTTATTTGACAGAGTGAGAAAGAGAGAAAGAGATCACAAGTAGGCAGAGTGGCAGGCAGAGAAAGAGGGGGAGGCAGGCTCCCTGCTGAGCAGAGAGCCTAATGAGGGTCTCGATCCCAGGACCCTGAGATCGTGACCTGAGCTGAAGGCAGAGGCTTAACCCACTGAAAGGGGAGCCACCCAGGCGCCCCTTTCTTTTTAGTTTTACCACTTACTCATATTTGGTTGTGCTGTTTGACTTCATATAAATGGAATCATACAGAAGACACACAAGTTTTGCTTTGAGGCTTGCTTTTGGATGCATGTTTTTCTAGTTCATTCAGTTTTAACTACCATTAGGATATTTCATTTTATGAATATACTGCAGCATATTTATTCATTCTCCTGTAGATGAAAATTTGGTTTGTTTCTGTTTTTTTTTTTTTTTGGGTTATTTAAAAATAGTACTGTGGCCAAAATGATTATGCATTCCTCTGACGTGTGTAAGAGTTTCTGCAGGATATAGAAGTAGAAATGGAACTGCTGAATTATTGAGTAAGTACATCTTCAACGTTACTAGGTAATGCAGATGTTTTTCAGAGTGGTTCTATCAGTGGACAGTTCCATCAGCTGTCTATGAAAGATTCTGTGGTTTCTTATCAGTGCTCTTGATATCAGACTTTTAAATACTTGCTGATCTGGTTAGATATAAAAAAGATCTCATTGTGGTTTTAATTTTCATTTTCCTGATTTCTGATGAGGTTGGACAGCTTTTTCTGTTATCGGCCATTCATGTTTTATCATCTATGAAATGCTTTTTTTAAAATGTAATTTCTTAATTTTTACTGGGTATATGGTCGTGACATTCTCTATGTGATCTGGATGTTAATTCTGGATTACGTGTGTATTATTTTCTTCCAGCATGTGACTTTTTTTAAAAAATTTACTTTTTTTGAGTTATATCTGTGTTTAGTTTCAGCTGTTAAATAATCTTAAAAACTGACCTTTTCACCAAATTTTTTCCTGAAGATAACTACTTTGATCTACTTTGGCTATTTTATTTGATACCGTCTATTATTTTCATATATAAAAATAAAATGCTTATCTTGTTACTTCTTGATTTCTGTTTTACACATCACCTTTTAATGTCTCTTCATGGAAGATGATCTAGTTTTCTTTTTTTTTTTTTAAGATTTTATTTATTTATTTGACACACAGAGAGAGATCAGATCACAAGTAGACAGAGAGGCAGGCAGAGGGAGAGGAGGAAGCAGGCTCCCCGCTGAGCAGGGAGCCCGATGTGGGCCTCGATCCAGGACCCTGAGATCATGACCTGAGCTGAAGGCAGAGGCTTAACCCACTGAGCCACCCAGGCGCCCAGGATCTAGTTTTCTTACTCTGTCCTTCTCACATACACAGACCTAGCCTTCTCTTGTTCTTCTGTTCAATTGTGACTTTATAGGGTAAATATTATGGTTATGTAGATGCTCTTCACAGATGAGACAAGAACCTTCTGTAGTATTGCGTGATTACCTTTTCATTTTTTTTTTTTTTTAAAGATTTTATTTATTTATTTGACACAGAGAGAGATCAGATCACAAGTAGGCAGAGAGGCAGGAGGAAGCAGGCTCCCCGCTGAGCAGAGAGCCCGATGCGGCCTAGATCCCAGGACGCTGAGATCATGACCTGAGCCTAAGGCAGCGGCTTTAATCCACTGAGCCACCCAGGCGCCCATACTTTTTCATTCTTATTCATTCATTCAATAAACATTTATTCGTTTCCTGCTCTGTGCCACTTGCTGTTCCAGCTGCTTGGTAGATACATTATGGAACTTCTAGAGAGGGTGACAAACAGCAGTGGACATAGAGTATTTGAGGAACTGATAAGTGCTGTGGGGAAAAAAATGAGCCGAGGATGAAAGACAGTGTGGCAGGGTGGGGAGTAAGGTATTGGTTGTAATTTTAACTAGGATAGACAGGTTACCTTCACTGAGAAAGTAACATTTGTGCAAAGACTTGCAAGAGGTGAGGGTATTTGTTATTTGGGTATCTGGGGGAAGAGTGGTCTGTGCAGAAGGAACAGTCAAAGCAAAATAAGTTGGGAGCATACTGGCCATTTTCTAGAAGCTGCAAGGAGGCCAGTTTCGCTGAAGCTGACTGAGTAATTTATTGATGTCAAAGAGATAAAACCAGGCTAAATCATGGAAGGGCTAGAGTAAGGTCTATCTGGTAACTTCTTGCCTATATATATTCTTGTAGTTAAATTCTTTCTTTCTTTTTTCTTAGTTTGCAAACTCTTTAAATATGCTTATTATAGATTTAACGGTAAACTCACTCCCGTGAGTGTAGATTCCCCTTTAGTACACCATATACTTTAGATATTCTGTAAGTTTCATCTTCTTGAAGTCTTTCTCAGAACTTCCTGACCTGCTCTGATGTGGGTTTGCCTCTGCCACATAGCTATTTTCTTAAGAACTTCTGTAAGAATTTCACTTCATCATCCTGAGGATTGCTTTCACATTTTTTGTTGCATCACCTGTTTTCTGGGTTCTATGTTTTTTTTTTTTATTGGTTTATTTTGCTGTTTTGGTGAACTTCTGTAATTCCCTGAGGAAGAGTACATGGGAAGTATATAGTTTTTGAGGCCTTGCCTGTCTGAAAATGGCTTTTATTGTATCTTCATGCTTAAATGATAATTTGGCTGGATAGAATTGTAGGCTGGAAATAATTTTCCTTTTAGAATTTTGAGGATATTGCTCCATTGTCGTCTAGCTTCTAGTGGTGCCCTTGAGAATTCTCATGCACGTTTTTGTCACTCTATTTTTTTTTTTCCTGGAAACTCAGATTCTTTTTTTTAATTTTCCAACAGTGTTCTGAAACTTGGTCGTGTTATGTCTTGGAGTAGTTTATTTCCACACTGTTGGCCCTTCAGTTTGAATATTCACTTTTGGGAAAATTCATTGAATTATTCCTTTGTTTCTTCTGTTTTCTTTTTTTCTCTCTGGAATATCTATTCTCTAGATGTTAGTCTCATTGAACTCACCTTTATTCTTATTCTCTTTTTTCCCCCCTTTATTTTTGTTGAAAAAGAGAAGAGATTATTTTAATTATTTCTATATAAATGTATATACTTAATGAAGAAAGTAGTTTGAAGCACTTTGAGATTCATTATAAATGTAATGAATTAATGATACATAAGATATCCAATTTAGAAAGAAAAATCTATGTTCTGGTTAATTTTTTTCTGCTATATATATTTTTTTAACTAATTTTTCTGTGGCTCATCTTTTTTGAACTAGGAATTGTGATTTTTGTTTGAGTTTTTCTATTATTTCTAGAAGTTCTCTGTAATTTTATGAGTCTCTCTTAAGGGAGGAAAGGAATCAAAATGAGTATTCGGTGAGCTACTAGGTTTTGTTTTGTTTTGTTTTTTTAAGATTTTATTTATTTATTTGTCAGAGAGAGAGCGAGAGCGTGAGCAAGCGCACAAGCTGGGAGTGGCAGGCAGAGTAGGCAGAGGGAGAAGCAGGCTCTCCACTGAGCAAGGAGCCCAATGTGGGACTTGGTCCCAGGACCCTGAGATCATGACCTGAGCCTAAGGCCACTTAACTGACTGAGCCACGCAGGCATCCCTGTTTTGAGATACATAGTAGTTACTTAGGATATGATAGTAGTGGATAAATGTAATACTATTAATTTCTTCTTTTTTATTTGTTTGCACTACTGCCTTAAAGAGTCAGTTTGCTATATCATCCTTAAGAAATTTGGAAATCGGGTGCTTGGGTGGCTTAGTTGGTTAAGTGTCTTCCTTCGGCTCAGGTCATGATCTCCAGGTCCTGGGATTGAGTCCTGCATCGGGCTTCCTGCTCATTGGGGAATCTGCTTTCTCTCTCTCTCTCTGCTTCTGCTCCTCCCCACTGCTTATTTTCTCTCTCTCAAATAAATAAATAAAATCTTAAAAAAAAAGGAATTTGAAAATCAGTTGCAAGTCTAGTTAATTAAAAAATTAAAAAATTGTTTATTTTATTTTGTATATTTTCCAATCTGAAATAGTAGATCTTTGTTTTATTTTGGTTGCAGTTGAGCGATCACATGCACAGTTAGAGGTCTTTATACTTTGTAAAATTGAATGTAATTGTATTTGCTGCAAATTACTGCCAGTTTCTTAAAACATTTCATTATAAAATAAACACGTTACAAGTATAAGAAAATTGTGTTGTTTTTATTTTATTCTTTCAACTTCTTATATGAAGTGTGGCCTCTTAATGTTCATTTTTATAGCTCAGATACAGTCTTTTCTGGCATAGATTCACATTAAGTCTTGAACTTAAATTTTGCTGTTAGAAAGGGGGTAGCGTGTGTTTTGCTTTGCCCTGCTCTGTTTTCCGGGGTGAATTTTGTCAAGCCTAGACAGTGCGTGTATTGTACCCATGACATTCCACTTGCTGCTTTTGATTTGTGAGGTTGATCTCTTCGTTTGCATCTTCTCTGATACTGTGTTTTAGTGTGTTCAAGCCAGGTTTTGCTCTTTGTTCCTTTAAGGCCTTTTTTTGATTTGTTTTATTCAACTTGATTTTGTTGTTTTAAAGCCTAGGTACTAATACCTTTCTTGGTACATAGATACTTTTAAAAAATTTATATTTTACTTCCTTAGCACATATATACATTTATAAAAATTTAATCTATTGTCCATTAAATAGTGCATACTTTTAGAAGGATTGTCTGTATTACAAAGATTGATGAGGTGGAAAGTCTGTTTTATCTTTGGCTTGCTTTCCATTAGCCCCGTATTTATTGTGGCTTGCACTGTGCCGCACACCCTTGGAAGGTGTTGTGGGAGATGTAAGGATGAAGGGCAGTCCTGACCTCAGGCCTTATAGTCTTCTTTTTCCCCAAAGATTTTATTTATTTATTTTTGAGAGTGAGAGGGAGAGAGAGCCGGAGAGCAGAGGGAGTGGCAGGCAGAGGGAGATGGAGAAGCAGGCTCCCCGCAGAGCAGGGGGATCCCATGTGGGACTTGCTCCCAGGACCCTGGGATCATGACCTCATTCGAAGGCAGTCACTTTACCAACTGAGCCACCCGGGTGCCCTCATTCTTCCCATTTCTGTTTTATTTTTCTTGTCCCTTTTTAAAGTGTGTTTTATGTCTTAATCTTTTCCTGTTTTGTTTGCTTTGCTTTGTTTTCCTGTTTTGTTTATTTCATAGGGACTACTCCACTGTCTTGATTTATTACAAAGGTCAATAGTTGATTTCTTTTTCCCTGGCAGTATTTCAGGAGGGTAAGTGGCGTTCACTTGGCGCCATACATTTGAAATTATCAGTCACTAAATACTTATTACATGATAACAATTTGTTGTAAGTCAGAGTCATAAGGATTCTGTTTATTACTCTTAAAGCTTTCACTTTATGGCCCAGGATCTAAGCAAATTGTAGGTGTTTGTATGGGGGGGGGTGGTCTCTATGAAAGTTTCAGAATTTTAACTGTGTATCAAACTGCAGAAGGAAGGAAGGAAGTTGATAGCAGTCAACTTGGAGATGGATGACTATATTAAGGTTTCTGAATGAAAATTGTTATAAAGCAAGGGGTATGTGTAAATGCCCTGTTGTGCCTGACAAAAATATTGCTAGGTTGTTTATTTTTTCCATTATGCAGTCTTTTTTAAATGAAAGAAGCTGAAATATTCATCACATTTTTATTTATTTTTGGTTACTTTAGTAATGTGAGCCTGTGATATTTATCATCTACGAGGATCTTATTATAAATGTGAAATAAATCAGCCAGAGTGGAGTTGGAATAAATTGGTAATGTACAAACTCAAGGTTTTATGAAATTCATTGTTTTGGGCGCCTGGGTGGCTCAGTGGGTTAAAGCCGCTACCTTCCGCTCAGGTCATGATCCCAGGGTCCTGGGATCAGGCCCACATCGGGCTCTCTGCTCAGCAGGGAGCCTGCTTCCTCCTCTCTCCTCTCTCTCTGCCTGCCTCTCTGCCTACTTGTAATCTCTCTCTCTGTGTCAAATGAATAAATAAAATCTTAAAAAAAAAAAAAGAAATTCATTGTTTTGCCTGATGCTGCGAGCACTGTTGAAGAAGAGAAATCGAGGTGGTAAATTGGGTAATAGGAAACAAAAATTAATCGAGCAGGGGCGCCTGGGTGGCTCAGTGGGTTAAAGCCGCTGCCTTCGGCTCAGGTCATGATCCCAGGGTCCTGGGATCAAGGCCCACATCGGGCTCTCTGCTCAGCGGGGAGCCTGCTTCCTCCTCTCTCCTCTCTCTCTGCCTGCCTCTCTGCCTACTTGTAATCTCTCTCTCTGTGTCAAATGAATAAATAAAATCTTAAAAAAAAAAAAAGAAATTCATTGTTTTGCCTGATGCTGCGAGCACTGTTGAAGAAGAGAAATCGAGGTGGTAAATTGGGTAATAGGAAACAAAAATTAATCGAGCAGGGGCGCCTGGGTGGCTCAGTGGGTTAAAGCCGCTGCCTTCGGCTCAGGTCATGATCCCAGGGTCCTGGGATCAAGGCCCACATCGGGCTCTCTGCTCAGCGGGGAGCCTGCTTCCTCCTCTCTCCTCTCTCTCTGCCTGCCTCTCTGCCTACTTGTAATCTCTCTCTCTGTGTCAAATGAATAAATAAAATCTTAAAAAAAAAAAAAGAAATTCATTGTTTTGCCTGATGCTGCGAGCACTGTTGAAGAAGAGAAATCGAGGTGGTAAATTGGGTAATAGGAAACAAAAATTAATCGAGCAGGGGCGCCTGGGTGGCTCAGTGGGTTAAAGCCGCTGCCTTCGGCTCAGGTCATGATCCCAGGGTCCTGGGATCAAGGCCCACATCGGGCTCTCTGCTCAGCAGGGAGCCTGCTTCCTCCTCTCTCCTCTCTCTCTGCCTGCCTCTCTGCCTACTTGTAATCTCTCTCTCTGTGTCAAATGAATAAATAAAATCTTTAAAAAAAAAATTAATCGAGCAGCTTCAGGTTAATTCTGTGGATTTGCTGATTTTGACCGTTTCCTTCTTTACATGTCCTCACTGCCTAATGATTGTATTTTATTCCCCTCCCCCCCAGACTCTCTCCTCTCCTGCTCCTCTTTGAGACCCACCCAGACCCACCCAGAACCTCCCTTGTCTTTTCTGTTCTTAGTATTCTATGTTAATTTTGGCTTTGATTGCACTTTGATTACAACTAAGGAATTTCTTACCTCCTCTGTGTTCTTAGAGGGGACTGTAGTCAGCCTGTAGTACCGTCTGCTCAGTGGTGGAGATTCCCTTGCAGTTCCTCCCTCTGGCAGTCCACAGTCGGTTTGGGGAGTCCTAGTCACAGAGAAGGGCACTCCATGTGAGTTAAGTTCAAGTAGAAGACTTTATCTGTGTCTGTGTTTTTAAATGACATTACTTCCAAAGGTATATAGCTTTTCGGTCTTTAATTTCATTTTGAATTTCTTCAAGCAAAATCGGACATACTCAACTTTAAATGTCCAACAGTTCCTTGATAACTACACAAAGGGTGTTTGAAGGTCACTTCTTTTAGACTCTAATTTACATCTCAGCAGTGGCAAACAGTAGAGAATATGCCTTTTTTCTCTGACCCCTTTGAGAAGCCACCCATGCCCAGAATCCTTGATGACTTTCTGGTACGGATCGTTAAGTGCGTAATTCAGTTATTTTTTTTGTAAATGTTCGTAATTGTGCAATTGTGCACCACTGTCAGTTTAGGGTATTTCCATCACCCCAACTTTTTCTGGAGCTGGTGAGTTTTATGGAATGTAAATCCCATCTCAGTAGAACTGTAGTAAATAAGGAATGAATAAGAAAGAAAACAAAAACCCCACACAGGCCTTCATTTGAATGTTTTTGATATTAAGAAAAACACTCAGGTTTATGTTAAAGATACTCCTGCTGTCTGTAGGGAAGATCCATGACTAATAATGTATGTCATAGTTGTGCAAAGGGAGAATCCAAACATTTGGATGGTGGCAATTTTTTTTCCCCCTCTCAATCAACTGTTTCAGAGCAAATACAGTTTATACAGGAAGAACTCCAGACAACATTTATAAGGAATAATAAGCTGTGGTTGCCTTAAACTAGCTTACAATCAGGTAACGCAAGTCTCAGGTTGAAGAGTACTTAGGAGTGGACGCACCAGTTGGAGCCGCTGCTAATCTGGGAGAGGCTCAGAGGGTGGAATGGGACTTCTCTAGAAGACTGTTCATTTTCAGGGGAGACTGAGGAATACCAGGAAGTACTGGCATGTAGCAGTGTTAATGGCCTATGCTTTATGTATTGTGACTTGGTCATCTCTTGTGGGTTTCTGATTTCCCCTAAACAAAATTGTAGTCAGTTTAAATACATGAGCCCTTTATACTCACGGGGTAAAGGCAGCAGTCCAAATAAAACACTTAGTGGGAAATCAAAATGTTTGTTGTGTGAATGAGCTCTCAAGTGACAGGGCGATAACTTCTGCTGCGACAGAATGGAAGGAAGACAGTTCGAGGGGGCACCTGGGTGGCTCAGTCAGTTATGCTGCTGCCTTCGGCTCAGGTCATGATCCCAGAGTCCTGGGATCAAGTCCTGCATCCGGCTCCCTGCTCTGCGGAGAGCCTGCTTCTCCCTTTCCCTCTGCCTGCCACTCTGCCTATTTGTGCTCTCTCTCTCTCTGTCAAATAAATACATAAAATCTTAAAAAAAAAAAAAAAAGACAGTTTGGGGATAGAAAGGGTGCAGTAGAGTACGCCGAAGGGCCAGGGTCTCTTCTTAATACATCACTTTCGTCTAGGGAAGTTGTACATGGGTGGCACAAATGTTTAAATTTGATCGAGGGTAGTATTGAGCATTCCCTACCTTAAAGGTTTACCCAAGGGCTTAGTATATTTTATTCTCCCAGTATGAGGTATAACTTCTATTGAGATCTATGAGATGCACTTGAAAGCCAATCAGTGGATTTTCACAGGCATTACATTGCCGTAACATTGCCCATCTTTCTGGTTCCTAAGGTCATACGTATTCTGTGAGAATCATGGCCTAGTTAAGTGAAAAGATGTGCTCTATTGACAGCTGGAGGACCAGTTAAGTATAAATTGCATTAAGATATTTTCATAAACCCTAACTAGGTAAGATTAATAATTTATGAAGGATTACTCCTCGAAAAGGAAAGAGAGTACTGTAGTTAATGATCATTGCTGATTATCTCCCACTGCGGTGAGAGAGTGCATTTGGCCTTTGATAATGTAGGGGCTATTGGCATTTGAGAGATTAATGTGCAGCCTTGTACCTGAGAAGTGTGAATGTCAGTAATTGAGTTGACCTTATATTAAGGAGTTTTTCATTTGGCCTCTCAGTTTCTCATTTCTCCAGCATGAGAAAATTCTCCTTTTTCTAAGTTCAGGTCAGTTTTTTGAGGAGAAGTGAAGGGTGCTGTTGTCTGTAGAGAAAGCTGCATGGTCTCGTAGAGGTGAAAGCTCTTGGGTGTGAATAAGGGACTTCTGAGCTTCACAGACTAAATTTTTTGGCTTTACAGGCATTTCTTTTGGGGAGACAGGGAAGTGGGGAGTTGTGGCTGTGTCCTGTGTTCTGTTTTCATCCAGAAGATGTAACAGATAGGTAGTCATGTGTGACTCAGAAGTATCTTGGTCCTTAGCAGCTTCCATCTGGCTGTCTTTTAAGTCGAAGACTTCTGTGTTTGAAGATTCTTTGCTAGGAGGGGCTCATTCCCTTTATGTTACAGTTACATATAAATAGGCCTTTAAGACCTTTATAAATTTTCTACTCTGTTCCGCTAGTAGATCAATCTGATTTCCTCTTCCCCTCATCTTTTTTTTTCAGAATACTTTGGTTATAGTTTAATTTGATAAAACTTTATCATTTCTTTTAAAATTTTTTTATTATGGAAATGTTCAGGCATACACAGAAATTAAGTGACCAGTATAACGAATCTACCTATTACCCAGCTGATAGAACTTTTTGGGCAAGATATTTTGTACCTTGTTTATACCCCCACCTTCCAGTTATAAGGACTGCTCTACAGTTCCTCTGCAAAGATTGACAGAAATGCAATTTTGGGAAGTAACTTGGCCAGGCTGGATTTTTTCTACCTGGAGTGATGCTAGCTGTTGTGCATTCCCTTTGGGAGAAAGAGCTGAAAGAAGACCCTTGAGTTATCTTTAGCTTATTTTATAGGAATGAAGGAGTCCTGTCTAATTACGTTTAATGGACAAATAGAAAATTAAAAGAATATGTTTCTGATCTAATAGAATGTGTACTGGGTTAGGGGACAGGAGATCTGAATTCTGTTCTTGGTTCTACTTATTAGCTGTGTAATTTCAAGGTAAGTCATTCTTTCTGAACCATTTGCTGGCATTGCCCTGGGCACAGACAGTACATGTAAGCTGCTCAGGAACCTACGAGGTCTGGTCTCAACTGCAGAGAGCATTTAACAGAGGAGGATTATGGTAGGGAGTTCAGTAGCAGGCATTAGAGACAGACCCATTCATTATTAGGGATACTTGGCAGGTCACCGTAAGGGTTCAGTGACCAAACTCCTTTTCCTGGGAGAAAAGTTTGAGAAAAATTTTAATAATTGAACTACTAATACTGGAGTAGAAGGTGAATTTGATTTCAGAATCTGGGTAGTTCTGAAATCAGGATCCAAGGTAGACATAGAATGGACCAGATGGGCGGATGCTGAACGTACTGGGCTCTTGCAGTGGTGTTGCTTAAATCCATCCTGAGGATTGGGAGGGAATTAAGTCTTCAGATGATCATTGGCATCAGCTGTGGGTTGAGGGAAGGAAACGGGGTCAAAGACCTCTGGGAAATCTAAATTGACTTGATGATTAGTATTTCTGTGGACATTCTGCTTACCAGGGTAGCGGTTCTTAACAAGGTCTGGACAATAGAATCACCTATTGGGAAAAACTTTTTAAATATGCCTACCTAGGCTGTACTGTTAAAGGCTTGATCAGGTAAGGTATAGGATGGGTGGTAGCACCTGTTTGTTAAAAGGCTCGATAGGGGATTCTGATTGCCCGACCACTTGTGAGAACCCTGTGCTAAGACTTAGAAAGATTAAATAAAATAAATAAAACGATATCCTTGCTTTTGAAGTTGCCCTAATGAAGGATAGGAATAAATTTCATTTGAGGTGTCACCTCCTTTCCGGAGGTTATGGCTGCCTGGAATACTGGCTTGAGAAGCGCTGTGAGCCCAGGTCTGTAGTTTACTGACTCCTGTTCTGGATAACTCTAGACCTATATAAATTCTTATATTTCTCAAACGCCCCCCCCCAAACAATAAAGGGTTAGATAATTTTCTTGGTAAGTTTCATCAAGCTCTTAAGCACTAATTACTATTTTTATACCAAAGTATAGATCAAAATGCTTTTGTTCTGCAACATACTTGTGCGTGTTGTTTTTCCTCCCCCGCGCCCCATTTATCTGTACCTTGTCTTAGCATTGTATCGTTGGTGCTGACTGCCGTGCTCTGCGTGGAGTATCAGGAAATTTTGGTTCAGTTGTTAACATTTATTTGGCTTTGTCAAAACATGAAAAAGGGAAAAAGCAGTACGGACGCACTGGAATGTAAACTTCATGAGGGCAGGAACTTTGTGTTATTCGTAGCTCTATTTTCAGTGTTTAGAGTGCAGCCTGGCGCATAGGGTGCTCAATAAATATTGATTGAATGAATGAAAGCCTGAGTTTGGAAGAATTAAAATGTAAGAGCTCAGGCTGAAGAACTGTATGAATGGAAGGCCTGAAACAGGTTTTTTTCAAACCTTTCTTAGACGAAATTACAGTCTCATTAACCTATGGGATTATAAATACCTTCAGGGCAGGGGAAATTTGGTGTCCTTACATAACATTTCTTACACTCCAGCACAGTACCTTGTAAAATTTAGGCACTTCTTAAATGGACATTGAATCGACTTAACCTGAAGTTATTAAGGTTATAACTGAAACATTTTAGGGTCTTTATCGATTACCAGATACTTACTGAATCTCAGTCTTCACAATTCAGTAAGATGGTATCCTAACTGCTCTTGTGTAGATGGAGAAACTGAGCTTTGAGAGGTTAGGAGACTTTCCTAAGATGATATGACTGTTAGGCGATAAGCTCATGTCCTCTGACAGTCACGCTCAGTAAGCTTTTCTCTCTACCCAAGTTTAGAAAACTACGGCCTGTGTGGCCTGTGAGCCAAGGATGGATTTTAACATTTTTTTAAATGTTTGAAAAAAAAAAGTATTTTATGGCCCATGAAAAGTATATGAAATTCAAATTTCAGTGTCCACAAATATAATTTTATTAGAACTTGGTCACACTTAAAAAATTTATTATCTATGCTTTTTTGTACTATGATAGAGTGGTTGTGAAAGAGACTGTTATGGGCCACAGACCTTAAAATATTGTTCTGTTTTTATTTCCTTAAAGATTTTATTTGTTTGACAGAGAGTGAATGAGCACAAGTAGGAGGAGTAGGGGGAAGCGGCAGAGGGAGAAGCAGGCTCCCACTGAGCAGGGAGCCTGATGCGAGGCTCCATCCCAGGACCCTAGGATTATGACCTGAGCTGAAGGCGGACGCCTAACCAGCTGAGCCAGCCAGGCACCCCTCTCTCTGTTTTTTTTTTTTTTTTTTTTTTTTTTT